>OZ038485.1:37451560-37456560 GCA_964036315.1 Acanthosepion esculentum | reverse complement strand
TTACTCAGATGCCTGCACTGATATATATATATATATATATATATATATATATAACAAAAAGATTTGGCCACTAATATTCCATGGTCATAATTTATTCCATTGGAATCGTAAAAACGATCCAATTCATCAGACCTACAGATTCAAAAAGAAAACAGAAAAAACAACTCCGGGAAAAAATTAGTAAGAGTATATGTGTGAGAGTGTGGGAGGAGATGAGATCTATATAGAGGGGTAACTATATATAGATATATAGATATATATCCAGCGGTGACATTTTGTTTCATGCTTAAACGCAATCTTCAGGCCATGTGTGTTGTATTTTGGCTCGACTATTTATATATGCTGGTCAATGGTGCATTATGGCTAGAAGTTCTATTTATGATGCTAACGGTTATTGGGTGGGTGGTAACGGTTGTATTTCAAATTATTTAAGAGGTTATTGAGTAAAAATAATTGCTGATCCGAATGCAGGTATTTGTCGCTATTTTATAGTGACGTTAACTTTTCACTCATTTTTTATTGATTACTTTATTATTTGCTGTTGTTATTATTACATTGACTTTTTATGTGCATTTGCAGTCTGTTAATTACTTTGTTATTTAATGAATTTGTTTACTTATTTATTGATTTAATTTTTTTTTTTTATTGATTTATGTACTTCGTTCCGTATCTGTTTTTTTAGTTTTCGATTTATAAGAAACATAGTAAAAATTCGTTTTCCCCTCTGCATTTTGAGTTTATTTCTCATCGTTTATTTAGTAATTTGTGTTTGTCTGGAAAGGTAATTATAACTATTTTCTCCTCGAGATCGACTTTACAGTATTTGGATTTTTTTTCGACTTATGTTGTCTTCCTTATTTTCTATCATATTTTTAGTATGACTTTGTTTCTGTTTTTAATTTCCCTTTTATGTTTAGAAAGGATTGTGCTGTTCACGTATTTACTATTTGTAAAAGATGTTTTGTGTACGTGGTTTGTGTTTTGAGGAACCTTAAGTTACTCCAATGTATATTTTTCTTCGTAATCTGCTGATTTTATAGTGGCCTGGAATATTAAATTGCTTTGCAAGCAATTGCCGTTTAAGGGACATTCGTTCTTTGCTATGCAATTACATGTGGGTTTGGTTTGTGATAGTGGTTTGTTTTTATTTTTTGTCGTGTTCTCGGTGCAACTGTAGCTGATATTTTTTTCTGGAAAGTACTTGATGGCGGGAAGATTTTGTGTGTGAGTTAAAGAATTATTTTTTTCTGTGATTGTTGTATGGTGGGTTGAACCATATGATGTTTCTTTTCTTCTTTTTTTTTGCTTTTTTTTTTTTTGTTGTTGTGCGTATATGTGTGTTGATGAAAATCCACTATCTTTTAAGGATGAAACAGATAGTCACCGCTGGGTGTTGACCTCAATGTCCTCTTTTATATTTTATATTTCCATACGCTCTGTTCTTGATATTGAACACTTTAATCCATAAATATAGCATAACTTAAAACTATATATATATATATATATATATATATATATATATATGAATGGTGGTACTCGCTTGGAAAAACCTCGGATAGCTCAACTTGCAGTAGAACAAAACTGTACCCGAGGAAAAATGGGGAATAAAAAAAGAAAGAACCAAGAACATTAAAACAAGACGAAACCTATCGTCCCGTGTTCAAGCTCCAAGTCCAAAGAAAAACAAAACAAAACGAGTAAAAAGACAACTACGTAAAGTGCTCAATACGCTAAGTAGAGCAAAACCTGAGATAATCCTAAGGAGCCAGGCAAACCTACCCACGTTTCACCTAAACGGATTGTCAGGGTAATGCCGTGTGCTCGACTGATTGTTTTATATATATATATATATATATATATATATATATATATATATATATATATATATATAACACAATCAGTCGAGCACACGCATTCACTTACACTTACATGAAAATTCACTCGCAAAAACACCATACTTTAATCACATATGCCTCATACATACATACATGCATGCAGCATCTTACACACAGGCACATACTCTTAAATATACCTGAAAACCTCTCACACACACACATACGTTCAAGCATGCAGACATGTCCTTACATACACAAACAAACAAGCTTGAAGACGCATATGTTTACACACACATAAACTTACATGCATCTCTTTACAGACACACATGCACAAAAGGGAATGCATATACTTACGCATATGAAGACATCCATACATTTCCTTATAGACACAGAAACACACATAAATAAATGCACAGACATACATGTTTCTCCTTACACATATACACACAAAACTAAAGGCATTACCTTACATATAACCACAGAGATGCATTCGTCTTCTTGCACGCACACATACACTAAAAAATAAATGCATATTCTTACGCATACACTAACATTCATGCATCACCTTGCATGCACCTACACACGAATATGCATGCATCTTTTTACACATACATACACCCCACATATACACACAAACATGCAGGCGTCTCTTCGCACACACATAAAAACGCCCGCACACTCATACTTAAAAACATACATGTATATCCATACACACGCGTACAAGGAGGTGTTCTCAAAATATCCACAAGCGCAATCATATACAAAAAGCAACCGTATAAAAAAAAAATTAAAAAAAAGATCTTCTCGTCGTCGTTGTTGTTGCGTTTGTTTATATAACACAGGCCTTTTTTTTCTTTCGTACGTGTCACGGAGCCTTTTGTCTCGGGGACAAGGGACATTTCGAGACCGGAGAGTCAGTCAACCGCGGGGAGGGGTAGTGAGACATAAGGCTGAGGGAAAATGGACTGAGAATGGCAGAGAAGGGCGTTGCAGGGCGTTGTCAGCGGCGGAAGAGCGAGCAATTGGCAATGGAGAAAGGTTCAGGAAATTGTCCCGCGGGTTCCCCACCCTTCCTAGCCTAAGCGCGAAATCTGTCGTCATTAGTCGAAACGATTGCCATTATTAAATCGGAAAGTCCTTGCATGATCTTAATTCTTTTTCTTTTTCCTTCTTTGAAGATCATTCAAATTGCTTTTCTCGATTCCGTTTAACGTGCTTCTTTCCTTTTTATTTATCTAACCTTCATTTTATCACCCTCTTTAATTTTCCCTTTCTAACCTAGATTTTATAACTACAACTTTCTTTCTGGGTTGCTTTCTTTCTCCCCCCCCCCCATTCTTTCGTTCTTTCTTTCTTTCTTTTCTCTCTTTCTTTCTTTCTTTCCTCTCCGTTTTTCTTTCTTTTCCTCCGGTTTTTTCTTTCACAATTTCTTTCTTTCGTTCTATATTTCTTTCTTTCGTTCTTTTCTCCCTGTTTTTTTTTCTTTATTTCTTTATTTCTTTATTTCTTTCTTTCTTTCTTTCTTTCTTTCTTTTCTCCCTGTCCTTCTTTTTTCTTTTTGTCTGATTTCTGCTTTTCTTCATTTCTCTCCTTTCTTTTTACTTTCTTTAGTTCATTCTATCTTCCTCCATGTCTCTCTTTTTATTTCTTTTCTCAGTTTCCTTTCTTTCTTTCTTTCTTTCTTTCTTTTCTCCCAGTCGTTGTTTCCTTCTTCTGTTTTCTTCATTTCTCCCGTTTTACTTTCTTTCTTTCTTTCTTTCTTTCTCGCAGTGTTTCTTTCTTTCTTTCTTTCTCGCAGTGTTTCTTTCTTTCTTTCTTTCTTTTCTCCCCGTCTTTCTTTCTTTCTCTTCTCCCCCGTCTCCGTATCTCTTTTTCTTTCTTTTCTCCCTATTTTTCTTTCTTTCTTTTTGTCTTATTTCTGCATTTTTCATTTCTCTCATTTCTTTTTACTTTCTTTAGTTCATTCTTTCTTTCTCCCTGTTTTTGTTTCTTTTTTATTTCTTTTCTCAGTTTTTTTTCTTTCTTTTTTCTTTCTTTCTTTCTTTCCTTCTTTCTTTCTTTCTTTCTTTTCTCCCAGTCTTTCTTTCTTTCTGTCGTTCTTTCTTTCTTTCTTTCGTTCTTGATTTTACAACACTTTATAAATTTCCAATTCTGTCTGTCTTTCTTTCTTTCTTTCTTTTTTCCGCTTTTAGTTCTTTCCTTTTTTCTTCCTTTTTTCACTTGTTGTTCCTTCCTTCCCTCCTTCCATCATTCTGTCTTTATTTTTAACTTCTTTCCTTCTTGTCCACGGATTATTTTTTTATTTATTTATTTACTGATGCATTTCTTCTTTTTTAGACCTAATCTAGAAAAAAACAAGGGCTTTCCGCAAGGATCGATCTCACTAACTTCACTGTGAAACCCTAGAAGTATTTACTAAGATAGACCTAGCCGAATGAGTGAATCCCCCAGTGTGGATCTGGGGCTAATAAGTAATGAAGATTCAAATCACTACAAATATATCGCTATAAGAGGTTAGCTGGCTAAATATTGAAACCCAGCAATGGACGCTTTTATTTTCTTGGTAACTTTAATATTCACTCCTGTTTCTCTCCGGTATATCTTAAATGGCATTTCACACTCTTTGAGAATGGTTTGAATGGGATCCTTGAAAGCTAATGTTAATGGGTGCGAACCACGCCTTCACTTCTTTTAGTGTGGCTTTGAGACAAATATTTTTTTTTTCTTGAAGAAAATATTCTTTCTTTAAAGTGCTCACAAAGATTTGCCTTTTCTTTCTGTTTTGATTTTCTTGGTTGCAATCCATTTTTCTTCTCATTTTTTAAAATCTCAATCCCATTCGTTCTGTTTCTACCCTCTCTCACTTCCATTACTTTCTTTCTTCCCTATTCGTTTCTCTTTGTTTATTTTTTCGATTTTGCATTCAGTTTTGATTTATCTCTCTCCCTCTTTCTCATTTGTATCTACATGGAATTGGTCTAATACCAAAAACAACAAAGAAGAAGAAGAAGAAGAAGAAGAAGAAGAAGAAGAAGAAGAAGAAGAAGAAGAAGAATAAGAATAAGAATAAGAATAATAATAAATCTAAAAAATCTGGCACATGAGGACATAGCAATACCAGCAGTAGTTGGAGCCTTCGGATTGATTGAAAAGGATTCTAATAGA
>OZ038485.1:37436560-37449060 GCA_964036315.1 Acanthosepion esculentum | reverse complement strand
AAATTAGAAAAAGAATAAAGAGCGAAAATTGAAAGAAAGTAAGTGAAAGAAAGGAAGGAGGAAAATAAAAGGAAATTATAAAAAGAAGAAATAATCAGAAAGAAAGAACGTGAAAAGAAATAATGAAAAATTAGGAAAGAAAGAAAGGACAAAAGAAAGAACTTGAAGAGAAATCCTGAAAAGAAAAGAAAGAAAGAAAGAAAGAAAGAAAGAAAGAAAGAAAGAAAGAAAGAGCATGAAAAGAAATAATGAAACCTGAAGAAAGAAAGAGCAGGGAAATTAGAAAGGAAATCCTGAAAAAAAGAAAGAAAGAAAGAAAGAAAGAAAGAAAGAAAGAAAGAAAGAAGAAAGGAAGAGGGATATGTAAATAAATCATAAAAAGAAGAAAAAAGAAAAAGAAAGAAAAAAGAAAGCATGAAAAGAAATCATGAAAAGTAAAGAAAGAACGAACGATAGAAAGAATCTGAAGAGAATTCCTAAGAAAGAAAGAAAGAAAGAAAGAAAGAAAGAAAGAAAGAACATTAATAGAAATATTGAAAAGTTAAGAAAGAAAGAACATGAAGAAAAATCTTGGAAAGAAAGAAAGAAAGGAAAGAAAGAAAAAGAAATTAAAAAAGAAAAAAGAAAGAAAGGATGAACGTGAAAAGAAATCATAAAAAAGAAAAGAAAAAATAAGAAAGAAAGAAAGAAAAAAAGTAAGTAAATTTGAACAGAAAATCATAAACAAAAAACAGAGAAAATAAGAAAGAAAGAACGAAAGAAATAACATGAGAGGAAACCATGAAAAATGAAGAATGAAAGAACAAAAGAACGTGAAAAGAAATCCTGGATAGAAAGAAACAAAGAAACAAAAAGAAAGTAAGAAATAAAGGAAGGAAGGAAGGAAGGAAGGAAGGAAGGAAGGAGGAACATGAAAGGAAACCATAGGAAAAGAAGACAGACAAAAAGAAACAAACAAACAAACAAAAAAGAAAGAAAAAAGAAAGAAATAAAGACAAAAAGTAAGAAAGAAAAGAAGGAGGATGAACAAGAAAAGAAATCATAAGAAAGGAGACAAAAAATAAGAAAGAAAGAAAACTACGTCAGTCTGAAGTATGATGTCTACAAGAAGAGAAGACAGAATTAAAACAAAACAAAAAAAGAAAAGAAAAATGATAGCAAGTGCGTAAAGTATCTCTTTGACATCTCCCACTAATACAGACATCCGTGACGCTCTGTCTAAAAAGCCGTGGCTTTATCTGACAGTTCTTCATATCTGATCGCCCTCTATTGGTCTTGAGGGACCAACGGATGAAGGAAAAGATCCGAATTATTTTACGTCGCCCACAGAGGAACGTTAAGTCACTGTTAAACAATTTGTGTTTTTTTTTTCACTGTTGTTTTTAACTTATGGCCTGGGGACAACCTCTCACCACGCCACACACACACACACACACACACACACACACACACACACACACACACACACACACACACACACACATATATATATATATATATATATATATATATATATATATATATATATATATATATATATATATATATATATATATATATATATATATATATATCGGAAAGACTTGTAATTTACTCTAGGGATGAAATAAAAGAAACAGTAAGTAAAACTCGTGATAAGAATGTTAGAGGAAAGACCTTGGGGTTTTGGGATCCTCATTGTGAAACATGGGTATCAGGGTCGTCTGTCAGCGAGTTATAGCTTTAGTGATTTCGATCTTTACTAGGTACCTCACACTTGTAAATATCATTTGCCTATCTCGTGACAGAAAGAGTCATGTATTTCCCACCGATGCCAGATATCGGTGTTCGAGCCCCGGGAAAAACAAAGATATCCAACAAATTTCTGAAACGTTGACAAGATGAAAAATTCCACTTAGACAACTTTCTCACAAAAACAGTCACTTTTTAGACCCCCCCTACCACTACCACCGCGTGGAAGCTTCCCTGAACGCTACAACCTTAACCTCTTCAAGACTAATGGTAATCATTATCTATCCCCCTTATCCTCATAAAATTCATTGGCTACTACTTCCTTTTTTCATTCATTTCGCACACCTCATTCATCATTTCCATTTTAAAAGTTACGCTCTACCTTGAATAGTTCTCGAGCCTTATCTAATTTTTGGAATTAAAATTGTTAGAAGATTAACATCGCACTATATTCTCTGACCTTGTGACGTGCGTAGTAAATGTCAATGTGTAATATTTCTTAAAATATATAGGCTTACGACCACCGTTTCATTTACGATCACCTAAGTTAAGCAACGTCGAGTATCAAGATGAGTGATCGCTTGAGAATAATAGGTGCTGTAAGCTTGAATGTGCAGGTGGTGGAATTGATCGGAATTGTCAAACAGACAGTTCTAATTCCCGTTGGTTTCATTATATTCACTTATGTGCAAATACCCTTGGGAAAGGTATGAATCCACATCTTCTCCCTTATCTATGGGTTAATTAGTAAGACTTCTATCACTAAACCATTAATACATTCCCAAAAATTCTTATTCTCTAAAAAAGCTTTTTCTGGCTTTAAATAAATTTCAAATGTTTGCTAAGCCGGAGAAAACGATCAGTCAATCAATAAATATATATTAATATATTTTCTGTTTATACGTTATTTATATAGATACAAATATTTAAATAAATATTCTGCTTATTATAAACAGTATAAACTACATTTACCGGCCTGAATGTCCGAGAAATTTCGTAAAAAATGTGTGTTCGCCGACAGGAATCGAACTCGTATCCTACACGGCAACGTTGTTTGGCCTGACGTGCTATAGCCTTTAGCCACAGAGAAAGCGTCTGGTTAATCAACTTAAATAAGTTAAATCAAGTTTTTAAACAACAAATTTCCCATGATTTTTCCCGAACGATCATATCTGCTCGAAGCGTATCTTTACGTAAAAAATGACAACATGTATTATGACATGGACTAAGTCCGACAATTATTTTAATATTTTTTCTGTTAATACTGTTTATTATAAACAGAGCCTAAATAAATGTAAATAAATATTTGTATCTATAAAAAGCCAGGAACAATGGTAGACGTATAAATGTTCAAGATGTTTCTTTTTTTTTTTTTAATTCTGTCTTCTTGTAGACATCATAGTTCAGACTGACGTAGTGTTCTTTCTTTCTTTCTTTTCTTCTTTCTTTCTTTCCAGGATATCTCTTCCGATTTCTCTTTCATCCTCCTTCTTTATTTTCTTTATTTCTTTCTTTTTTCACTATTTACATTATTCGGACTATTGTCCTCATCTTTGTCGCTATGTTTATCGCAACGTTTCGGTCGCTGTACGCTCCGGCCTTCTTCGGGTGTCGAAATGAACCCTTTATTTCGCTCACTGGGGTAGAATGTTCTAGTTCCACTTGACATGTCTAATGGATGTCAGTTATCTCCTGTTAAATCCCCTCTGAAAGTTCTCCACTGCCTTAAACAGGTATTGAGCTCACACTCTTTGGGTCCTGTCACTGGATCTAACTAACGCCTTTATCCACTGTGCCATGTGTCCTCAAGAAACGGCCGAAACCTTGTGAAAAACATCGCGACAAAGATGAGGACAATAGTCCGAATAATGTAAATAGTGTACATAATACCTCATCTCAGGAATATAGACAGATACTTTCTTTTTTCTTTGTTTCTTTGTTTTTGTCTGTCTTCTTTTCCTATCGTTTCCTTTCATGTTCCTCCTCCTTTTATTTCTTACTTTCTTTCAAGATAGTTTCTGACAGGAAAAATTGTCTCGTGCCGACACTTGTATTTACCAAACAAGAATATAGCAGGAGGTTAAGTAGAGACTGGGATATTTTTTACGCCTGTTTTCATACCAATGGCCGATTGCCTAATAACGCGTCCGGAATAGACGGATGTCGCCGGCTATTTAAATTTTTGATATATTTTCCAACCTACACTGCTATTCCGTTTATTTATTTTCTATTTTTCTCAATTTATCTGATTTTTCCAATATCTCCATTTATTCCAACGATTCTTCATTTTCTTTCAACAGAAAAGGGGTTAATATACTTAGCCTACCCTATTATTCCAGCTTAGCCTTCTATTCGGGTCCCATGAGCATGTTGCCATTCAGAACTAAAAGTGCTGGTTTGTTTGACGGGCTTGAACGTCGAAAACAGGTATTGAATAGGGAATATATACATATATATATATATATATATATATATATATATATATATATATATATATATATATATATATATATAATATAAATATTTTTAGATATAATTTTAAAATTTTTTAAACAACATGTAAAATATTACTACAGTTAGATTTACAGTTGCATTCCATATCACGTGACGTCCGCGTCTCGCGACGGACGCTACTTAATGTAAACAAACTTCCTAAAACAGTTCTGATGAATGATCGGGGCCGATCTGAAATATCAAATACATATATACAAAAAAATATAAATAAATACGTTCATAAAAAAAAAATTCAATTTTTTTAATTTGGAACTTTTCAGTTGTTTTTTCTATATTATATACATATTAAGAAAGTATACGTGGCTTCTCATTATGTTATATATATATATATATATATATATATATTAAGACATTTTATGTTTATACATCCTTTTTATAGATACAAATATTTAAGTAAATGATCTGTTTATAATAAACAGTATTAACTACATTTACCGGCCTGAATGTCCGAGAAATTGTCATAGAAAATATGTGCCCTCCGACAGGAATTGAACCTGCATCTTATACGGAACCGTCATATAGCCTGACGTGTTTTTAACGATTTCACCACAACGGAGCGTTTCGGCTATATGTGTTCCCTATTATAAATTTATAATAATTTAAATATATTATAAATTTCAATAATAATAATTTAATAATAATTTTATTAATTTTATTATTTCATTAATTATTAATTATAAATTTAATAATAATTTAAATATATTATAAATTTTTATAATATTATAATTTTTTATATATATATATATATAATTGTGTGTGTATATATATATGTGTGTGTGCGTATATATGTATGTGTGTACATATATATATTCAAATATGTACACACATACATACATATACGCATACATATATATGTATATATATATATTCATATATATATATATATGTATGCGTATATATATATATATATATATATATATATATATATATATATATATGTATGTATAATGTAGGTACGAAACAGCGCAAATGTTTTTCTCATTCTGCCTTCATTGACATTTCTCTGACTCGCTTCTTTCGATTGCCTATCCCCCACACACAAGCACGTTCACATCACCGATCAAAAAGTTAAGTGACCGTATACAAAATTTGGTGTAGCTCAAAGCAAGCAAAAAATGTAGAAATGTCTACATCGTTGGAATAAGTAATGATAATGATAATGACAGGAGAGACAAGAAAGAAAATTACACACACACACACACACACACACACATATATATATATATATATATATATATATATATATATATATATATTTCAGAGTTAGCAAATATGTGGATATAGATCCGACAGTATGAGGAAAAATAAGGAAACACAAAAAATCCAAATATGCAAGTTTACTGTTTTTAATGTTGTTGAAACAACATATTCGGATTTTTTAGTTTTTCCATATTTTTCCTCATATATATATATATATATATATATATATATATATATATATATATATATATATATATATGTATGTATATACAGAGTCCGGCCGAAAATGTATACACACTTCAGGAAAGTAAAAACTTGTATAGATATTGTAATACTAAATTTATTCAGACATCACAAGATTAATACAAGTTACTTTTGAACTCTACAATCACAACAGATGCTCAAAATGGTGGCCTGTAGCTTCTAGATATTTATTAATACGGGGAACTACTGTTTGACCAGTTTTTGGTATAGTGAGATTGCTGCTCATGCATTTTCAACTTCTTGTCTAAGGACTGCCAATGTAGTCACTTTTCTGCGCTACACATTCTTTAGACATGTTTTTTTTCCTTTCCTGAAACTCTCTCTCTCTCTCTCTCTCTCTCTCTCTATATATATATATATATATATATATATATATATATACCAATTTAGTCAGTTTTATATGATACTTAACATTCTTTCGGGTCCCGCATAGGTAAATGTCTAAAAAGAAGGAAAAACAAGTTTTTCCTTCCCTGAAGTGAGTATACATTTTTATGGGTTTACACTGTATATATATTAGTGAACATCTGACCTGGTAGAACTCTTATATATTTATAGATTATTGATAACCTCCACAGAAGAATCTGCAATTTTATTGGTCCTGACCTGGCATCTCAGATTCGGTCTCTCCCACCGTCGTAACATAGCTTCCCCGTGCCTTTTCCATAAATACTTTCTTGTTAATTGTTCTGACGAACTTTCCTCTACGGTACTTAAACTTCATGAATTTAAACGCAGTACTAGTTTGGCGCCAGCGTCTCATCATTTTGCAGTTGAAATGGCTAGATGTAAGCGTAAGTTCTATGTTAATAGTTTCCTCTATCGCATCTCTCCCTTGTTCAGCTCGCATTCTTTTCTTGTTTCCTTAGTTATCCCCGTTTTACTCAACTCTCCAAGTTTTTTTGTTCCCCACTGCAGTAGCCAGGTATTGAATTCACTACTCTTTGAACCAAGTTACTGGATCCAACCAACGCTTTTATCCAGTGAGCCATGTGTCCTTGCGTTAAAAGAAGATAACTGACACACCCAGAAGAGGTATGGCACGTGGAACTAGAACAATGTAGCCCGGTGGACGAAATAAAGGATGCAGATCGAAATTCCAATCGCCCGAAGAAGGCCGGAGCGTACAGCAGTCGAAACGTCGAGAATATGGCAATAAAGGTGAGTACAACAGTACGAACAGTGTAAATAATGTAAATATTTAGAAACACTCATCTCAGAAATATAGAGAGGTTCTAAAAAGTGTCAAAAAATGTAATTAAATAATCAAAAATCTTCTATTCTTTCTTCTTATCAATAATATAAAGATTCTAAGGATAAACTTTGTATTTATTAAGTTTTGGCTATTCTTTCACTATGGTATTGTCTTTTTTAGCGAATCTGTGGAGATACCTATATATATATATATATATATATATATATATACGTACATACATACATATATATATATATATATATATATATATATAAATATTTATATATATATATTATTTAGATATACAGAGAAAATATGTCAATGTTTGTTTGCGTGCGTGCGTATGTACGTGTGTGTGTATGTGTGTGTGTGTGTGTGTGTGTGTGTGTGTGTGTGTGTGTGTGTGTGTGTGTGTGTGAACCTGCAAGTATATATAGACATATAGATTGAAAATATAAGAACCCCCACCCAAGAAAAAGACGTTTTAAAGCCTTTTGACAAAATTAATCAAGATACAAGTTGTTTTTATGTTGTGGTGAGATTGGAGAAAATAGTTTCAGCTGAGAGAAACCTTGCGGTAGGGAGATAAAAGGCGGGGTGGAGAAATGGCTCTCTGGTGGGCTTGGTAGTGGAAGGGATAGGCTAAATAAAAATAAAAAAAAACGATGCAAAGGGAATGCGAAATAAACGATGCGGTGAACGAGGAAGTGATATCCAGAAACGTCAAGAAACCTCTCCTCCCGAAAGTGGAGAGCTCCTCTTGCCGAAGGGACAGTTTAACCAAGCGTGTGACGTGTGACAGATATTTTTGTCATCTCGGCTTTCTATCTTTAACGAAAATAACCACCGAGCTGACAGATATAAAAATGTCATCGGACACACTTTCGCTCTCGTTCTCTCGCTCTTTCCACACACACACACACACACACACACACACACACACACACACACACACACACACACACACACAGATATATATATATATATATATATATATATATACGCACTTGCGCGCACGCACACACGGACAAACTAAAGTGTACACACACGCATAGGCATGAACATATAAAAACACAAACGCGCACGCACACAAATACGAATCGCACTCGTACATAAACGCAAACGCACTGACAACAAACAAGTACACACTCAAATATAAATACACGCTCAAGTACATAAAAAGTAACACATGCACCCATACACAAACGCGAACGCATACAAACAGAAATGCGCGCACATATAAGCACTCGTCCTGGGTATAACGATAAACTACATCCGGCAGTAGGGAAGTTTAGTGAAGCCTGGAACCACCTCAATTGCTCTTGTTCCTAGATCTACCCTGACCCGGGGTGGTAGCACCTGTTGGGGTCCCAGCTATGGCCAAATAGTGAATCCCCAAACTATGAAAGTATAATTTTTTATAATAAAAATACGAGCAATACATTTTCATAGTAAAAAAATTACTAGCAGTACATTTCTGTACGAAATAAAATATTACCAGTTATGTATATTTTGTAAAAGAAGTTACTAATAGTCCCTCCCAATTTAATTTTGGCATTACATGACCCAATGGATTGATATGCCGCGAAACAAAACATACCAGCTGAAACACATAGATATATAATATAGCTGGCCACTTGTATTCGACGATACCCGTCTACCTAGGTGCATTTGTGTTTATCCAACACCCACAGAGAGCCCACTTGTGGCTTATAGTGCAACTATGCTGAGCAGACCTTAGTTACAGTTTCTGGGAATGAGCGTGTTATCTAGCGTGATCAACAATTTGAACAAAGCCCTCGTTCTAGCACAGCTATCAACGACCCCCAAGGGTTCCGTCTATCCAATTTCACTCACAAGGCTTGGGCCAACCCGTGGTATGGTTTTCAGGCACTTTCCAAAGTTGCCGCGCTCTGGGATAGTGCCCCTCCAGTCAGATAACACCAGGATGTTTCCTTCCCGACAAATCGACCATGGTGAGATTCGAACCCGGGTCTCAGGGTCATGATGCGAAAGTTCTAACCACTTGACCCATAGATGCATGAACATCAACAGACATGCACACACATGAACGAAAACACATAAAAACAGAAACTCATTTTCGAGATTCTGGAGAAAATCCAAAGAAGGGTTTGTAATGTTATTGGTTCTCACCTGGCATCTCGGCTTCACTCATTTACCAACCGCCGTAACGTAGTTTCACTGTGTCTTTTCTATATATTCACGGCCGCTGTTCTAATGAGCTTCGTTGTTTTGTACCTTGACTTCCTGAATATAAGCTTGGAACTAGATTGGTAAACGGGTTCCTCATTTTACTCTTGAAATAGGAAAAATGTAACTGTAAGTTCTATTCTAAGAATTCCTTCTCGCTTTGGAAACTCACTTCTGACTTTTTTGCTTTGCTGCTAACAACCATCTTCAAAAACGGTAAATGGAACATCATTTACCATCTTCTGTATTTCTGATTCCTGTTCTTTTATTACCATTTCTTTTCACTAAAGATTTCTCATTTTCTTTCCCTCTTGCGTCTTAGTGGCAACATCGCCTTGCTTGCAGTGAAATGATTAAAAATTATGTAAACATGAACACACTGTTGCAAACATGCTTAAACACATATAAGTATAAGGATGCATAGTTACACACATGCACATAATTATTTAATGTACGTATATTAATAAATACTTTCACGTTTATAAATGCACAGAAAAATGAATAAATGCTGAAATATGCATATATATATATATATATATATATATGACAATAGCAAAATAACTAGATTAATTATTTATTACAAAATATTTAAAACCTCTAACGTTATAGTTAAAAATAATAATTCACCTCCTAGAACAAAATTAAATAGGGCAAATATTATTTAAGAATTTAAATGCCCATTAAGGGATTGTATTCCTGATCAATCAATATTCTTAAATAATACACTACCCTTTCTTTAGTTGCATAGTATGAGCTTCCCCAGGGCTACATGGTTTGGGTTTGACCGTTGTTCTCTTAGACTGGATGACAATCAAGGTTGCAAAGCCCAGATTGTCCTAAGAGCAACGTCTTCCCCTAACTATCGCCCATTATTAAATACCTATACAAATTTCCAGATATAGGCATACGCTACTCGTTGAATGAGATAAAAACTCTGTCAGGTAAGGGATTTCCCTCTGCTATCGGTTCAGTAAAATACAGAACTACCTGTCAAATTAAATTTTGTGGGGAGCCGGACGCTCGACAAATAACCTCAGTCTGAGATGTCATGAAACAAAATGCTTAAAAGTGCAAGTAGTGTAAACTCTATAACAGGAATAAGTTAGCGAAACTCAAATTCCGGGTCAGTGCTTTGTGTTCACTTTCGCACAAATGCCGTCTCTTCTTCATAGCAGCGCAAGATTAACTGCATATACAATTCGATATATTTGTCTAGCTTCTGCAGCACCGGCACTCGCTGGTCTTTTGCTCGAACATTTCTCCGGCCATTGCATGTCTATGGGGTTTTTGTTTCCCGCCCATTTCTTGTTCCAAGCTTTGTTTATTTGTCAGCCATCAACACTGACGTCACTCTGTGCGTCTTCCTGTATTACGTGCTAACGAGATACAGTGATTTACGAGACAAGAGAAGTAAGATAAAGCGGTTAGAAAAAACTATCCTTACCTCCCTAAAAAAAAAAAAAAAAAAGAATTGTGTTCTCCAAGAAAGCAAAAAAAAAGTACGAAGTACGTTAAAGTCAAACACCTAAAACAAAAAAAATGATGGCAAGAAGGTAAAATAAAATAAGCGAAAGATTTGCGAGTTCGGGTCAGGAGAGACATCAAGAATTAAGATGTATATTTTGGAGCTATAATGATCATTCTTTTCTTTTCTTTTTCCCCTCCCAGAATTTTTTTTTTTTTTTGCCTTTGGATGCCCACACTCAAACATTCTGCCCTTCATTTATTTCTAGTGTCATATTACGGCTTTGGCAAGATGGCAACATAAATTCTCTTTTGATCAGGATCTTAAGCAAGTATTTGAGTTAACACCAAATGGTGGTAGAAGATATTTGAGAATACCAGGTGTTGAAAGTTAAAAAAGCAGCTTACCCCTGGGAGAAACCGATTCCATTTCAGAGCAACTGTATAACCGACCACCATCTTTGGTCCCCGTGGATAGAAAAGTATGATCCATTTAACATCACACAACGGCGTCCATTTCTGGCTTCTTATTCGTTATTGACCAGGCACGGAGTTGCTTAACTGTTGGATTCAGCGATGTGTACGGTATCAACAGATGCTCCACTCTCAGATATCTTTTAGATTCTCAAATATGTCTTAACCAATGTGGGAACTGTTCCCATTGTGAATTTAACAGGATAAAGGTTTGTTTTAACACACACACACACACATATATATATATATATATATATATATATATATATATATATATATATATATATATATATATATATATATATATATATATATATATATATATATATGTATATGTATATATATATATATATATATGCATGTATGTATGTATTTCCAGACCGGTAGATGTAAATAAATAAATATGCTGTTTAATAAATAAGTAAAAATAAAGCTCTACTTAAGTATATGTTTCTACCTATAATAACGTTCACAGAAATAAACAGATTTAATCCATTTCTCTCATATATATAATATAAATATCATTTGACAGGCAGTATTGGGATTTATTTAAGCAAAACAGCAAAAGAGAAACCTTCACTGAATAGAGTTCCCATCTTATCCGACGAGTAGAGTATACTTATAGCTGGAGATTTATAAAGGGGTATCTAATAATCGGCAAAGATTCAGGGAGACTTGGTTTCCGGCATTTTCAGAGGCTTAAGTGTGAATTAAGCATAAATCATTATTGCACCTTTTAAATAAACATAAACTAACTTTTCATAATAATGTTCGCCCAATACAAGGCCCAAGAGCCAATCAAGGTAGAGGTTTACTGTGTAGTGTTGTATGAGCGTAAGAAAATGCAATGGTTAATCCTAGAAAGAGTCTGTACCACAAAGCAGAAGTTCTTGGGAAGAAGCTGTCCAAGTGGAACTTACTTCTTACTAAAATAATTGGAAGGAAATGAGGATGATTCAGTCGTGTGTACGTGGCATAGCCCAAACATACACTGCAAAGGTCAGAGCTGGTGGAATACTTACCGTTTCTTGGCAAAGTTAGTCGGTCGGATTCAAATTGCCTTCCCTTTCTTTCTTTTTATGCGCCATGTCCTTTCAGGACGTAGGCGATCATGGCTCTCCCCCTCCCTTTATCCCTTGCAGCTCTCAACAAGTTCCTTCCCTCGGCTTGCTCCCCCAGACTACATTCTGTCATCCACTTGCTTAAGTCCGGCAGGTATGTCACGCGTTGCCTTCCCTTGACTCTCTTTCCCTCTATTCGACCCGTGAGTATCAGATTCTTCAGGCCCCCACTCCTTCATTATGTGTCCCAGAAACCTCAGCTGACTCTTCCTGATGTTAAGCATAAGCCCCCTCCTTGTTTGCAACCTCTCTAAGATCTCGTCCTTGCTCAAGACCATGATATCCTTAGTATCTTTCTGTAGAAGCAGTTCTCTGTCGCCTCGAGT
>OZ038485.1:37416560-37431560 GCA_964036315.1 Acanthosepion esculentum | reverse complement strand
CAGAGATTCGTGTTTGTTGTACAAAAAAATGCTAAAAGCGAGGGAGGGTTGATTGGGGACTGTGTAAAGACATAAGGCCAACGATGGAGGTAAAAACAGTTGGCAAAAGACGATAAATAAAGATTAATCTGACAGATCGACTTTACAAAGGTTTCTTGATATCCTGTCCTCTGGATAGGACACGAAAGAGCTTTTTTTTTTCCAGGAGTTATAAGATAGAGAAGAAGCAATATGAACAAGGGAAACAGAAACAAACTGTCATGTGGTAATGGACTCTAAAGATATACGGGTAAGATGACTTCATGATTAACACACACACACGCACACAAGCACACACACACACATTTATACACTTATGTGTATACACGCATAAGAATATATAAGTGTGGAACTAAAGATACACGCATTGTTACGCATATTTATATACAAAAATATATTGCTGCCTAATTGCACTGATATATACTTTGTTTTATATATATATATATATATATAAAAACATAAAAATGTCTTAAAATAATTGTCGGACTTTGTCCATTTCATAATGTGTGACGTCATTTGTTTACATCTGGATACGCTTTGAGCAGATATGAATGTACGTGAGAGGTTCATGGAAGATTGAAGTTTAAAAGCAGTAAAATCGACCTTGCAAATCGAACGATTCTCCGTGGCTCGATCGGTTAAGGCACGTCAGGCTAAATGACGGTTCCGTTTAGGATACAGGTTCGATTCCTGTCGGAGAACGAATATTTTCTATGAAAATTTCTCGGACATTCAGGCCGGTAAATGTTATTAGCACTGTTTATGATAAAAACAGAAAAACCTACTTAAATATTTATATCTATAAAAAGAATGTATAAACAAAAAAAAGCCTTTAAATAATCGTCGGTCTTCGTCCATTATATATATATAAAAGGTTCAATATTCCGTGGTTATAATTTATTACATTAGAATCGTAATCACGATCCAATTCATCAGACCTACAAATTCAAAAAGAAAATAGAAAATATATCTCTGGGTATTAAAAAAAATCTTAATTTCAGTGAAAGTGTATGTGTGGGAAACAAGTGGGAGAGGGAAATGTATGAAAGCTCTAGAGAGAGGGGTAACGGAAGAAGAAGAACAGGAAAGGCCTTAAGGTGAGGGCGAGGAATAAAATTTAAAAGAGAGAAGTTTTAAAGAGAGAAGTTAAAAAACGGTTTAAATGAATGAGGTGTGAGTTATTATCAGATGCATAAATCACTACCGATTCGTTCACCTAAAATTTTAAAAAAACAAACACCGGAAAAGAGTGGATTCATTGTTGGATTAATTGTTGGTGACATTAGACACAATAAATGAGTATTATTTTTTATTTTGTCTTAGAAAGACAAAATAAAAAATTAATCTAATTTTCCTTATTTTCATATACAACGAAATACTTTCTGGAGCCAGAAATCCCGGACGATCCACTTAGGTGAAACCGTGGTAGGTTTGTCTGGTTCATTAGGTTTAATTTAGGTTTGCTCTACTTAGCGTATCGAGCACTTTATTTAGTTATTTTACTTACTATATCGTTTTCTTTTTCTTTGAACTCTGAACTTGCATTCTAGACCTTTATTTTCGGCTGACGTACATGTTTTCTGTTCTTCCTTTTTTTGTAACATTTTTTTCCCTTTGGCATTGGTTTGTTTATTTGCAAATCAAGAAACCGAACGATTATAATTTCTTACATTTATAAGATTACAACTAATATATTCTAAAATATATATATATATATATATATATATATATATATATATATATATATATATATATATATATATATATATATATATATGTGGTAGGTTTGTCTGGTTCATTAGGTTTAATTTAGGTTTGCTCTACTTAGCGTATCGAGCACTTTATTTAGTTATTTTACTTACTATATCGTTTTCTTTTTCTTTGAACTCTGAACTTGCATTCTAGACCTTTATTTTCGGCTGACGTACATGTTTTCTGTTCTTCCTTTTTTTGTAACATTTTTTTCCCTTTGGCATTGGTTTGTTTATTTGCAAATCAAGAAACCGAACGATTATAATTTCTTACATTTATAAGATTACAACTAATATATTCTAAAATATATATATATATATATATATATATATATATATATATATATATATATATATATATATATATATATATAAAGTTTCTACAAGGAATCAGTCAGTTTTAGCGGTGTGCATTTCCGTTAGACCTGGCATTATCTCATAACCTTGCAAGCAATATATATATATATATATATATATATATATATATATATATATATATATATATCATTTAAATTTTCAAAACAATTCAACCTTAGCGTTGCGACTGCACGCTCCAAAAGTTTGTATCCGTTATCAATATCACATTTTTAAAAAAAACATATTTCTATTCGCGTTATATTTTTTCGTTTCGGATGCTACCTGAATTTAACCAAAAACAAAATAATTTATGTGCCTGATGATGACTGAACGTACAGTCGAAAGTACTTGCGTATTTAAGAAAGACCTTACACGGCTTATAATTTTAAAAAAAACAAGGATAATAACATACATCCAGTGATTGGTAGGTTAATGCATCTTTAAAAATTTTGTTAGCGAAGCGATTTCGCTATTTTATATCATTAACTTTACTAATTTACTTTTTGTTTGAATGATTCATTGTAATATATATATATATATATATATATACATATATATATATATATATATATATATATATATATATATATATATGTATATATATATATATATATATATATAGTACAGGTAATAAATCCGTTGGTATATAATCCAGGTGGATCCTAGTAATGTAAAATATTAAACTTAATCCACAAAAAGAGCTCAATGTATTTATTATAACAGAGCATATAGATTACACAACAAAATCCCAAATGACATCATATGGGGGGAGACAGATCTATTTCAACCGACGAAAACTACGTCAGTCTTATTCAACTCCGTTGTATGGACTAAGTTCATGTCGGAATTAGTTTAACTTTGACAGCCGTCGAAAAAATGATGCAGAAATGATCTATTTCGACGTTTCGGTCAGACAAAATGCCCGAAACGGAGGTTAGGGGAGGAAGTTAAAACCGGATATAAACCTTATGACATTAAATTGGGGTTATATGAAGAATGGAGTGTTAATTTGAAATTAAAACAGGGCCAAATAGAGAGTTTTATAATATATATATATATGATAATGTTAAGCTTATCAGACTATATGACAGGAACTTACTTAAAATAAATAGACAAAACTTGTCTATATTATTTAATGGAACATGCATTAATATGTATATATATATATGACATAAAAATTATATATATATATATATATATATGTATATATATATATATATGTATATATATATATATAAAAATTATATATATATATAATTTTTATATTATATATATATATATATATATTAATGCATGTTTCATTAAATAATATAGACAAGTTTTGTTTATTTATTTTAAATAAATTCCTTTCATATTGTTTGATAAGCTTAATAACATTATCATTGAAAAATGAAAGAAAATCACCATATTGATACATGTTTTATAATCCTATCTAAGCTTTCGACTTACATAAACTATTATCAAAGATGACAGTTACATTTCAATATATTAAACAATACACATATATATATATTGCTGTTATGTATGGTCTGGTGCTCCCGCTGTAAGTCTCGAGGTCCCCGACAAAATCCAGAGACGACAGGTCCTAATCTGGCATTTAGAATGCAGTCGCTATTCCACAGACGTTCTGTGGCCTTCCTCCGTCTCTTCTACAAGTATTTTCACGCACTTTTTCCGACGGGCTACTTTCACCGGTTCCCGGAAATACGTAAGTTTTAAAGTGCTACCAGGCTGGCATCTCAGTCCCACCCATTCACTGTCGAAGCGGTTAAATGTAACCGCCTCTTCTACTCAAACAGCTTCTTCTCCCGCACTTCCCGTCTGTGAAATTCCTTTCCCGTTACTTGCTTCCCCGATGACTATAACCTTCAAATATTCAAGTGTAATGTCAATCGACATCTGACACCCTGAGCTCTTGTTCCCCGTCCTTCTATGTATCCTTTCCTCAAAGACGCCTCTTTAATCTTGTTCTCAATCCTCTGTAACCCCTTGTGTTCGAGTTGCCCTCCCGCCTTGCTTGGGGTGAACTGCCTTAAAATATATATATATATATATATATATATATATATATATGCGTGTGTGTGTGTGTGTGTGTATGTGTGTGTACGTATATATATATATATATATATATATATATATATATATATATATATATATATATATATATATATATATTCGCCGGAGATCGTATACTCTCTTTGTCTTCTGGTCAGAATGAAGGAAAGATAATACTGAGTAGAAGAAAATGCCTTGGGATGTCTGAGCATAAGTAGTAATCATAAATCAATTTAAAATACCTTAGCTTATCACCTCCCAGTGTTCAAACATAAGAAAATGTCTCACGCCTATTTGTTTTACCTATATATATATATATATATATATATATATATATATATATATATATTAGAGCCGTTTGGTATTGCTAGATTTTAAATCAGAGATTTTTTGTAAGCATATACATATTTGCATACACGTGTACATGCATCTACATCCACCTAGGCATATACATATATTAGAACCACATTTTGTACTTCTTTATACATATACACATATACATACCCACCGATATATAGCTCTGTATACATACATACACATATGCACATATGTAGACATCAGGGAGCCTTTTTTTATGTATGCTTGTACACATATGCATATTAGGGCGGGTCATTTTGTACAGAAAATCAACATTTCACTCGCTGTATAAGTTTGCATTTCATGGGTTAAGTAGTGAAATTAAAAATTAGATCCATAGCTTTCACTCATTTTTTGAGCATTCATTTTTAAATGCGATATTTAAAATTAAATGCTCAAAAAATGTATAGAAATACTTAATTTCTACAGGTGTCTGCTTACAGATTTTAAAATTTTACTATTTCAAGTATAAATCCAAATAAAATTGCTATCTTTTGCATTAGATACATTGAATGGAAAATATATTCAAGCATAAAATCTAATTATGAATCACCACAAGAAAAATGTGCTTTACTGTATTCGGTAAGTAAAAACCGTGTAAGAAAAAAAGTGAAACATGACAGAAAAGGCTAATCAATGAATAAGATACGTTAGATCATTTATTAGATCATAATTAATAAAAAAAAATAGATAAAAGTTTGTATAATTCCATCATAATTCTGGACACAAATTATAAGACAAAATGTTTTAAATTTGCATGGTTTATTAACCCTAGAACACTAACCATGGGTATATAGTACCCAGCGCAAATTTTCATATTTTTAATTACAATTTTCAGTACCTGATTTCCTTACCTAAATAATACTCCCTCTGTTTTATAGAATTTCATTTCATTTCATTTTGATAAAATTTGTCATAAAAACAATCATTTAAAGACCGCCATTTGTGGCCTTTAAGATCAATGTCAAGTCAAATCAATAGAATTTATAATTAATTTCAATTTAATAAATAAGCAGTTAAGAGAAATACTTTATAGTATTAAATAAGTAAATAATTTATAATTAAAGTAATTAATGGAAATATATTTAATAGCATTTAATATACTTTAGTTATCTCATTTAAGAAAACGGATTATTTGGGATTAGCGCGAATGCAAACTCCACTCTACTGAGTAGCAATTTGAAATGGAAATTACTGCATTCTCAAATTACTAGAACGTCATGATATTGCGCTAAATAAAATCACGCTACGATGTGCCGTTTATATTGTTATAACAAACATACAGAAATCGTTGCATTACGAGACAGAAAATTAATTGCAAAGAAGTACATAAGGGAAATTACTCTGTAATTAGTACCCCCTCTGTTCCGAAATAGTTGTTCCATAGCCGGAAATCTCATGTGGAATATACTAATTCGTAGTCGAATTGTTTGCCGGTTACATTAACAGGTTAGCATTGATGTTCCTCAAGTATTTATATTAGCTTATTCAGATAGAATAATTTGAAGCGCAATTTATATCACTTTTTCACCACATTAAAATTGTATTTTTTTTTTCAGACCACCCGCTGGCAAGAGATTATGATGGGAGAAGAGAAGCCAATTGGCAGAAATGCTAAACGAAATTGCAAGAAGCACGAATTGACAAATAATGAACGTAGTGCTGTATTGCAAACACTGCTGGAAAGATCCACAGATCGTGTCCTGAAGCATGGTGCAATAAAACAGGTTGCAGATGAATTAAACGTAGCTGCAGAACATCTGGGTTTGCAAATTGAATTAGTTTGCCAGCCTCCAAATATTCCTGATCTCAATGTCCTTGATCTGGGTTATTTTAATGCAATTCAATCAATTCAGCACCAGCAAGCTCCAAATAATGTTGACCAGCTCATTGAAGCAGCGGAAGAAAGCTTCAATAAACTTCAGAAGTCGAAGCTTAACAATACTTTTCTAAGTTTGCAGTTAGCAATGAAACAAGTTATTTTAATTGACGGCGATAACAACTATAAACTCCGGCACATGTCTAAAGAGAAGTTTGAAAGAGAAGGAAAACTTGAAGTATCCATTTCTATTTCTGATGAGTTGCAACAAAAACTGCTTTTGTTAAAGTAAACCTTCCCCAGTTATTTTTATTATTAATTTAACTGTTTATGTATATCAGTTTCGATATATTTCACACTTATTTATATGACAATTCACTAATATTACTCATTTACTGTTGAGTATGGGAATAAATGATATGTTTTTGTTCTTTTTGGTGTTTTTTTTATCTACCGGAACAATTATTTTGGAACAACATGAAAATTTTTTTGGTACAACTATTTTGGAACGGAAGGAGTATGTTTTTCAATTCCTATTAATGTTAACTCAAAGCACAAAGTTTGAAGTGCCTGCATGTAAAATATTTCAAATAATGATTTATATTTAATATTTTTTTTGATATTTTCAAAATCGGGTATGATATACCCATGGTTAGTACTGGTGTAACTTTAATTGATGGTTAGTGTTCTAAAAAAAAAAAAAATAACACGAATACTACTATACTTTATAAAATATTATATCATAATATAGGTAAATTGTTCTGTATAATTTCCCTTTGAAATAAATGAAGGTCTTAGTTGATGACGCAATGATTTAGCAATAATTTGCTTGTGCCATGCATCTTGTCCATATACAATTTGTAAAGCTTCGGTAAATCATAAATTTTATAAGGCGAAATTCCAACGCTACGATTTTGAGCCGAGGCTTAAACTTTAAATTCGTTTCCTAAAAAAAAACGATAATGATTTGGAAAAGATTATTTTGTGCCTTGATTTATCATATCAAATCCCTACTTTGAAATTTAGTGCAATATCACGGTGCCAAGAGCGACCTGCCCTAATACTCATACACACAACTATTTATTATATATATATACATGTACACATATATATGTATACGTACACTAAAATCAAGAATGCGCGGAAGTTTAAATATCTGAGAAGTCTGTCTATAGGACACATGACACAGTGGATAAAGGCGTTGGTTAGATCCGGTGACAGACCCAAAGAGTGTGAGTTCAATACCCGGTTAAGGTAGTGGAGAACTTTCAGAGGGAAAATTAGCAGTAGATAACTGATAACTGACATCCATCAAACATGGCACGTGGAACTAGAACGGTCTACCCCAGTGATCGAAATAAAGGGTTCAGTTCGAAATTCCAACCACCTGAAGAGGGCCGGAGCGTACAACGGCCGAAACGTTGTGACAAATATGGCGACAAAGATGAGGACAATAGTCCGACTAATGTAAATCTGAGAAGTGTTTTGACGGAGGACAGTAGGTGAGACGGTAAGATCCGAAGACAAATTGGTATGGCCAAGGGCGCATTCCAAAATCTGGGCAGATTACTGCAAGACAAGGGGTTTTTTTTGGTGACAAAGAAAAGAGTATTGAGCGTTTTCTCCTCAGCTTTTGCTGGCCTGAGACATCTTACAAAGACCAGTTGCAGAGAGGCCCGTACCTAGATTGATATGTCAAATTGTCCGGCTGCTAACGGAAAACAACCCAGATGCAACTGGTGTTGACAAACATGTCCGCATGGGATTCGAGAGATTTTTTTGCGTCTGTATTGACGTGCGTTCGTCATCTGTCCTTCTATACGACAGCAAATGTTCGACGGTCTCCTCAAAGATGAAGAAGAGGCTCGAGGCAGCCTAGATGCGGTTCTTCAGGAGGATGCTAAGGATGTCATGGAGCGAGTGTGTGAGCAACGACGAGGTCTTAGACAGAATTCAAACAAATGTCATCTGCCCCTTATGTTAAGTATAAGCTACTTAACATAAGGGGCAGATGACATTTCCGGGACACCTAATGAGAAAGGAGGGCCTGGAGAATCTGATACTCACAGGTCGAACAGAGCGAAAAAGAAACAAAAGTAAAGCAACGCATGACATACCTGGCGGGCTTAAGCAAGTGGGTGGCAGAACGTGGTCTGGGGAAGTTGGTAGAGGCACGAAACATATTGAGAGCTACAAGGGATAGGGTGAAGTGGAGAGCCATGATCGCCTACGTACTGAAAGGACACAGCACATAAAAAGAAAGGCAGAATAATGTGTATGTATGTGTGTGTATGTATATGTATATATGTACATATGTGTATACTAATTCCTTATAATAAGACAGTATGTATGTATGTATGCATGTATGTAGAGGGAATATATGTATGCGTACGCATGCTGATCTAAGAACACACAGGGGTCATTAAAAGATAAGAATATAGATATCTTTGCCACCCTTTCTCGGACCAGTCTTAATTGTTTTATTACTCTTCACGCAGAACTTTTTCACTGCCAGTCCAAGGAAGACATTTGGGTCACTAACACATAAAAAGAGAATGTCTGATATCAAGAATATTTAACATCGAAAAACATAAGAAAAATTAATTCCTTTTAATAATATGTGGAAATATCCACTTGTTGCCTGATGATGGTCGCAAGGCCGGAAACACGTGTAGCAAAATTATGGAAACTAAAGCATAATATATATTTTTTTTAAAATCCACATTACAACCAAAAACGTTCGCGGTTTCTCTCTTTTTTTTAATATACACACTTTTCTCTCGTTGGAACTACTATAACCTCTTTCTAAAATATATATATATATATATATATATATATATATATATATATATATATAGAAAGAGGTTGACGATTGCACTAGCATGAAACAGACTGTCGCCTCTAAGTGCTGACTTCCATGTCCACTTTTATATTTACACACGCTCTATCTCTGATATTGAGCACTTTATCCCATAAATATAGCACACTTTAAGACTATATTTCTTCATATATATATATATATATATATATATATATATATATATATATATATATATATATATATATATCAGAAAATCATTTTCACTTTTGCTTTGGATACTATTATACAACCTATAAACAGACACGCACACACACATACATACACAACAAACAAACACACACGCACACACACACACATGTATATATATATATATATATATATATATATATATATATATATATATATATATATATATATACTTAAATCTGTAAATTTTTCTACGTACATATTTTACATTTATTCTTGGCTTCTTCCCCGTTGACTATGTGTTTGTAATGAAAATAAAATCGTGTCTCGCTTCGGCCCACTTCGCGCCATTTTTTGTTGACGTTAGTCTCATCAGTACGTTCTGGGGCATGTGCCCAGTGTTTGCGCTCTTAGGGTGGATCACAACATCTTGCCAAATATAACTGAATATCAATTTGCCAAAATTCTTCCTTTCTGATGTTGCATGGGGCGCCACAGACAAACAAAACCGGGTCGTCGAACAACATTATAGACGAACTTGTTGGGCACTTTCACCAGAGAGGCTGATGTGACATGGGCGTCGACATTTTAGTGATGTGGATTTTGCTAATACAATATAGAATAAATTTTGGTATGTTGGTTTAAAAATAAAAACAGTCCCTCGTTTTGCAGTTTGACCGTAAGCTGCCACTGTATAATTTGTTATGTTTAGTTTCAATTTTGTTTATGTTTTATGAGCCTTGTCCCTTCTGGATCTAGGTGATCACGGCCCTCCATAACTTCCTATCCTTTTTAGCTCTTAGTAAGGTTTGACTTTTCCCCAACAATCACACTTGCTGTTCTGCCATCAATACTGAAAAGAGCGGTAACAGCTACTGGACTTGAGTAAAATGTTTTCATAAAAAATATTTTAAGGGAAAGATTTTATAAAATTCAAGCGAAAACAGTAATGGCTGCTCGGTCAATGAATGCCGAATGTTTCCTTATAGGGAAACGGCTAATATTACCATTATCGTTACTATCTATCTGCACAAGCTTGTTAGGCGGGTTACTTGTTTCCCTGTGATCGTTTTGACTTCATTTTGTTTTGTAAGTGTTAAATTCTCCAAGTTCTCCTTTCTCATTATGTGACCCACATATTTCATCTCTCTCTTTCTAATTCTGAATATAAGTGTTATTTTGTTTCCCTCTTCCTTAAGATATCTTTGTTGCTAACATATTCGCTCCATGCTATTTTCACTATCCTTCTGTAGAGCCGAATCAGTGTTGTCTCAATTCTGCCCTTCATCTGTGAGGAAACTGCGCTGCATTTATTGACATTACATAGTTCTTCAGATAGATAGATAGATAGATAGATAGATAGATAGATAGATAGATAGATAGATAGATCCTGTTTATCTGTTGACTATGGAATGGTGACACATGGACCACCTGAAACAATTCACAGCCATGGCTTTCATACTCAAAGAATTTTCTTTTTCCCAAATGGACCAAATGGAGAACATTTCACAACACTCTTCGAAAACACCAGAAGACGAAGAGAGCCCAAAGAAAAGCCCCAGATTTCCATCCCCTGAACCATCCTACCATACCATGCGGACGTCACTTCAGATGCAATATAGGAAGGTCCAATATTGACAGCATATCTTTCGATGGGTTTTTAGTGACTTTTCCTTAATTTGATATTTTGCAAATCAGATATGTATTTGCTATTGTAAAATACCGACGGGTCTGTAAATTGAGTTCGCATGAGATGTTCTTATAACGTACATAAAATATGTTTTTATAGTTGTAACCTAGGGAAGGTTACTAAATAGAATAATCAAACGAAGGTTGGTAATGAACGATAATACTTAGGACACGAACAACACATATAAGATTCGCCAGCGGCGCGTAGAAGTAATAGTCAACTGCTAAAAGTGAGGCAAGTGAATTCCACAATGAATCTCCAGCAGTAGGATATCGAACAACTGCCCCACGCGATCACAAGGCTGAATTTAATGTGGGGTAGCCGAGCTCGTAGGCTCGGTCAAAAATTCTCCGTATACCCCGCGAGGTCGGGTAACTGTTTCCCGAGACGAGACTGTCCTTCGACATAAACTCATCTGTCCGGGAGCAGAGAGTTTTACCAGCACAGCTGGAGACGAATCTCCAACTGTAGACCAACATACAGTATTTACTACTGTATTTATGGGAATGGGGACATACCCATTATCGTCCGTAGGTATGCTACAACACTTATGTATAATACATAAAAGGTAAATATATACATACGAAGGTGGACTGAAAGATTCATAGGCTGAAGGAGTTGCTGGGAAATTTTGCATGCATTAATTTCAACTCTTCTTATTTATAACTGAAAAATTCGAAAATAACTAGTAGTGACTGCTCTTGAAAACGGACAAAAGTTGCCATCGAGGTGTTATGAATTACCAGCAGTCCAAAAGTGAGCAGCTGCATTTAGGAAGAGAAAAGAGAGTCTTGCAGATGACCCAAAGTCTGGAGGTCCTGCAACTGCCACCGCCGGGGATAACATTAATCACGTTCACCACGTGGTGATGGATGACAGGCGATTGACGATAAATCAAATAGCCAATACTATTACCATATCCCGTGAGAGAGTTCAGAATATTCTGCCCAATGAACTTGGCATGACGAAGGTTTCTGCTCAGTGTTCCCACCCTCTTCTGACCCCTGATCAAAAGCGCACCAGGCTGATCACATCACGGGAAAAGCTGACATTGAGGCGGATTCAGCCGGTTTCCCCGAACGTTGCCTAACGAAGGATGAGCGTTGGGTTCATCATTTTGAGCCACAAAGAGGCAATCTATGCAGTGGAAACCCCAACCACTCCTCAACTGCTCCAAAGAAGACCAACTTTGTCTCATCTGCAGGGAAGGTGATGGTCTCAGTTTTTATGGATGCAAAACCATTGTGTTTATTGACTATGCTCAAAAGGGCCACACCATCAATGGAAAGTGCTTTTCTAGCTTGCTGATCTAGATACAAAAGGGTATCATTGGTTAGTAGACAGGACCTTTACATAGTACATTCGTGTATCACTGAGTGACTCACTCGAGTATAGGACGATTGTCTATATATTGTGTTTACCGAGTGAACTACGATAAAACATGTAAAAGTTACTTAGAGGCATATCAACATCTGTATGGTTTATTAATGTAAATTTTATTTTTGTACACAATTTTATTTATTTATTTAAGATAATAATGGTTTTAGTGATACAAGTATTACTAATTAACCCATAGATGGAGGGAGAGGAGGTGGAGACATACCGTTCCAAGAGTATTTGCGCGTAAGTAACTATAACGAAACCAAGAGGAACTGAGACTCAGCTCTTCAATTACCAATTCCATGCTATAAGCAATTACAGCACGCGCACTTACAGCACCTGGTATTCCGAAGAGGTCACCCATCTAGGTACTGATCTGGTTCAGACGTCGCTTAACTTCAGCGATCATGCGGTAGCTTCAAGTTTCAGACTAAAATGTAAAATGAATATTAAATATTGTAATCAGTTTCTTCTTGCTTGGAATAAAGTTCCCTAATTCGTTTCTTTAGCCAAACAGCTTAGCGTAAGCCACCCAATCCAACATACGTGTCTCCTTTTGCGAACACAGTCGCACTGCTCTGTCACCCCGTTTTAACACTTTTTATAGATTCAGTGTCAGGTCAAATTTGCATAAGTGAAAAAAAAAAGTGTTTCACGAAATTATCCGACTGAGAGTTAAATATACGACTCGTAAAGCCGCCATTTTCTTTTTGGGATGCTTAACACGGGAGCCATATCCGAATCTGTTTTCTAACATGAGGTAAGCCATTTTCTCTTGTGTTACAGGAATATAATACATTTTTTTATGCAGAGGTTCACTAACACATGAACACCAGAGTTAAACAAGGGTAAAAAAGGTTGAGAGACGCTGAACTGGTACAGTCAATATATATTTTTTTTAAATGCTTAAATACAGGGCTATTGTTTTCCGTTCTATTTATACCTTGAAATAATTTTAAATTTTTTCTATTTTCACGGTTTTTAGTGGGGGAGGGTTGTATTGTAAAACTTAATCAAAATCGTATTTGACTCGAGATAAATGTCCTACCAATTTCGTTTGTTTTTCTATCATAAAAGCACTTTCAAATGTAAAGCGCCCTAGATAAGACGGTAAACTACATCCAACAGCAAGGCATCTGATCAGGAGGTTTTGAGACCACTTAATTGCTGGTGTTTCCAGGTCTACCCTGAGCCGGAGTGGTAGCACCTGTTAGGGTGTTAGCTATGGGCACATAGTTAACCCCAAAACTGTGGTCAAAACACTCAGAAAGTGTAAAAAATAGGCTTTAATACCAGAAATATTTTGTAAAAAATTATTACCAGCAATAGATTTTGAAAAAAAAAAATTATTACCAGCAATAGATTTTTGAAAAAAAAAAATTATCAGCAATAGATTTTTGAAAAAAATTATTACCAGGTGTACATTTTTTAAATAAAAAATACCAGCTATACATTTTTGAAAAAAAAAAATTCCAGGTATACATTTTTTAAACTATTACAAGAAATAGATTTTTTGAAGGAAAAAATATTACCAGAAATAGATTTTACAAGGAAAAAATATTACCGGCAATAAAAGTTTTGTCGATATTAAATAACCCATTGAGGTTGATATACCGTAAAACAAACCAAACCAAACAAATGTAAATTTGAAAATTACTATCATTGCTTTTTTGAAATGTTTGAACACGTAAAGTTCGAAAATATAAACTCATGCATTTACACACTATCACAAAAGCAATGCATCTTCTTCATCTTTTTATGTGCCGTGTCCCTTCAGGACGTAGACGATCATAGCTCTCCACTTCCCCCTATCCCTTCTATCTTGCAATATTTTGCCCCCTTGCTACCCCTCCCAGAACCTGTTCTGTCATCCACCTGCTTAAGCCCGCTAGGTATGTCACGTGTTGCCTTCCCCTGTCTCTCTTTCCTTCTTTGCCCTGTGAGTTTCAGATTCTCCAAGCCCTCCTTTCTCATTACGTGTCCCAGAAATTTCAGCATCCCCTTCCTGATTGTAAGAATAAGCTTCCTCCTTGTTTGGATCCTCTTCAAAACTTTCATCTTTGCTTAAACGCTCGGTCCATGATATCCTTAGCATCCTTCTGTAGAACCATGCAGCCTTTGCCTCGAGACTCTTCTACATCTTTAATGAGACCATCCAATATTCGCTACCCTTCCTTTTTTTTGATAGCTTGCAGAGAATATACATATGATTGTTAACCGAGCAGTCAAAGCACATCGGATCAGACAGCAACCCTCCTGCAAAAGAGGACGTAGGTGTCTGGGTGTCGGTTCCTAGGAACTGAGCTGCTTGACCTTCATACGTCGAATTCGACGGGAGAATCGAATATATATTCAGTTGTATGGATATTAGTTTGTAACTCTGGGTTTCACGCTTTTACGATCATCAGACAAACTCATATCCATACAACTGAATGTGCTAGGTCTATTACAGATATTGAGCACTTTTCACCGCGCATATATATATATATATATATATATATATATATATATATATATATATATATAATATCGTAACTTCTACAAC
>OZ038485.1:37394060-37411560 GCA_964036315.1 Acanthosepion esculentum | reverse complement strand
GCTATACGTTTTTGAAAAAATATTATTACCAACTATACTTTTTTGAAAAACAATATTACCAACTATAATTTAAAAAAAAAATAAAAATAAAAAAATAAACCTTTTCATCATTAAATGGCCCAACGTAGGTCGATATGCTGGTTAAACAAATAAACTATCTATCTATCTGTTACGCCCGGAATATATATATATATATATATATATATATATATATATATATATATATATATATATATATATATATATATATATATATATTGTGTATTTGGGCAGTAATATTGTTTTTATACAAGTTTCATTAAAGGTTACTGAATGAGGAATAACCAAAATGGAGGTTGGAAATGAAATGGTAATCTTTATAACATCAACAAAATACAATACTCACCAGCGGCGTGAAGTAGCTAAACCACTGCTAGTAGTGAACTACTTAGACAACATATTAACCCCACTTACAATAGTGTCTAACGTATTTATGAGGATTGGGATATAGCTATTAGTGTTCATAGGTACGGTATACAACAGTATTTCAAGATATTTTTATGTAATTTCGGTAAATATATCTTTAACAGATATATTTACCAAAATTAAAAAAATTACAAAATTTTTATAATGAGATATCAGTGTTATTTTCATTTTTGCCCAATTTGGACGACAATTTATTCATCTCACCTTGCACATGCTTGCGTGAACATAATTACTAGAAGCGTTGATATGTGTGTTTTAAGTTGTAGTTTTGTTGAAGTTATATTTTGGAATACAGTTCGATTTCTTTAATTGTAGGATATTATATGGATTAATGGATTAGGATATTATAAGGAGTAATGGATTAGGATATTATAAGGATTAATGTCATGAAAAGAGTTCCTTCATGTAAGTTGTTTGGTATTATTTTAAACGGATTTGGGTGAAGTCACTACATTTTTTAATATGTGCGTATTGTTGGTAATTAACGTAAGAATTTATTGCTGCTATTTTTATATAAAAATGTATTTTATACTTTCATAGGGTTTTGTTCTTGTTTGGGACGTTCACTATTTGCCCATAGCTGGGTCCCCTGACAAGTGCTACCACACCGGCTCAGGATGAACCTGGGAACAACAACAATTAAGAGGTGATTCCACGCGCTTTAAAGATTATTTGCTGTGGAAGTCGCGATAGAGTAGCGATAGGCTTGCGGGGTTGCATCTTCTGGAAAATGGCCTGCAGGTTTGAATATAGTTGACTGCTTACAATTCTGCGTGAACGATGTGTACCATAGCACCAGTAGATGTATCCAAGGCAATACAGTGTGATGGAGCCCATCCCCTTTCAGGTTTTGAATTCAGAGTGTTCCTTCTCCTAGGTTTATTGTCCTACAAAGACAAGAAAGCTCAATTTCTCTTTCGTTTGATACATAGTTGGATAATTTGGGTAGGAAGAGATGGATTTATAAATTCTCGAAGGGCGGTAGTACGAAATGGTCAAAACAGGTTGCGCCAGAATTTGAACTCGGTAGGCCGATTACACCTTCCGCTTTGATAACCCTTACGCTACACGTAAAGATAGGTGTGTGTGTGTGTGTGTGTGTGTGTGTGTGTGTGTGTGTGTGTGTGTGTGTGTGTGTGTGTGTGTGTGTGTGTGTGTGTGTGTCCATTTAAGTATATAAGCACAAAATATATGATCTAGTAGTTAGTCGGTGTATCCTATATCATAGGATTTTGGAGTAGTGGTTCATATTTCCCTCAAGACATTTCTCGATCCACATTGTTGTAAACAATCCATTTTTCAGCGCCTTTAATTATTCTTATTTTATTAATGTATCGTTTTCTTGCTATATTTGAGTGGGGGATTGCTGATGGAAATACTTTCCATTAAATTTTTCCTTAAATCATGATTCACCAAAATATCGTATCAATACGTTTTCAACACATATGTTTGATACGTGCAGTATTTCTGCAATGTTACGTGTTATACGACCTAGATTATATTTATCAGAGTGTTTATTTGGCTATGATCAATGAATGAAGGCCCGCTGGAACGGTAAAATCAAAATCTTCACTTTTGAACCCAGCGAACCACTTGTTAGCGGTATTTTCAGCTATTGCACCATCTTCATAAAAGGTACATACATATTTTGCTGTTTATACGGCGTTATTTTTTTCTTTTCTCTTTCAGGAAAACGCATTTCATTTTCTTCCATTTCCCTTTTTAATATAAAAACATTTAAATTCATAATCAAAGCACGAATCGTATAGAAATACACGTTTAAATCGTACCTTTTAGATAGAATATACGAGGTCTGTTTGAAAATTAACGGGACTGTGTGTGTGTGTTGAATAAGCGTATTGTGTTATCATCTAACATGATATCTTAGGAGTATATAACTGTAATCTTAGCTTTCTGTAACCACTGCATTTTTTCACATGCGAGATTTGTGTCAGGTCAAATTGTTGTTACTTCGCCACGACAACGCATCTAAGAACATCTATCTTGTTTTATTTACTTGGATATCTTTGATCGTCACAGTTCGTGCTAAAAACAAAACTGCTGAGGGAAGGCGCCACACATAGACGCTAGTCCTATGCATTAGCAATGACATTCGAACTGTCATTTTCTGAAAGGCGTTCACGCATTTTCTTTTCAAAACACGCGTTATGAAAATATAGTTAAAATGGCTGACCCGAAATAGATTTACCATATGGATCTGGTTACAACTGATAACTTTCATCAGTAGAACAAAGGCAGATAAGTCTGATATCGCAGCAATATTATTCTTATTATAAAATTATATTAAAAACAGTTTTATGGGTAAAAGTACTCAATATCACTAGTATAGCGTATGTAAATAATATAAAAGTGGACACTGAGGACAACAGAGAGAGAAAACAGTCTGTTACATGCTTGAACGGAATCTTCATACATATATATATATATATATATATATATATATATATATATATATATATATATGGAAACCTGAAGAGCCAGGCAGGCGATCCGTTTAGGTGAAACCTGGCTCTTTAGGTTTATATTCGGCTTGCTCTACTTCGAGTATTGAGAAATTTACTCGTTTTGGGGATTTTTCTTTGGACTCTGAGCCTGAATTCTGGACGATTATTTTCGCCACAATTTCATGTTCTTAGTTCTTTCTTTTTTTGTTCCCCCTTTTCCCATGGGGCACTGGTTTGTTCTACCACAAGCCGATATACCCAAGATTTTTCAAAGCGAGTACCACTATATATATATATATATATATATATATATATATATATATTTCTGAGGTGAGGTATTATGTACACTATTTACATTATTCGAACTATTGTCCTCATCTTTGTCGTCGTGTTTATCATAACGTTTCGGCCATTGTACACTCTGGCCGTCTTCAGCCAACCACCTGAGGAAGGCCGGAGCGTACAACGGCCGAAACGTTGTGATAAACATGGTGACAAAGATGAGGACAATAGTCCGAATAATGTAAATAGTATATATATATATATATATATATATTTAAAGACATTTATATTATGTTTAACGTTCTTTTTTATAGATACAAGTATTTAAGCAAATGCTCTGTTTTATAATAAACAGTATTAAATAACATTTACCAGCCTGAATGTCCGAGAAATTTTCATAGAAAATTTTCGCTCTCCGACAGGAATCGAACCTGTATCCTATACGGAACCATCATTTTGCGTGATGTGCCTTAAATGATGGTTCCGTATAGGATACAGGTTCGGAGAGCGAAAATTTTCTATGAAAATTTCTCGGACATTCAGGCTGGCAAATGTTATTTAATACTGTTTATTATAAAACAGAGCATTTGCTTAAATACTTGTATCTATAAAAAAAAAAGAACGTTAAACATAATATAAATGTCTTTAAATAAATTGTCGGACTATGTCCAATTCTAATATATATATATATATATATATATATATATATATATATATATATATATATATATATATATATATATATATATATGAGAGAGTGAGGAGGAAAGAGAGAAACAGTGGGAGAGAGTAAAAGATAGATATGATTAAGATACGATATATATGAGGTCTGTCTGAAAGGTAAACGGGACTGGCTGTGCTGTGTGAATTATGGACAAAAGATGGATAAGCAGATTGTGTTATCATCTTACATATCTTGGGAGTATATGACTGTAATCTTCGCTCAGTGCGTAAGAATAGACGTGAGTTGTGGCAAGACAAATCGTGGTTGCTTTACAAAGACAATGCACCTGCTCACAGCGCCCTGGGCACCCGGCAGTTCCTGGTGGAGAAGGACATCGCCATACTGGAACAACTTCCTTATTCACCTGATCTTGCTCCGTGTGATTTTTTTTTTCTTTTTCCCAAGTTCAAAAGGACCATCAAGGGAACCTGTTTTGATGGTGTAGAAACCATGAAGAGGTCCGTAAGAAGAAGGTAGGAAAAGTGCAAATCGATCGTCGGAACCGGGTGTAGGGGCGAAAGACCAATCGAGCCGTCTAGTAACTGGTTCCCTCCGAAGTTTCCCTCAGGATAGCTGGCGTTCGATCGTCGCAATTCCATCCGGTAAAGCGAACGATTGGAGGCCCCGGGGCCGTTCACGGCCTCGACCTACTCTCGAACTCGGAACGGGTCGACTCTCCCGAATACGGAGCCGTCCCACTTCCCTGCCTGTCGCCGTCCTCGCTGTCGGCGGTGACAGAAACGAATGCGAATGCCAAGTGGGCTACTTTTGGTAAGCAAACTGGCGCTGTGGGATGAACCAAACGTCCGGCTAAGGTGCCTAATGCGACGCCCATGAGATCCACGAAAGGGTGTCGGTCGATATAGACAGCAGGACGGTGTGGAAACCATGTTGTTTGTTTGGAATTTAAATAAATTGTTTGTGACACCGGTACCGTTATTCTTCAGACACACCTTGTATATATCGTAAATTTCAGTTAATATCTGTCTATATATCTAAGATGACGTATTGTAACTATCTACACTTTTTACATTGTTAGGACTATTCTCTTCGTCTTTATTCACGTTTCGGCCGTTGTACGCTCCGGCTTTCTTCAGGTGACATACGTTGGAAGGGTTCAGTTCGAAATTCCAACGTATATCATCTGAAGAATGCCGGAGCGTACAACGGCAGAAACGTTGGGTATATGGCAATAAATATGAGAACAATAGTCGGGACAATGTAAATAGTGTCAGTTTCAGTTAAGTTAGAAACAAAATCACGTGTTCAAACGCCACCTATTGAAAAACCTTATGAACTTTTGTTCTAGCCCAGTATATACAGTGTGATTTAAAATAACGTAAAAAAACGCTGTTAAGGCTTCCATGTGAGTACCTTTCTTAGAAAAGCAGGTGTGTTAACATTCTGCTGAAACACCTGTGAAAAATTCCAAGAATGCATTCACACTGATGTTAAACAGGTGAATACCGTTTTAAATCATATGAATGTTCCTTTTTTTTAACAAAGATACTCCGATGAGAATTTGTGACACACACACACACACACACACACACACACACACACACACACACACACACACACACACACACACACACGGTGTAAAAGGCTTACGGCCACATCATATTCAAACATCGGTTCCCGTACGATCACCGAAGTTAAGCATCGTCGAGACTGGTCAGTATCTTGATGGGTAAAAATTTGTGAAAATCAGAAGCTGTAATCTTGGATGTGCGCGTTGTATGAAAGAGCTTACCTTCACATCCCGTTTAAACACCGTATGATCGCTAAAGTTAAGCAACGTCGAGCCTGGTCACTACCTGGATAGGTGACCATAATAGTAATAACTCGAACGTCATTTATTTTTTTAACTCACTTCCTGACAAATTTCTTTCTTTCGTTTTTGTTTTGTTTTGTTTTTTTGTTTTCAGTTTGCCTTTACTTACGCGACAACTCATACATTCTTTTTCCTTCACGCAACGAAAGTGTTCATTTTTCCTCGTTCTTCTTTCTAATGGCCGTCGTCCATCTCCTTCAATTTCCCTCCCCCTCCCTCGTTATCTCTATCTTCTTAGCATCATTTCTCATTGTGTATGGCCTTCCCTTCCTTCACGTTTTCCCCCTTTATGCCTTCGTCTCCCCGCGATGTATCTCCCTCCAATTATAGTAATTTTCCCTAGCTCAGCCGGATACTGCTCGTTTTTAAATCGGATATGACAAGATCCCTATTTACTCCAACTTCCGCATTGAGCATGTTCCTCTTTCCTACTAGTTTCTAAGACCCTAATTTCGATCACGTGGCCAACAGAGCAAACTCCACTTCCGGTTTTGTTTCAGCCTCGCACTACTGGCGTTTCACTCAAAGACTGTGTTCTTTATTTTTATTTTTCCTCAGTCATAATTGCAATTAAATTCTCAATCCTTAACCAAGATAACATTTACACTTCATTTACCAGGTGTCCATCGCAGATTTTACAAGTACTAAAATGTAACCTGCTAGTCGACTCCAGTAGGACGCTATCACGAAGATCGTACTCGTAACAAGGGCCTGGTCACAGAGAAAATTATCACTCGAAATCTTTTTTTTTTTTTTTCACAAGGAGAATAGCTAAACAAAGAGACACACCCCAATTGTTTCAATGAGTGTAGCACAGATAAAATGTGTGGAATAACGTTTCAAACTTGACTAGGAATTGGTTGAAAGTCGAAAACGCCTGAAAATGTTAATGCATTTGGGTCGCAATCAAAAGAAATTGGCAATTGATGGAGAGACAACAAAGTTCCATATAATTATCTTTCTGTTTAAGTATATCGACTTAGACTTCTTCAATTTTTTCTATTGATTCATTTTTTACGGTTTATCGACCCTTTGTTATTTAAAACCAGAAAATATTTTTGATTGCAAGATTTCTTTTAGATAATAATGCTTTAGTCATACAGGTCTTGCTAATTAACCCGTAGCTGGTCGAAAGAAGAGGTGGATTCGTACATTTCCCAACGGTATTTGCGCGTAAGTGAATATAACGAACCCAAATCGAGCTGATCTCGGCTTGCCGATTAACAATTCCGAGCCATTCTCCGTTATATCAATTGAACGTCCAATCTTACATTAGTTCACCTCGACGTAGTGCAATGGTTAGCACGTTTGTCTTGCTAGAACAATGACGACTGAATAGTGAGTTCGATCACATGCCACATCTAAGCCAAGCTTAGAAAATCACCATCCAAGCTTACAGTACCTGGCATTTCAAAGCGGTCACCCATTTAAATACTAACCAAGCTCGACGTTGCTTAACCTCAATGATCATACGGTAGCCGGTGTTTCAATGTGATGAGGCCGTAAGCGTCGAATTTTGTAAAGGTTTCTTAACAAAAATCTCGTATCATCCAGGTCTGTCAATAGGATTTAAATGTCACCTCAAGTTGAAAACCTGTGCATGATACATAGTTACATTGTTAAATATCGATGAAATAAATGGTCGCTTCCGTGTACCGTCGCATAAAAAACCTGATTCCTCCTGCCAGGATTTATCAGACCAAAGTGGAGTATTGCTGGTCCGGCGGTGTCCAATCCTTACTTTTCAGGCTTGACAGTGTTTAAATGCGTATATGAGGCAACGGGGGTGATACATTATTTTCAGTACTATAAACCCTTTTCCCACACACGAAACGCTGCAAGGCTCTCTCCCTGGCGGGCTTTCTGGTTTGCATCCTTCACATAATTTTTTGAATCCTCGTTTTGAAAGGACGACCGACATTAGCGCCTCCATCTTCCGTTGTCCAAAGAAGTCCACTGCTGACCAACTAATCGTTGTTTCTCCCAGGAATCTCCTGCAAATTGCGAACATCTTTCTCGGATGAAATTTGTAATAGGAGTTAGATAGTCCTAGAATTGTTTATTTTTTTTCTGGATACTGTCTTCAGGTGTAGATTTGCAGCAGCTTTCTGGCGCATGTATAAAATATTTTTAATCATTTTACGCAAAGCAAGGCAATAAAGCCACTAAGCTACAGTGGGGTTACAGAGTGCGAAAGAATATAAGAAAAAGAGAAACCTCATTAATAAGAGGGAACAATAAAAGAACAGGGATTAAGAAGACAGAAGATAACGTTTGACATTGCATTTAAACTTTTGAAGATTAAACTTGACGGGAAAGCGAGAAGCCGGAAGAGAGTTCCACTCGCAAGATGTGCGAGCAATCAAGTTGTTAGCACAGAACTTAAGGTTACCTCGAGCAATTTCAACTGTAAAATGATGAGCCTTTGCCGCTAATCTACAGGATGTCCCTAAAGTTTGAACACAGGAAATCTTATTAACTATATTTTTATCTCCACAGATTAAACATGGTTTTGTCGAAAGAAGAATGAATTGAATTCTTTTTTCTGGGAGATGTTAAAAGAGAAGGTGCACTCAATGAAAATGACAGATGCAACACACTTTTGACTGAACGCATAAAGAGTGAATGTGCTAAAATTGACGGCAACGTGGAGTTATTGCATCGGGTTGACGTGAATCTTGCAAAGCGCATCAATCTTTGCATCACAAATGATGGAAATCATATTGAAGATGTTATTTGTTACTATTCCAATTCATTTCTTGAAAATATGCATTTCTGCCTTTGTGTCAGACTTTAGAGACACCGTGTAGATCTTTGGAATTTCTCTATTTACTTTGTATGTATATTTTAACCATAAAAACGCCTCTGTGAAGTATAGGGTCACAGCTTCACTACAAATTTCAGTTTTTGCTAACAAGGATCCTTTTTTTTATTTCAGAGATAAGATTAACTAACATTTGATATCACTACCAAATAAAACAATTTAAGTTTATCTATAATTTTAAACAGAGTCATTATCATCGCAGGAAATGTTTGAACGAATAAACGCATTCTTTGGGCGACTTGTATTGTTAGCACAATAGTGTATAAATGTTTGCTATTCTAAATAATATTTTTTCAACTAAGGAGCCTTTCCCGTTTTGCTTATATTTAAATATCTAACAAACGACAGGTTTTGTTGGTTTTTTTGGGGGGTGGTTTTGGTTTGTTTTGTTTTTTGTTTTTTTGTTTGTTTGTTTTTGGGGAGGGCGGTCTTAGTTTTTTTTAAATTACTTTAATTTCTGCTATTGCGTGTTTATTATACAGGGTATCCCTAAAATCTGGACACACAGGAAATTTCATTAACTACAGTGTAACCCGGATATAAGAGAGTTGTCGGGACTGTAGAATAGGTCTCTTATATCCGGGTTTCTCTTATATCCGGGTTTGGTCTATTTTGTTTAGGTAAGTATGGCTCTACTTTGGGACCAAAGAAAATCTCTCTTATATCCGGGTTTCTCTTATATCCGGGCTACACTGTATATTTATTTTACCTCCACAGATTGAAATGGTTTTGTCGAAAGAAGAACGAATTGAATTCTTTTTTCTGGGAGATGTTAAAAGAGAAGGTGCACTCAATGAAAATCACAGATGCAACACACTTTTGACTGAACGCATAAAGAGTGAATGTGCTAAAATTGACGGCAACGTGGAGTTATTGCATCGGGTTGACGTGAATCTTGCAAAGCGCATCAATCTTTGCTTCACAAATGATGGAAATCATATTGAAGATGTTATTTGTTACTATTCCAATTCAATAAAATGTTGTTGAAAATTTCATTTTTACCTGTGTCCAGACTTTAGGGACACCCTGTAGTATTGTGATTAAATTCACAAAGTCAAAGTAATTGAAGGAAGTTCCCCAGAACAATTACCATGAAATTATTTCTAGAAAAGGCGCATGGAACCAACATTACGGCGGTGAGAAAGATACTAGAAAGAACCTATAACATTGTAGATTCTCCTTTGATTTTTATCAAAGATCTCTAATTATATAGCTGGAGCACCAGACTATATATGGCCGGAATATTCAAGGTATAGACGAATGGTAGACTTATAAATATGTAAGATAGGTTCAGCCGAGAAAAACTGTCTAGCACGACACAGTGAACCAATATTCCTAGCAGCGGACCTAGCAATTGATTCAGTATAATCTTTCCACTTCATGTCATTGGACAGCGTTAGCCTGAGAAGGCGCAATGATACCAAGGACTAATTGAAAATCGCCATCTTGAATGTGATCGCCATCTTGAATGAGAGCCACCTGATCTTGAGATAGATAACGAAGGAAGTTTTTTTTTTCTTTTCTGAGAGGTACATGGCCCAGTGGATAATGACGTTGGTTAGACCCAGTGACTGGGCCCAAACAGTTAAGTACCAGGCCACAGCAGTGGTGAACGAAATACTTGGAGAGTTGAGGTAAAGGGAAATAACTGAAACTTCCGGAAGAAAAGACATGGCACGTGGAACTAGAACAATCTACCACCCGGTGGACGAAATAAAGAGTTCAGTTCGAAATACCAATCACCTGAAGAAGGCCTGGGGCGTACAATGACCGAAACGTTGTGAATATAGCAATGAAGATGAGGATAATTGTCCGAATAATGTAAATAATCATAATATCTCTTCTCATAAAGAAATTGTGGAGAACCATGATCATCCACGTCCTGAAGGGACACTCGCATAGATGAAGACTTTTTTAATGAATATCTTTAATTTTCTTTATATAATTGGCGAGAGGGAAATGAGTGAGTGAGAGATTAAGTTAAACTTGGGAAGGTTAGATAGAAACAGAATTGGGAGAAATGGAGATAGGAAGACAGAGAGAGATGGCGTGCTGATATTGAATTTCGTAACGGCAATGAAATGCGTTAGTCATCGAGAAACAGCGAAGAAAATTAGAATGAAGAATGAAGGAAAAAGAAACAAATAAACGAAACGGGCCATAATTTTGATTTAAGACATCTTATCAAAACATTATCTTAAAGAAACACTTCGCTGACCAGCTAATATCCTTATTTTTCCAGGAATGTCCTACAAAGTGTGTTCTTTATCGGATGACCTGTAAGATGGGAGGTAGATGGCCATAATTTTGATTTTTGGACTAATTTAGAGCAGCACGTAACATTGTTACGTATCTCCCATCTAAACTATACCCTACTCCCATAACTCTGTGTTCAACATTAGCCACCCGCCCAAAATAGGTTTTATCCATTGTTTCTTCCATCTAGTTAACTTAGCTAGGGTATGTATTCTAATTGGACTCTTTTATTTCTGTCCACATTTTTGTTTAGTTTAATTTCTCCTCCTCTCCCCCGTTAGATGACAGAGATGTTAGTTCTCTGGTAGATGGTGGCGCTTTTCGTTATTCGTGTGTGTATATCGTATTTTTTTCTTGTGTCTAGATGAGTGTGTGTTTGAGCGAGTGTTTGGTTGAATGATTGTAGTTAATTACCTAGTCCTGCATTAATTTCTCCCAGTTAACTGATGCTTCTGCCACGTTTAAGAATTATGGGTATTTTTTTTTATTACTAACACTGTTTTGTTTAGTTTTTTGTACATAAAATTGTATTCATTGCAGATATTCATTGGCGTTTCATTTTTTAAAAATTGTTATTTTTACCCCCCCCACAGACAAATTGTACATATGGAAACTAGTTAGGACTTCATAGAGACTCTGTGGTATTATGGTGGCTGTAGTAAGAATGGCAAGTAAGAATGTATTGTTTTGGTGTAAGAAATACTATGGTAAGTTTGGATCAGTAATTGCGGCTAGCTAAGTTTAAGATAAGAGAGATTGAAGACCACCCTTCCCCTATCCCCTCTTGGCTTTGTGCCACATTTTTGTAGTATGAAAATAAATATTATTCGACGCCCATGCAATAGTACTGATGTGATAATGTCTTGGAAAATGTCTCTTTCTCCTGCAGACGGATAAATTCGATTTCCAAATTGTTGATAGCCTCTCCGTTTGCAACCAATGTGTATATTTACACCACTTTCTGAAGTGGCTATATTACTACCAAGATAAATGAACGGATTGACCCTTTCTAACTGATTACCAGACAAATGATACAGCTTCGTCGGTTATAAGTTATGACCATAGGGTAAGATATACACAATGTATTTTTTGCCAACACTTCAATATGATACAAACCTCAACGTTAACCTAAGAAGCCGAGTCATGTTCTTCAATAGATCAGTCATATCTAGGCTCTCATGCGGATGTCATGCATAGCATCCAACTCGTTAAGGAATATCAGCTATACACAACAGCTTTCTCATAACCATGACTAAAAATGGCTTCCATCGACTGAAGCGACAGTGATGTTAGCTGTCCGGTCAGTGAATGGCGAATGTTTCCATATAAGGAAATTCTCACCATTACTATTATGCAATCTGTCTTGTTTTTATTTACATACAGCTCAATTTTGTTGCGTCTAATTGTGATTTACTAGGCAAGTTTCGGCTAATATTAAATTGTTTTACGAGGTTGATTAACGTATATACTCGCATATCATCCGACTTTTAATGACATAATTTTGAAGCTGATTTCAAGAGGGTCGCATCATACACGAGATATAAAATTAGCGGACGTACTGCTGGCCCTGACTACATGTCCATTTAGTGTTGTCAAATTTACTTCGAAATTAAATCTTCAAAGGTCGAATGATACGCGAGTATATACGGTAATGGATTTTTACGGTTTATTAACACTTTGTTTGTTATATGTAAGCCGAAATATATTTTGAATTGTAAACATTTTTTTAATAAATATTGCAATAACTGAATAGAGAGTTCTATCAGCATTTATCCAAGAATTATCACATAAAGATGGCTATTTTTGTCGCGATGCTATAACATGTTTATGTTGAAATTTTGGAATAAATAATAATTGCTCTACTCTGCATTGAGCACTCTTTTAAGAATAGTATTTTTTGTTATTTTGTTTTTTGAATTTAATTCGTTTACACCAATCCTATACTTGATATATATATATATATATATATATATATATATATATATATATATATATATATATATATGTGTGTGTGTGTAATTTGGCAGCAACTTTTCTTTTAAACATATGTTGAATGTTAAATATACAGGACGATGTTGTCTTTAACATTCAATACATGTTTATATATATATATATATATATATACAGGCTTACGAAAAATTTCAAAGTTATTAAAATAAATGAGCATTTTTTCAATCCTGGTTAAATGCTTCTTTTTTTGTTTCGTTTTTTTTATTCAGATTTTGTATAAATTTGAATTGTTTTCATTTGTGTCAACCCTTAAAATCATCACGCAACAAGCAAAGTCGTTATGTGTACTGCAATTTGCGAAGTGTAAATTGACTCTGCAAATGCAACGTAAATTTCGCCGCCAATTCCGCAAAGATTTCATTTGAAACATCGAATTATTGAAGCCGTAATATCAATATCCACAGATCAATTGGTTCGAAAGGGGCAAGGAGTGGAATACGGTTACGATATTTGTCGCACAACAAAGAGTGTTCAACATACAAGCATACAAGTTGAACAACCTTAAAATAATACCTGTCAATATTCCTGAGATGAGGTATTATGTACACTATTTACATTATTCATCTTTGTTGCCATATTTATTACAACGTTTCGGTAGTTGTACGCTCCGTCCTTCTTCAGGTGTTTGCAATGTCGAACTGAACACTTTATTTCGCTCACTGGGGTAGACTGTTCTAGTTCCACGTGCCATGTTTAATAGATGTCAGTTATCAGTTATCTCCTGTTAATTCCCCTCTCCAAGTTCTCTAACCGGGTATTGAACTCACACTCTTTGCGTCCTGTCACTGGATCTAACCAACGCCTTTATCCACTATGCCACGTGTCCTTGAGGACATCGGTGTCTGAATTTCTGGGTATTATAAATCTAATGCCTTAAACAGTTTTTACCAGGGCTCATATTGCAATTTTTGCTGTTATCATCGCATGGTTTTACTAGAGCTCATATTGCAATTTTTGTTGTTTTTATCGCTTTTCTCTGGCACTTCGACCAAGCATAGAAATGAATACAACATGGGAACCAGTAATAAGGAGTGCCAGAGAAAAGCGATAATAACAACAAAAATTGCAATATGAGCTCTGGTAAAACCATGAAATGATAACAGCAAAAATTGCAATATGAGCACTGGTAAAAAATGTTTGCTGAAGACATTAGGTTTATAATACCCAGAAATTCATACACAGATGTCCTCAAAGACATATGGCACACAGTGGATAAAGGCGTTGGTTAAATGCAGATGACAGTGTGAGTTCAATACCCGTTTAAGGCAGTGAAGAACTTGGAGAGGAGAATTAACAGGAGATTACTGATATCTGACATCTATTAAACATGGCACGTGGAACCAGAACAGTCTACACCAGTGAGCGAAATAAAGGATTTAGTTCGACATTCCAACCACCTTAAGAAGGCCGGAACGTACAACGGCCGAAACTCTGTAATAAATATGGCGACAAAGATGAGGACAATAGTCCGAAAGATGTAAATAGTGTTAAAATAATACATTTGAAACTTTCTTATCTACTAATGTGTTCAATGTCTTTTTGTCTCTTAGCATTTGTTTTTATTAAATTTTCGAAATCTGCTCTTACTTTTTTAATAACTCATATATATATATATATATATATATATATATATATATATATATATCATCCAATCGGACTTAAGAAACCATTATATAAAAATTAAATTTACAGGATTTTTCAAACAGTAATTGGATGGTAAATTTTTGAAAAAATTTATCATCCATTGACTGTTTGAAAAAATTATTATCCATTGACTGTTTGAAAAAATCCCGTAAATTTAATTTTACAAGGTGAAAATGACCACCATTTACATAATCTCTATCTCTAAAAGTCAGGATGTGTGTGTGTGTGTGTGTGTGTGTGTGTGTGTGTGTGTGTGTGTGTGTGTGTGTGACGAATGCACGGCTGCAATTTTCGACAGATTTGCACCAAATTTTACATGCACATGCTCCAAGTTAGTGGAAAAGGCCACTACCGATTTTGCATTTCCCAACTCCCATCGATAGTGGAAATAATCGATTTTTCATGTGGTTTGCGGCCATTTTCTACTAGCCAGAGTAAGAGCCTATAGCTGGCTGCCACGAATAGGCAGGAAGATTCTATTGGCCAGCGTGAGAGCCAACAACTGACTGACACGGATGTTAACTAGCATGCTAGCATGCAAAAAAAAATCGATAGCTGCATTCGTCACAAGTGGTAAAAATATAAATCTGCGTGGCACTTTACTCCAATTGGCTCATTCACTTGCTTAAACTCAACCTTGATTCTGATTCCGCAGAACTGGGTTGGGTATGAAAAAGTATTTGTTGTTAACATTCTTTTTTCATTCGGTTTTTTCAGTTACGAGTCCTTTTTTCAAGCTGATCGTTTTGTGTTCATTTTGTTTAGTTCTTTTTTCGTAACAGATTTAATGTTTAGTATAGAGCTTAGAAAAAATTCGCAGTGTGAGATAGGCAAGAAGTAAGGCATGTAGCAACATCAGCACGGCAAAGGGCACCCCTTTAAAGGCAAGGAAGGGCAAAACTATTTTAAGTCGAGTGATAGCGATTGCTGTACGAATCGTACGATTTTTGAATCAAGCACGGGCAACGCCGGGCCATGCTGCTAGTGGTATCTAAATTCCGATTGTATGAAATATATTGCTCTATTTATTATAAAAAAAACATTGAGCTCTGTGTGAATTAGTTTTAATATTTTATATTGCGTTCATAGGATTCTCTTGGGTTATATACCAACCGATTACTACCTATATATATATATATATATATATATATATATATATATATATATATATATATATATATATAAATTCTGTCTATACGGTATTTTAATAGATACAATTTATTTCAGTAAGTGCTGTTGTCCGAACAATGTAAATAGCGTAAACAGAATAATTATACATTTAATCCGCTAATATTCCTCAAATAAAGTTTCAGAAATCAGAAATGTATATTTTATCTTTGCAAGATTTTTTTTAATAAAGAGAAAAATATAATCCGATGACAGACAACTAAAAAAAAGTGTGATAATCAACTGTTGTAGCCAAAGAAACAAAAATGTCTTCCAGTCAATTTAAATTAGTTTTTGAAATACAGCAAAGTATTTCGATTATTGAGAATATTAAATCTGTTAGCTTGAAATTAAAACTGAACAAAAAGCTTCAAAAAGATTTTTCATTTTTTTTAATTTATTTTAAACCTTTGGTATCAGGGTGTTAGTTTTTTAGTTGTTTTTTTTTTTTTGTAAATTTTTGGGCGTGCTTAAAATATATATCCAGCATCCAGCTAGTTCAATAGTAAAACGTTGAGACCTAGTTGGCAATCGAGTAACACGTTTAAATTCATGCAGTCGTGGCATTAAAGAGGACAGCACTTCAAAACAATCGCCGTAAAAATATTTATTTAAAAAAAAAAAAAATGGAGGGCACGTCACGTCGGTGAGAAAGCCAAATCGGGATCGATTACATAACAGACCCTTTAAATTTTTGTTAAGAATCTCGAGATACATAGCAGGAGCACCAGAAGAGATATGTCTGCAATATTAAATGCACGGACGGATGGTAGATTTGTAGATCGACACCAGAAAATGTATTATTCAAATGGATGTATTAGTACGTCCACAGCAGCGGAAGTGTTACTACTACTACTACTACTACTACTATCATTATTATTATTCTACTATTGCTACTAATATTACTACTACTACTATATTATTATACTACTACTATTAGTACTACTTCTACTACTACTACTACTACTATATTATTATACTACTACTATTAGTACTACTTCTACTACTACTACTATTATTATTATTATACTACTGCTACTACAACTACTATTACTACTACTACTACCATTATTATTATTATTATTATTATTATTATTATTATTATTATTCATTTATTGAAACCGGAGGTGGTCACTGAACGGATGTACATGCAAAAATATTTCAGAGAATGTGTTTATTTCAGAACCGAAAAGGTTGGGACCATTTTGGAATCAGGAAATTCGAACGCTAACCGTTTCTCGTTTCTCCTGTCAGTGCCACTCATCCCTTGGCCCTCCCCAATATTTTTTTACATTTTCTTTTCTTCTAGAAATACCTCAACCCTCCATGCGACTACTTTCCCCCTTTTCTCTTAGGTTCGCCTTCTCAACAGCACCCACATTTCGTCTAAAGGATGTTGGTCTGGTAAGAAAGAGGAGGAGAGCGAGAGGCCCACGCCTTAAGGGACCGCACCTGTTCGTACAAGACAGCCCAAGTGTCTGTGTAACAGAGTGCGAACGTCTGGCCGACTCTGCAAGAGCAGCAATTGTACCTTTTAGCGTGACTGGTAAGGTGAACGGGCGTTGCCCAGATCTGTGTTGCGCTCATAAAGTTTTCAAACCTGTTGGCATGTATTTTTAAATGCGACAATATTTAGAGTCTGCAAGACACAACCAAGGGCCGTGATGATTCGCGGGTAGATGAAGCATTAATTTAGTTCTTATTTCAAAGTTCAAGTTTGGCATTGAACAATACTTGACACCAATATTCAGAATCTTGAATTTAACCTCAGGTCGAATAGCGGCATCTAAAACCGGTGGGTAAGTAACAAAAATCTTTACCAAGATTCG
>OZ038485.1:37386560-37389060 GCA_964036315.1 Acanthosepion esculentum | reverse complement strand
TATTTATATGATATATATATTATACATGTATATATTTATATAATATATATATTATACATGTATATATTTATATGATATATATATTATACATGTATATATTTATATGATATATATTATACATGTATATATTTATATAATATATATTATACATGTATATATTTATATAATATATATATTATACATGTATATATTTATATAATATATATATTATACATGTATATATTTATATAATATATATATTATACATGTATATATTTATATAATATATTATACATGTATATGTTTATATAATATATATATTATACATGTATATATTTATATAATATATATTATATTTATATAATATATATTATATATATATGTATATTTATATAATATATATATTATATAAATATTATAAATACATATTATATAATATATATATCATATAGATATATATGTATATATTTATATAATATACATATATATATATATTTATATAATATATATATTATATATATATATGTATTTATATAATATATATATTATATAGATTATATTATATATATATGTGTATATATTTATATAATATATATATTGTATAGATTATATAGATTATATTATATATATATATGTATATATTTATACATATTATATATATATATATATATATATATATATATATATGATAATTATTTATTATAATTATAAATTTATTATATAGACAAAACCATTTTACACACTACAAAGATGCAACTTCGTTTCAGCGCATTTCAACTTCACTTCGACTGGTTAGAATCGAAAATGATTATGAACAATTCTGCTTGTAGGCAAGCCGTATGTGAAACGTCACTTCCTTTTTTCCATTTGTTCGAGAAGAAAAATATACAAAAAAAAAGGTGACGGAATGAAACAACTGTGCTTGTTGATAGCAGTTTTTTAAAGAATGGATTGGGTGTTTAATGTGGACTGGTCTGTAGAGATTTTTCTTGCCGATAAAAACAGAGTGTCCTAAGAGGTAGAGGAAGAGAGGCGGTATCGAGCCCTCTTTTGTAATAATGCTGTGAAAGTTGGAAATTTATATATTACTTTCGTTCTCATGACATCGGATATATATATATATATGTTTTATTAACACAGGCTCTAATTTGGGAGCAGAGAAAATCCCTCTTAAATCCGGGTTTCTCTTATATCCGGGTCTCTTATATACAGGTTATAATATATATATATGATATAATATATATATATGATATATATATATATATAATATATAATATATAATGTATACCTCTATTATATGATATAATATATATATATGATATAATATATATATGATATAATATATATATATGATATATTTATATGATATATATATATATATATGATATATATATATATATATGACATATATATATATGATATAATATATATATGATATATATACATGATATGTATATATGATATATATATATATATGATATAATATATATGATATAATATATATGTATATATATGATATAACATATATATATATGTATGATATATATATATATATGATATAATATATATATACATATATGATATAACATACATATATATATATATATGATATAACATATATATATATATATATATATATATATATATATGATATAATATATATATATACTAGCAGCATGCCCCGGCGTTTCCCGTGATTTATTCAAAAATTGTACGACTCGTACAGCAATCGCTATCACTTGACTTATAATATTTTTGCACTTCCTTGCCTTTAAAGGAGTGCCCTTTGCTGTGCTGATGTTTCTACATCCCTTGCTTCTTGCCTATCTCACACTGCGAATATTTCTATGCTCTATACTAAACATTAATCTGTTACGAATAGAATCTTCCTGCCTATTCGTGGCAGCCAGCTATAGGCTCTCACTCTGGCCAGTAGAAAATGGCCGCAGACTACATCGTAGAAGCATGAATAAATCGATTATTTCCACTATCGATGGGAGTTGGGAAATGCAAAGTCGGTCTTGGCCTTGCCACTAACTTAGAACATGTGCAAATCCGTCGGAAATTGCGGTTGTGCATTCGTTACACATACATACACATCCTGACTTTTATAGCTAGAGATGATATAATATATATATATATATATATATATATATATATATATATATACGATGCAATGCGATCGAAAATAATATATAAATGCTAACGTTCACAGCATTAATTCAAAAGAGGTCTCGATACCGATATTAGGGCAATAATTATTTATTATAATTTTTTCATATAAACAATACAGTTTTACTCACTACAAAGATGCAACTTCGTTTCAATTGCACCACGACTGGTCAGTTCCAAATATTGTTATCATGGTTAAATGGATAACCATTTTTGGTTCTCACCAGTCGAGGTGCAACTGAAATGCACCGAAATGAAATTGCATCTTTGTAGTGAGTAAACCGTTTTTGTCTATATGAAAAAATTATATATATATATATAATCTCATAAAGAAATAATTTATACAAAG
>OZ038485.1:37371560-37379060 GCA_964036315.1 Acanthosepion esculentum | reverse complement strand
CAGAAAATAGAGCGCATTTATGGCGTAAAGCGAATAAGCAATTAGAATTAATTTATACCGGAATTTTCTTTGAGCGATCACAGATCTAAAATGCAACTGGGTGATAGTTTTGGGGCTACGATTGATGTGGTTTTGATGGCAGCAATAAACTGTGACTTTAATTTTGAAAGAAGATTTAAATTCAAGGCAAGTTTGTAGGATATATTGACAGCCTACAAAGAGCTGTATGCAAGAGAAAAGAAAATGAGTGAGTTTAAGCAATCATTTAAACTCATTTTGAGCTTCCCATGACAGCAACGGAAGATGATGAACCTCAAATATCAATATCGGGGACGACGAAAGATTATTTATTTTGGCCTGGGAACGCTCAAAAATTTATCTATACATAATAATAATTGTTTTTTTCTTCTGACTACGCCAATTTCGAATCGCGGGGAAAATCCGTACCAATATAATTTTTCTAGAAATCAAATGGCGTAAAACGAATATTCCATCTTTACTTATTAGTTAGAATAGATGACCAACCTAGACATCGATATCGAGGAAGGTAGTTAGTTTTGGTTTCGGAAAACTCAAAACAGTTCCCGTATAAATGAATGTTAATTTCTTCTTCGGCTGACGCCTTTTCGGATAACGGGAGAAAATAATAATAAAGTTTTTTTGAAAAATCGAAATAGCGTCAAACGAATTTTTAGTCTTTTCATATCAGTTACAGTAGATGACAAACTTTGACTTGGATGTCGAGGCGGGTAAAAGATTTATTTTCTGATTTGGGAACACTCCAGAAAAATTTCAAATACAAATTAATGATAATTGCTATATTCGTTTTACGCCATTTCGTATAGCAGGATAAATCTGGACTAATGTGTGTCCTTCAGAAAATCGAAATGGCGTAAATCGAACTTTCAAAAAGCGAGGGAAAATCTAAACGTCATGCGCCCAGAAGAAGTGACAGCAGACGCAGCAATCATTGAATTACACCCGACATCTTCCTCTGCGAAGTATTTAGAAAAGAAATCATCAAGGAGTCGCTTATTTCATTATCAGCCATTGACGATCCGCCATTTTGGGTAAAACATATTGTTGAGTTCCGCCTCCCATCCAACAACAATAATAAAAAAAAGATAACGCAAAAGGCAGACAAAGGCCTTTCAAATGATAATAATAAAAATATATAAAAAAATGTAGAAGTTAAAAATAAAAAGAAACACGCAAGAGATAGAGGGACGGATGCATAAAAAAATGGCAGACTTTATATTTGCGTTCGTTTCATTTGGTTCCGTCTGATCGCGTCAAGATTCATCGCTCTATAGATTCGCCAAATTGCTTAACATTTTTTCCCCATCAGCTAAACAGCAGATACTTTCAAAGGTGAACAATGGTGCTCGTTAGTGACTTGAAAGCCGAATCAATCAATTAGGCCTTCAATCGACGAGATCGATAAAGCAGTCGTGTGACCAACTGGACGATAAAGCTATCCAACCATCCAAGACAATCTTCTAACCACTTTTGACTGGATGAAAAATTCTGTTTAGACGCGCCCTATAGAATATTCTTTTTTTATGAAACGAAAGTTTTCTTAGTCTTGCATTAGACACCAATTTTTCGCACTGTATTATTTAATATTTTGTTGCCTTTTTCTTTTACTTTACGCTTGGATTTTAATTTTGTTCTCACTGCTTATTTGAAGGAGTTTAATAATGGGAAACAGCCAAGCAGTATCTCATTTAAAGTACTAACTGAATATCCGACCTACGAAGAGAAAAAATTAAATCGTGCTAGAAATTCTCTTACCTCTCTAAAAGTTCTGTATAATTTTCTTTTTGTCATTATGCTAAGTCCACTTGCATTTCATACTCTGAACATAGCTACATAAAGCTGATCCTGAGACGAAAATTAGATGAAATTGTCTAATAATAATAATAGTAATTAATTCATCAGATTAACTTGTTCACTTGCCTGCAGTTTTAAGAAAATCTAATTAAACAGAATATATTGACTTATCTAAATAATCCCATAGTTTTTTTCAGGCTCAATTCGGCAAATGTATAGTAATAGGAAATATCAGACGAGAATAATGCTTATTATGAACGTAGGGTTTCTAACGTTTGACTGTAATTCGACAAAGAGTATACAAGTTCCTTCTTTACGAATAAGATGAATTTTAAAATAAAACTTTATCAAAAGAAACATTGCTTTTCTATGGAAATTTTTAAAATTAAAATTAAAAATACATAACACAAAAGAAATATTTATTAACGTATGCTTTTAAAAATTGTTATTCAAATTAAATATTACCTCTAATGTTGTAAACTATATATATATATATATATATATATATATATATATATATATATATATATATATATATATATATATATATATATATATATATATATATATAAATTAGGAATCGTGGTGGGATTATTACTGACACCATTTTCTTTAGTTTCATTATATATCATGCATAGTTACAACTGTGTAAATTGCTCTCTCGTGTGGTTTGTAACACATTGTTTGTCATCCATCCCTCGGTTGCGTCTGTCTTTGAGAAGAGTGCGCTCGGGGGTGGCTCCGTCAAGGCGCGGAGTTGAAACTGAGGAAAATTATACTGCGAGGTGCCCAGCCATGGAGAGCAACTGCCTGAGGTCGGCTCAACCGACGGTTGCGGGCATTTCTTGTTCCTATCCCGGGTGTACGCGCTCGGACTCCTTACATTAAACCGACCTTGTTTTTGAGTAAACATAAATATTATGCATAGTGTAAATATTCATCAGGGTTTTGATTTTTAAAAGTTGTTATTTTAATTCCCACTCCTGGCAGACAAATTTTACATATGGGACTAGTTAGGATTTCATAGAGTCTGTGTTGTATTATGGTGGCTGTAGTAAGAATGGTAAGAATGTTTTGGTGCAAGGAATATTATATAGTTTGTTTGGAACAGTGATTGTGGTTAGCTAAATTTTTAAGATATGACACATGAAGCCCAGCGTTCCCCATCTCCGCTTTTGGCCTTGCGCCACTTTTTGGGGTATTCTTACAAAAATAAATATTATGTTAAAAATGGAGCCCATCGACGTAATGTAATGGTTAACAAGCTTGTCTTGATAGATCAGTTAGGACAGAATAGTGAATTTGATCATCACTGCGTATCCCATACGTTCTGGTTTATGTCACAGAATTAGAAAATTACCATTATATGTTAGAAATGTCGTCCGTTACATTCAACTGATGTAAGATGGAAGCACACGGGTTAAATTAATAAAAGATCTCACTCTCTCTGGCTTTTAACCGTTTGTTCGCGTATAGCGATAAGGGCTGAATTCTCTTTGTTTTTATTGTTCATAATCGAGTTATCTACCATGAAGATATCGAATGAATTTTATTTAATAATGCACGTGAATATAGATGGAAAAATATCGACGTAAACGATTTCCGTTACAAATACAAGTACTGTCTGCAATAGTCATGACGATGCGAAATTTTCAACTGATAAAATAAACCCCCATAACCAGTTCACGGAAGATGATCTCCGCTCTGACAGCCAAGTTGGGGAAAAAAACTGGCAGGTTACATTCAATACATCAAATACCAAACTACTTACATTCCACCATCGCCGATCGAACCCAGAACATTCACCAATCCTGATGAACGGTTGTTCCTTTCAGGAAGCTCTGTACCTTGAGCACTTCGTGAGATGTACCCTCTGCCCAGATCCCAAGTGGAACTCGTACATGCGATCCGTAGCTAAGGATGCTGGAAAAATGGTTGGTTCCCTGAACTGTTCCTGTAAGTAACTGATTTTTCCTGCTATCTTTGAAAGAGCCAGATCAGGCGGAAAATGAAGTACTGCTGTCATATATGGGTAAGAACTGCCTATTCTTCCCTTTCCAATCTCGATATAGTCCAAAAGCGCATCCTCAGCTGCCTGGGGCTGCACCCTCTCATTGCATCAGAGATGGATCGGTGCTCGTACTGAAAGCGGCGCAACCGACGGTTGCGGGCAATTTCTGTTCCTAGCCCGGGTGTACGCGCTCGGACTCCTCACATTAAACCGACCTTGTTTCACAACCTGACCTCATTTTTGAGTAAACACAAATAATATGCACAGTGTAAATATTCATGAGGTTTTCATTTCCAAAAGTTGTGAGAGTTGTTTCATCTGTGAGAAAAGGGTTGTAACCTTTTTCTCACAGATGAAACGTCGGAAGCCTCTCGTTGTTCTATCGCTATTTCCATGGAGAGTGTTCAGATGAACTACATTCCTGTACTTCCACTATTTCTAACCTTCGCGGCTAAGAACCAACAGGCCACGCATATTGCAGCGAAACCCCGTTACTCCTTTCGTATTACATTGATAAAACCTAAGTCCCACTTCAGCAGATGCTTCCAAGTAGCATGCTTCCCCTCCATCACTCCAATCTTAATTTATTCAAATCTACTCATCGTTATTAGTTAACCGTTATATTCAACATAGACACATAAACAGTGCCTCTTATTATGTAACACTCTACCTCGAGGGGCCTTCGAGCCATTCTTCTTGTAGAGAAAGTGTAAATGTTCAAATAAAAAAACAAATTGCATATTTTCTGCCGTAACATGATTCTTCGGAAAAAAATAATCATGCCGCGCAAGGCTTTGCATCTACGCATGATGAGTTGACGTGTGTCCTCTATGAGAGAAAAAATTACGATGCCGCTTCGGCTTTGCATTCGCGCATGATTACTTGACGTGTGTCCTCTATGAGAGACAAGAATAACCATGCCGCGCAGGCTTTGCATTTACGCATGATGATTTGACGAGTGTCCTCTATGAGAGAAAAAATAACCATTCCGCGCAGGCTTTGCATCCGCGCATGTTGAGTTGACGTGTGTCATCTATGAGAGAGAAAAAATAACCATGCCGCGCAAGTTTTGCATCCGCGCATAATGAAGTGACGTGTGTCCTCTGTTAGAGAAAAAATTAACGATGTCGCGCAGGCTTTGCATCCCCGCATGATGAGTTGACGTATGTCCTCTATGAGAGAAAAAAAATAACCATGCCGCGCAGGCTTTGCATCCGCGCATGATGACGTGTGTCCTCTATGAGAGTAAAAAATAACCATGCCGCGCAAGATGTGGATCCACGCATGATAAGTTGACGTGTATCCTCGATATGAGAAAAAATAACCATGCCGAGCAGGCTTTGCATCCGCGCATGATGAATTGATGTGTTCCGCTATGAAGGAATAAAATAATTTTGCCGCGCAGCCTTTGCATCTGCACATGAAGAGTTGACGTGTGTCCTCTATGAGAGAAAAAATAACCATGCCGCGCAGGCTTTGCATCCGTGCATTATGAGTTGACGTGTGTCCTCTATAAAAGAAAAAATATCCATGCTGCGCAGGCTGTGCATCTGCGCATGATGAGTTGAAGTTAGTCCTCTATGAGAGAAAAAAATAGCAATGCCGCGCAGGTTTTTACATCCGGGCATGATGACTTGATGTGTCCTCTATAGGAGAAAAAATAACCATACCGCGCAGGCTTTGCATCTACGCATGATGAATTGACGTGTGTCTTCTATGAGAGAAAAAAATAACCATGCCGTACAGGCTTTGCATTCGCGCATGGTGACGTGTGTCCTCTATGAGAGAAAATCGAAATTCATCGAATGAGATACTGTATAGTGTTTAGTTTACAAGTTTAGTTCTAGTGATTAATGGCAGCTCTGTAAGCTGTGTTGAACAAAAGTAAATCCTCAAGCCCTCCTCTCTTCAATCAGTTTGAAGTATTGTCATTAACTACTGATAAAGCAGAATGCTTTGCTCGTAAATTCTTTTTCAACTCGACTTTTCGGTAGTATCTTTCCCTGGTTTTTCCCTTAGGGTGGAATATCTGCTGAGTAATATGTACATAACTGCATCCATGGTTTCTGCTATCATCTCAAAGCTAGTTCTGCAGAAGGCATGGGGACTTGACGGTATTCCCGCAATAGAAATGTTCTCTTTGTCTGGGTCCTGTCCTCTTCAAACTCTCCAATAAACGCCTTGCTGCTTCTTGTTTTCCAGCTTGTTGGAAATCCTCATCCGTAGTTCTCTTCAAGAATTTTGCTGAACCTCCTGACCCCTCGAATTATCGCCTTATTAGTCTTTTACCTCTCTTCCGGAAAAATACTATAGGCTCTAATCAACTTTAAATTGGATAGGCATCTCACTTCCCACGGCCTTGTTTCTGCTTTTGCTTCTCTAAGTCTGCTGCCGATATGTTAACGATTATTAGTGAATTTGTCAGGTTTTAGATAAGAACTTTAACTTTAAATATTTCGAAGGCATTTCACTGGGATTGACATGCTAGCCTTCTCCAGAAGCTCAAGGGCTATCACGTCTCAAGGATGGAGACTTTGGAGAACCCCATATTTATCGGAAATGATCTAGAGGCGTGTCCGTCCAACAAGACAAGATCTGTTAGGAACGAAAAGATTAAACAAAGTATTCACCCAGAGACATGAGCTCTATCAGGCTGGAGGTATACTTAGTAGGCATTGTATTTCTTACTTTAATTTTATAAATAATCTTTTAAAAATCCCTAATGACTTGTATGCCCTGTTTTTTCAAAGAACACATTTTTTGTTTCAACTTATCGTTCTCAAATGTAAATTTTAAATAATTTATTCCGTACTGCATAAAATTTTTAGCGGAATGTATCAATTGGAAAAGGGCAAATTAAATTTAGCCGGACTTAAAATCGGCGAAAATTAAAGAAAGTGGCAGACTTAACTCGTCGACTGGAGGGTTGGGGTGAGGAGTGTGACTGGGGTAGTGTTGAGGAAATATGATATATCCGTCAACTATTCCTATTTCTACCATCAGTGACTTGAAAACCAGGCTATAAAACAATAAAAAATTGGAAAGGGGAAAATAAACAGACAAACATATCAAAGACATTGTCCTCACATTTTATTCTTACATGTCTGGAAAATGTTTTAAAATAAATGTTTATTTTTATAGAATTTTTACAATTAATATTAAAATACAAAAATGTGTTGTTTTTTTTTAATTTCGTGAAATTCGTTAGAAAAATCTATTCAGAAGCCGCCGATGGTTTTTCTAGCTCGAAGTCTCAAGTCATCGTGACCGAGAGTTCGAGTGTACTGAATTTTTTTCAAACGACTGGTCACGCCAGGTGATCCACTACAGCTCAGCATAGTTGCGGATTAAACCTAAGGTAGGCTCTGTGAGTGTTGAAGAAACAGAAAGCTGCCTAAGAAGACGTCTGGAACAGGAATTTGCTAACCACGTAACTGATAATTATTGTATGTTGATTGCCACGGGCAAGATAGTAGGGTAGTTTTCTCTACCTTTTTCACGCTGTAAAATTCAATTTTTCATTATTCTAGACTGGTTGCCACCCAAGGCTAGAACGCCCAGGTTATTCTGCTGTTAAAAACATGGCTTGGGAATGAAAAGATGGATTTCAGATTTTGCCCAAGGGCATGTGTACAAAAATGAATGCAGCAGACGAG
>OZ038485.1:37341560-37364060 GCA_964036315.1 Acanthosepion esculentum | reverse complement strand
AAGAAAGAAAGAAGAATAACAATAAGAGATGGACTGAATAAGAAAGAAAGAAAGAAAGAAAGACGACAAATAAAGGTTAGCGAGATATGGTGAAAATGACCAAATGTTGCTCTGGAGAAAATAGTGAAGAAAAAAATAAAGACAGAAAGAAAGAAAGAAACAAACTTAATGATACATAAAAAGGAAAAGAAAAGTGGGGGAAATAAGAGAAACATGAATAAAAGAAAGAAAGAAAGAAAGAAAGACTGTAAAAAAGAAAAAGGAAAGTGTTGGAAAGTAAGAAAGGAAACGAAAGCAATTAAAGAAAGGAAGGAAGAAAGAACTGTAAATATAAATTAAGAAAAATGGGAGAAGGAAAAATAGCTGGACTGAAATAGGAACAAGGAAACAGAATTAAAACCAGAATAATAGAGAGAAGACGAAAATAAAGTGAGTATAAGAAGATGAGTGTAGAAGTCAAAAATAGGTATAAAAGAAAGAAAGAAACATCAAAGAAAGAAACTCTATAAAATAAATGTATGAAATCAAGAGAAAAAAGAAGGAGAAAAGAAGAGAAAAAGAAAAGGATAAAGTAGGAAATAGAAAAAAAGAACAAATGAAACTTTGGGAGAAAAGAAAGAAAGAAAGAAATAAAGAAAGAAGTAAAGAAATATAAAGAAAGAAAAAATGTAAAGAAAGAAATGTAAAGAAAGGAAGAAAAATAAAAATGAAAGAAAGAAATGTAAAGAAAGAAAGAAATGTAAAGAAAGAAAGGAAGAAAGAAGTAAAGAAAGAAAGAAAGAGAAAGAAAGGAAGAAAGAAGTAAAGAAAGAAAGAAATGTAAAGAAAGAAAGAAAGAAATGTAAAGAAAGAAGGAAATATAAAGAAAGAAGTAAAGAAAGGAAGAAAAATAAAAATGAAAGAAAGAAATGTAAAGAAAGAAAGAAATGTAAAGAAAGAAAGAAAAAGAAAGAATTGTAAAGAAAGAAAGAAAGAGAAGGAAAGGAAGAAAGTAAAGAAAGAAATGTAAAGAAAAAGAAAGAAAGGGAAAGAAAGGAAGAAAGAAGTAAAGAAAGAAAGAAATATAAAGAAAGAAGTAAAGAAAAAGAAAGAAAGGGAGAGAAAGGAAGAAAGAAAGAAAAAAGAAAGAAAGGACTGTAAAAGTTAAGGATGACAAAAGATCGAATTAATCATAGAAACACTAGCAAGAAAATTTTAAGTCTGAAGAAATCCTTTACACGCAACGTTCTCGCTTATAAACAACAGAAACTAGTGAATAGTAGGACAAAACCTCCCGTCGAGTCATCTTCTATTCTTCTCGGGGACCATTGCAGCCGTGCAACGGGACGGAAGACACGTTTCGCGTCAATATGATAAAAATAGTACGAAATTGACAAGACCATGGTTATAACGACGGATTTATGCGCGTGCGCGAAGGCCGCAACTGCTTTTTTAAATCCTTCGTCAAATTTTGTGTAAATGCCGGCGAGTGACTTGACGTTAGCGGTTGTTTATATTTCATTTATTAATTTTAGGGATGTCCGACGGTGTTGCAGAGTGAAAGAAGCTATTAAAAATACTTCATAATGAATACTTTAGTGGACCATCATCCACTGTTTGAAAGGAAGACAGACGCATACAGAGGGGGAAAAGAAGCCACAACACAACGCATGCAGGCGAGAAAGAAAGAGCGAACTTGCGGGTGGAGGAAAGAAAAAAAATGAAGAAAGAAGAGAACGAAGAAAGCGAATTAAAAAAAGATTAAAAGAAAACAAGAAAAGAGAAGGAAGAAAAGAAGGAAGGAAGGAATATAAGACAGATAAATCTAAAATCAAGGAAAGACCAAAGAAAGAAAATGTATAAAAAAGAAAAATCAGAGAAGCAAAAAACGATAGAAAACATTCAAGAATAGAGAAAGTAAAGGGAAAGGCGAATAAATAAGTGAAGGAAGAAGAGAAAAGAAAAAGGGGAAAAAATATGACAAAAAAAGCATAAAAGGAAAGAAAAACACTAAGAAAATTTAAAAAAAGGAGAACAAAGAGAAATGAAAGAAGTGATAGCAAAAGCAATGAATAAAGAGAGAAGGAAAAGACATTGATATCAAGAATATCTAAGAAAGAAAGAAACTCTATAAAAAGTAAAAAAGGAAAGAAAAGTGGTGGAAAGTAAGAAAGGAGAAGAAAACAAGTAAACAAGAAAGAAAGATAGGAAAAGAAAGAAAGAAAGAAAATAAAAGAGAACCAGGATAAAGAAATAAGACAAGATGGAAGGAGAGAAGAAATCAAAAAAGTTAAGTTAGAAACAAAGAAAAAAAGGAAGAAAAGAAGGAAGGATGAATAAAAAAAATCTAAAATCAAAAAAAGAAAAAGAAATAAGAAAATGAACAAAAGAGTTTATTGCTAGGTCTACTGCTAGGAAAGTTGGTTCACTGTGTCGAGCTAGACAATTTTTATCTCCAGCATCTATCTTACATATCTATACGTTTACCATTTATCCACGCTTCGAATATTTTTGGCACATATGGTCTGGTGTTCCTATTATATATTTATAGATTGTTTTTAAGCTTTTCACCCCAAGCAAGGCTGGAAGCCGCTAGCACGCAAGGGGTTACAGAATATTTGGAGCGAGAGCAGATAGGAGTGTTAGAGGAAAAGATGTGGAGAAGGATAGTGGATAGATCAAGGCAAGGGGTTACAGAAGATTTGGAGCGAGAGCAGATGGGAGCGTTAGAGGAAAGGATGTGGTGAAGGATAGTGGATAGATCAAGGCAAGGGGTTACAGAATATTTGGAGCGAGAGCAGATAGGAGTGTTAGAGGAAAGGATGTGGAGAAGGATAGTGGATAGATCAAGGCAAGGGGTTACAGAAGATTTGGAGCGAGAGCAGATAGGAGCGTTAGAGGAAAGGATGTGGTGAAGGATAGTGGATAGATCAAGGCAAGGGGTTACAGAATATTTGGAGCGAGAGCAGATAGGAGTGTTAGAGGAAAAGATGTGAAGAAGGATAGTGGATAGATCAAGGCAAGGGGTTACAGAAAATTTGGAGCGAGAGCAGATAGGAGTGAAAGAGGAAAGGATGTGGAGAAGGATAGTGGATAGATCAAGGCAACTGGAGATGTCGATTGACGTTACATTTAAATAGTTGGAGATTATAGTTGTCAGGGAAACAGGAATAAGGAAGGGCGTTCAACAGGCAATAGGTGCGAGATATGCGAACATTTTCTTCTACCGCACTTCTCTCCTGTGGAACTATCTTCCGGCTCCTTGGATTTCGAGCAACTTTGATCTTCAAAAATTTAAATGCAATGTCAATCTTTATCTACTCTCTTCTTGATTCCTCTTTTATCGTTTTCGCTCCTTAATAATGTTTTTTTTTTCTTATTCTTTCACGCTCAGTAACCTCTAGTATCTTAGAGGCTTTGTTGCCTTGCTTGCGATGAAATTATTAAAAAATGAAATAAGCCAAGTACGACAGAAAAAATTAAATTGCTATCTCTCCTAATCCCATTTCTGCCAATCATTTGCACAAACTCGTTAGATAGTTTATGCATTCGTACAGTGGAGTAGTGGATAGCGGGTTGGATTGCGGAATCGGAGAGCCGAGTTCGAATTCCATTAATAATCCATTACATTCATTTACACTTAATACCCTTGTGAAAGGTATGAATCCTCTTCTTCCTCCAGCTATATGTATCACGCATGGCATATAACTGACTTTCTCCCCCCAGCTATGGCTAAATAGGAGGAAAAACGGGGTTCTCTAACCTTAGATGGCAACTGGTCTACCGCAGAAAGAAATGGCAACCTACTGCAGGAAAAAATCTGCCTCGTCAGTCATGTATCGAGAGTTACATGATCGCCTAAGCGTGTATCACGCATGGCACATAACTGAATTTCTCCCCCCCCCCCAGCTATGTTTAAATAAGAGGACAGACTGGGTATTCTGGCATTGGATGGCAACTGATCTATCGCGGAAAGAAATAGTAACCTACTGCGGGAAAAAAAATCTGCCTTGTCAGTCATGTATCGAAAGATATATGATCGCCTAAGTGTGTATCACTGATGGCACATAACTGTGTTTCTTCTGTCCCTCTTGCCTTCAATCTGTCCTGTGTGTATCAAATTTTCCAAGGCCTCTTTCCTCATTATATACCCAAGGAATTTAAAGTTCCTCTTCCTGACGTTAAGTATTAGTGTTCTTTTTTTTTTTCATTTTCACTAAGACTTCACATTTTCTGTCCATGTTATTGTCAGTAATGCTGGAACAGGAAGTTAAAATTCTGGCAATTCGGTTTAAGATGCACTTTTCATTCCTATACTTGAAGTTAAAAGGAAAAGATATCTGTCTATATTTCTGAGATGAGGTATTATGATTACTTACATTATTTACATTATTCGGACTGTTATCCTCATCTTCATTGCCATATTCACGACGTTTCGGCCGTTGTACGCTCCGGCCTTCCTCAACTGATTGAAATATCTGTCTAAATCTCTAAGATGAGGCATTATGATTACTTACATTATTCGGACTGTTATCCTCATCTTCATTGTCATATTCACAATGTTTCGGCTGTTGTACATTCCGGCCTTCTTCAGCTGATGGGAATATCTGTTTACATATCTGAGATGAGGTATTATGATTACTTACATTATTTACACTATTCAGACTGTTATCCTCATCTTCATTGCCATATTCACAACGTTTCGTGGATAAAGGCGTTAGTTAGATCCAGTGACTAGAGCCTCAGAATTGCGAGTTCAGTACCAGGCTACAGAGGTGAACCAAACTTTGGGGAGTTGAGCCAAACGGAAATAACTGAGACATTAAGAAGAGGCATGGCACGTGGAACCAGAACAATCTATTCCGGTGGACGGAATAAAGGGTTCGGTTCGAAATTTCAATCGCCTGAAGAAGATCGAAGCGTTCAACGGCCGAAATGTTAACAGTCCGAATAATGCAAATAACATAAGAAAATATAATTAAAATATTCAGCTAAACAAAGTGTCTGTTTTGAGTTTTGAAAATAGATGTGCATCGTATAAAGACAAATCTATTTTAATAAACGAGGTACTAAGAAGAAATGCGAACAACGAATTGGCGATACCCAAATGAAGCAAGGAAATTTAGATTCAATCACGAAAATTTAAATATCTGGGGTGCTTTAACAGAGAACAGAAAGTGTGACACCGAAATCCGAAGGCGTATTGGCATATCGAAAGACGCCTTCCAAAAGCTAAGTAAAGTATAAAGAAACAGGAAGATTTCCTTAAAAACAAAGTAAAGTGTACTGAACTATTACGTAATGTCGGTCCTCCTATGTGACAGTGAATGCTGGACAGCCTCCTCAAAGATGAAGAGACTCAAGACGAGAGAAATGTGGTTCTACAGAAGGATGCTGAGAATACTATGGATTGAATATATGAGTAACGAGAAGATTTTAATGAGAAAACTTGTTAATAGGAACAAAATGACACTTCTGCTTAGAATCAGAAAGAAACAACAGAAATTTCAAAGGTACATAATGAGGAAAGAAGGCTTAGCAAATTTATCACTCACAGGACATATTGAAGGCAAGTGGAACCAAGGAAAGCATCTCATAACCTAACCCTACGAGTTTGTGTAATTGATAGGCAAAACTGGGATTAGGAAAGATAGCAAAAAGACAAACCTTACTAAGAGTTACAAAGGAAAGGATGTTGTGGAGAGCCATGATCGCATGCATCCTGAGGGAGACGGCACTTAGAAAAAGACGCTTTAAAAGAAAGTAGAATTTGGCACTTGGGAATTTTCAACTGGCATCTTTCATCACTTTTTGAGCACAAGTAGAAGCTGGAATCTCTAATGCTGCTTTTCAAGGCGAACTATGACCTTTTAAGGAAGTAAAATTTTGCCGCCTCTCTATCCCTACCCATCATGCCCCTATCAGCTTAATCAGAGTCATGCCTATGCAAAGGGTCGATAAGCCGTAGAAAACAAATCAATCGATCAATAAATCAAAGTCATGGTTAGAAAAAAAAGAAAGAAGTTTCAAAAAAATAATTTTGACAATGAAAGGAAGGAAGGAAGGAAGGAAGGAAAACAAAGATGCTTCAAACAAAGTAATATTGAAAATGAAAGAAATATAGTGTCAATCAATGCATCCACTGAAAGGAAGAAAGAAAGAAAGATGTCAAACATTTTCATAATGAAGGAAAGAGACATAAGGTCAAAAGGTGGGAAGCGAGGAAGGAAGCAAGGAAGGAAAGAAGGAAAAACAAACAAAGACGCTTCAAACAAAGTAATATTGAGAATGAACGATAGAGACATAAGGTCAAACATTAAGCCCAAAGAAAGAAAGAAAGAAAGAAAGAAACAGATTTCAACAATATAATTTCGAGAATGAAAGAATGAAATATTGGGTCAAAGGAAAGAAGGAAGAAATGAACAAAGGAAGGGAGGAAAAACAAAATGCCTCAAAGTAATATTGAGAATGGACGATAGAGACATAGGGTCAATCATTGTCTCCAGCAAAAGAAAGAAAGAAAGAAAGAAAGAGATTTCAACAATGTAATTTCGAGAATGAAAGATAGAAACATTAGGGCAAAGGAAGGAAGGAAGGAAGGAAGGAAGGAAAAACAAAATGCTTCAAACAAAGTATGAGAATGAAAGAATGAAATATAGCGTCAAACAATGCATCCGCAAAAAGAAAGAAAATCGGAAAGTAAAATAAAGAGAAATCTATTGAAATACAATGAGCTGCTGAATGGTCCTCGGCCCGACCAAGACGCTCACCTCCCTCCACAAAATGTTATGCCATTTGGCCCAATTTTGAGAAGTGAGTCCAGCCAATAAATTTTCAGTATCCTCCCCGTGTAAGTAAACGCCAAATGAAAGAAGAAAAAAGAAATTAAGAAACAAATAAAAGAAATCATTGTAAGAATTGTTCGGATTCTCATTTTGTTGCTTTTGTTATTTCAGCGTTCCGGCTAATCCCATGTACGGCCTTCTTTCCAGGTGTACAGGACGTCTGGGAAAAAGGCGACGTTGCTCTTTTTGTTTCGATAAAAGAACGATGAAATAAAGACAAGAGAATCAGTGAGAGTAGCCAATAATAGTAACGAGAGCAGTTTTTTTTTTATTCTTTACTACTATTTTCTAGTTTGTACTACAGATTCAAACAAAATGACGCCATTACCATATCCATACAAATTATATAACTGAAGAGGGCCGTAGAATACATCGGCCAGTGTCGTGTCGTCAGTATAAAATTTATTCTAAATAATCTATCTATCTACGTCTCTTCCAATCTATCTATCTATCTATCTAAATCTATGTTAATCTATATATCTCCATGTTTATCTATCTATCTATCTATCACAACTCCTTCTATTCATTTATTTATCTATCACACCTCCTATCTATCTACCTATCTATTTTTTAAAATACCTGCTCGTGTTTAGTGTGCAAACGAACTGAAGATTCTTTTTATGTTCCAATAGTTTCCTCGGAGTACACAGGTTCGCCTGTCGTCCGGTTCGCATTCCCCTCCAGTCTTTTGAACAGGAGTAGAATTTTATCCCCTGTTCCATGTTTAGGATCGAGTTTCCTATTCCTTCTAAATATTTTCATTCCCTTTCACTCCCAGTAGCTCTTTGTGTCTTAGTGGTATGGTCGTCTTGCTTGGGGTGAATTGATTTTTTAAAAAGTATTATACACATTTGAGACAGATTTCTCTTTCTTTCTGTTCAAATTCTTGGTTTTGTTTCGAGTGATTCTGCAAGTATATGAAAAGCAATAATAATAATAATAATAGCAACACTGGGAATGATTGAAAATAATTCTGGTACGCACATTAAGAAAATCCTCTGAAATCTCTTTCTATCTGAGATGCAAAGGGCCTTGCTCGTTGGCATCATTCACACATTCAGGAAGCCTCTCTTTATGTAATGTGCTTGATAAGTCTCTAAGAAAAACCTTCTTCTGCCTCAGGCCTCTTGCTAAAGTGTTGTATCAAACAGCAAATCGGAGAAATAGGAAATAATAATAATAATAATAATATAGGATATTCTATGGGACTACACAATACACACTGACAGAACAATCAAAGCCAACCGCCCAGACATTGTTATTAAAGACCACAAACAAAATAAGTGCCTCCTTATTGATATGGCAGTTCCTGCAAACTGCAATGTATCTTTGAAGATATTCGAAAAACTGTCAAAATACAAGGACCTTGAAATAGAAATCTCAAAAATGTGGCACATGGGAACATCAACAATTCCTGTTGTAGTTGGAGCCCTTGGACTGGTTGGAAAAGATTCCAGTAGGCTGATTGAAGGGATCACTGGAAGTCCATGCCTCAAAGAGATACAAAAAATTGTTCTGACAAGTACAGCCCACACTTTACGAAGGGCTTTATCTATGTAATTATTTTTTTATTTTATTTATTTTTTTTTTTTTGCAGTGGAAAGTGTCATGATACCATTTCTAAACTTAGGTCCCTGGGCGGGACCCGGAAAGAAATGTGTAAACGCCAGATATCAAAGGAAATAAAAATAATAATAATAAAGAAGAAGAAGAAGAAATAAAACCGAAGAATCTACCTGTGACATAGCCTGCAGTTATCCAGACGATGTCACTGAAGATGAGTCCAGTTACATTAGGGTAGAATTCCTTGAAAACCACAGAGGTGAAATCACCGAGGAGAAAAACCACATCATCCAAGTACTCAGCAGAGTAACTTTCACACAAATGTCAGACAGAGACCAGCCCTCCCAAAATTCACATAAGGTCCACACTGTGCAAACATACAACGCTGCACTGGAAAGACTGTTAACGGAGAAACCACTGGGAACCATCACAGAAGTAAATAATGTCACATACGCAACAGCTGTAGCAGCCACTGTGAAGCTTGGGGTTCAAGACAATGAACACATCAAACAGCAGACAAAGAGAACCAGCTTGATAGGCAAAACTGATGCGAGAAATAAAATCAGATGTGATATTTCGTTACTAGATGGGCTGACAAGAAAACCAAATGTCTCAACACGCAAATACCCGAAGATCAAGCGGAAATATAAAATTAAATCCTTAATTGAAATTCCACCAATCAAAGAAATGCTGAAACAGACATTTTAGTTAAAGGCACAAAGAACAAGACGATACGAAAAACGTTGTAGGTTCTATCGCCAAAATAAAATATTCCGAATGGACCTTAAGAAATTTGACAGGGAAATTGGAAAAGCAGTTATACATGTCAAAAGGCAACCATCTATTGAAAAAAAAAATGCAGAAATTTTGGGAGATTCTTTGGAGCATCCCAAAAGAATATAACGCGAATGCAGAATGGATCCAACGTGAAGAAGAACGAATACAAAGCAAAGTCAAATGCAACCGACCAGATACAGAAACGATGGCAAGATAAACCGCTTCACGGTCAATACTCGGCCCGTACCAAACAAGCTGATGTTGACAAACTCCGTACCCATCTGTGGCTGCGTAGTGCAGTGTTAAAAACTGAAATCGAAGGTTTTATCCTTGCTGCACAGGACCAATGCTTGATAACTAGAAATTATCAAGCACACATACTGAAAAATTTGTGCTCATCCAAATGCAGATTCTGTGATAAATATCCAGAAACAACTAACCATTTCTATCATGTTGCAGGTTACTGGAACCCACTGAATATAAAACTCAGTGTGACAGAGTGGACCAATAGCTGCACTGTAAAATCTGCAACTTTTACGCAAAGGAAACTGCAAGAAATTGGAATTAACACCACCCAGGCCAGGATATGGAGATAGGACCTGTAACACTTTTATGGGACTTTACAATACACACAAACAGAACAACCAAAGCTAATCGCCCAGACATCGTGATTAGAGACCAAAAAAAAACAAATTGTTCCTTCTTATTGATATGGCAGTCCCTGCAAACTGCAATGTATCTTTGAAGATCTTCAAAAAAATTATCAAAACACAAGGAACTTGAAATCGAAATCTCAAAAATGTGGCGCATGAGGACATCAACAATTCCAGTTGTAGTTGGAGCCCTCGGATTGATTGGAAAAAATTCCAATAGACTCATTAAAGGGATTCCTGGTAGCCCATGCCTTAAAGAAATACAAAAATATGTACTCACAAGTACAGCCCACACCTTACAAAGGGCTTTATCTATGCAAAATATCTGCGATTTTTTTTCGAAACTGCTCAGTGGAAAATGTCATGATGAATTTTTTGACCTTAGGTCACTGGTCGGGGCCCAGAAAGAAATGGGTATACACCAGAATAATAATAATATAATAATAATAATAATAATATAATAAATAATAATAATAATAAAAATAATGATAATAATGAAATAATAAAATAATAATAATAAAAATAATGATAATAATGAAATAATAAAATAATAATAATAAAAATAATGATAATAATGAAATAATAAAATAATAATAATAATAATAATGAAATAATAATAATAAATTATAATAATAATAAAAGACACCCGAGCAAAGAATCTGGAGTCCTGTTAATGTTTCCCAAGAAGAATTCTTTTAGAACAATTCTTATGAAGGCGTAAGAGACTGGACCGATCAAAATAGTAAATGGCGATTATATGGATAAAGAGATGAAATTATCAATCATATGATAAGCAAACTCAGCAGGTTTAGTTTTAAGGATTAAAAAAGCAGACATGACTGGGTAGGAAAAGTGACCTACTAAGTATTGCGCAAATGACTGGTATCTGACTCTGCAACCGAATAACACATTATATCAGAGCACAAACAAGAGAACTAAAAAAGAAACTGATCATCCAGTCTAGGACAGAAGACGAGATCTAAGCATAGAAAAAAAAACAAAAAAAACAGATTGTGTATTAAAAGAATACCGATACACACCTTAAAAAAAAAGTACCCGGAAACCCCTACATTTCTGATATACAAAAGATTGTGCTCATGAGCATCACTCACACAATACTATAAAGAAGCTATCTTGTATATGTAATATGCTTGATAACATTGTAAAAAAAAAAAACACTCTTCTGCCTCAAGTCCCAGACAGATTTAGAAAAGGATTTTATTAAACAGCAAATCAGGAAAACTGAAAATATAGATAACTAGAATTTTCTTGCAAAACACTAATTTGTACTGAAATCCTCACAGTATTTAAAATTGCTGAAGTTATCGTTAACATTTTTTGTTGAGATTTACAAACTCTACGTTTCATTCAATTTTACAAACCAATCAAAGAAATTTCAATAAGCTGATTTGTTAGAAAAAAATACTTTTACAAAATTCCTACTTAGCAGATTAATAATTTCTTTAATTTAATTTTATTTTATTCATGGTAAACAATTTTTTTTTTTTAATTTCTTTTTTCCCTTTTTAACAGCGAAAAATACATTCTTAAGATTTCTTACACTTGAGCATGCAACATATAACTGGCCATGCATAAATATTTATTTCCGTAGCCAAATTCCAAATTTTTTACCTTGTGATTTGTATATAGTTCTCGCAAACGCAGGGCCAACTGGAAAGATATACAAAAGACAATATTGCATTTTTTAAAAAAATAAGTATTTGTTATTTTAATGATTAAATTGATTTTTAAATAGTGGAAGTATTTTATATGTTAAATAATGAAACTTTTAATTTTTCCACAAATATGAAAGAAATTTTATTGTACTAAACTACACACCCTAGTAAAACAAACTGTACATTGTACCCCCTTATCTGTATGAACTTATTCCCAAAATTTGGTTTTGATAGGTCAATGTATGCATGTCTAAAGAGTTGTGACGCAGTAACTGAAGACACAGAATTTTATATATAGATACTGGTGAGAAGTTTATTAGGATTAACTAAGATAATCTGTCAGATATAGATGTCGCTATTCAAGAAGATTATAAAAAGATCTATAGTTGGAGAAGAAGGTGACAGTTGTTCCAATGGATTTTGAAGCACTTGAACCTGTACAGAAGAGTCTTGCAAAGAGGTAGGGATAATTAGAAATCCGATTAATAGTCAAAACCATCCAGTATTACAAAAATCATTTTGAATAATGAGGAGAGTTCTGGAATATTAGAAATACTTGCTGTCACTTCATCTCGAATGAAAGACAAAAAATAAATCTTCTTGAAAATGACAGACGGCGATCACAACATATTGCAAATGGTACAAGTGAAGAAAGTTTAATTTACTGATCTTACAGGCGAAACATTTGTGATCCTTGTTATCGTTAATACTCTCTTCTTTTCGTGTTTTTTTTTCAAACACAGGAAAAATATCGTGCAAGCTCAAATATGAACACAGCCGTTTTAACAATAATTTTGATAAAAATTCGTTGCGCTCCGTTTTCATTCTCTTCTAACCTGTAGACACGAGAGAATACGAGACGTGCTTGGATAGTAAAGCGGCCCTTTTAACAGTAGCATTGATTGATTTATCGAAGCGTCCGACTCTCCTTCTCATAAAGATCCCCCGAGCGCATGCGCCAATAAATAAATACGCCCGCCATTTTGTATTTGTACTTTCCGATATCCAAATCTTTGTTTATTACTTTCCCATGCATTCGCCCTTCGTGGTAGCTCCCAGGACGGATTAACCCCACAAATATTCATCCGCAAAATGAAAGCTGTCCGTCCTCCCTCGATAAATACCTTTTATAAACACACGGACAGGATTAGCCTTAACTAATGCCAATTTATATAACGCATCACTTATATACACGAATCGTCCTTTGGTGGTCGTCATTAAGAGAGTTCATTAATTATTCATTAATTATTCGACTGGTCAGCTAATAGCGGAGAGGTTAACTCGTCAGAACGTTCTATTAAAGTACTGATTGCTTCATCTCGGGATTTCAGTGTGATTTAATGGACTGCGGGTCGGAATGAGAATTCGGAGAGCCGAGTTTGAACTCCAGCCGAGTTTTTTACATTGATTTATATGTTGGATGTATGCATACTTCTCTTCTTCTGCAAGCTATGGGTTAAATAGTAAGACAGGCTGGGCTCTATAACCTTTGTTAACAACTATTCTATAGATGATGACTGGATTAACCACCGTTCTTTCAACAAGCTTAGACCACTTGTGCGGATGCATCGCTCCATGAAAACGCCCAGTCGTTCAAATTCTTCAGTTGTGTGATTTGCGCATTCGGCCGCAGGCGGAGATAGAATTTACTTTATTTATCATCAAATTTCAATATTTTAGGGTTTTTTTTTTATTTCTCTGCTTATTTCAGAGTTTTGTTATCAAGATCATGCACAAATTATTTCTATGATTTTAATATTCTGAGTAAAAACATTTTTACCTGGACCCGATGTGACAAGTTAAATGAACACAACAAAATACCCTTGTTTTTCTGTTACTTTTTTTTTCATGGTGGTTGATTTGGGCGTGGGGGTGGAGATAAAGGATTCGAACCAAAAATTCAAAAATAAAATAAAATCAATAAATAATAAAATACGTTTACATTTAACTCCAGTTTCTTACTATCGTTTTTGTTAACGCCATATGTTCCCCATTATGGGTCATTTAATGCTGAAACAGACTGTAATTAACCTTTCAACCAGCAAGGCTAAATGCAAACCCTCTCAGGTGAAACAATAAAATCTATCGAAACATTTACATACCTAAAAAGCGAAATAAATTCTACTCAAAAGTGAAGATGTGAAAATCCGCATAGCTGAACCCTGGGCCGCTCTGAATAAGATTTAATCTGGCAATCTGATCTACCAGACAATCTGAAACGGAGATTCTTTCGTGACACTGTAGGGTTGGTTTTAATGTATGCTGCCACCGCTTGGACATTTACTAAAACCCTTGTTTCTAAGCTTGATGGAGCCTACATTTGGATGCTGAGAGCTATACTTAACATTTCTTGGCGACAGCATCCAAATAATTACAGTTCTATGGAACCATCTCTGATATTTCTACAATCTTACGTGAACTCAGGGACAATGCTGGCAAGCAAAACAAGAACTTGCGAGTGATCTACTGCTCTGGACACCTAGCCATCGCGAAAGACAGGTTGGGGGTTCAGCAACCACCTACAATGACCAACTATTTAATGACAGAGGATGCTGCCATAATGACGTTCCGATCTTGATGCAGGACCGTAATGGCTGTGTGACAAATTTATGAATGTCCAAACTAGAAATAAAACAACATTTCTTTGTATTGTAATGAATTTTAGGAATGATGACTTAACTGTCACTGCAGACCACATCCTCAATGCCACAGCACTCCGATAGCATCCTTATATAATGCTGCAAACGATATTAGACTATGTCAATGCCTCTGAAACTGAATTCATAAGTTTCAACCAGCAAGGCTCAATATAAACTGTCTCAGGTAAATATATGCCCAATCTTTTACATGCCTATAAGCGAAATAAATTCTACTGGAAAGGATGTGAAAATCCGCATTGCTAAAGCCTGAATAAAAAAAAATGGATGTAATCTGGAAATCTAATCTGCCAGTCAATCTCAAACAGAGCTTCTTTCATGCCACTGTAGAGTCCGTTTTTATTGCATGGTGCCACTGCCTGAACATTAAAACCTGATATATTTCTACTATCATACGCGAAGGCAGAATGCGCTTTGCAGGAAACTGTTGGCGAGCAAAACAAGAACTTACGAGTGATCTATTGCTCTGAACACCTAGTCATGGCGCAAGACGGGCCGGTCGCCCTGCAATGATCTGCATTGACCATTTATTCTATGACACAGAATGCCACCCTAATGACCTTCCGAGCTTGATGCAGGACTATGATGGTTGGCGTGACAGACTCATGAATGTCCAAGCGAGCTCGACCGAAAAAATGCTGAACTCTTGATTCATTTGCAAATGCTGAACTAAAGCGAAAACTATTTATATTGAACAACTATCGACGGCTTTCGACTTGTTTCGTATAAGCAACTGCACTCTCAAGTTTTGGGTCAACCTGCAGTAGGCTTCTCAGGCACCCGCTAACGGTGCTGAAGGCCGGGATCGTCTCCCCAGACCGATAAGCATCACGAAGTCACCTTCTAGACAAATCGGCCATGGTGAGAATCAAAGCCGGGTCTAATGATCAGAATGCTAACGCTCTAACCATGTCGGCTGTCGAGAAAAGATGAAAAAACATGAGAGCTATTTTAACAATTCACGAAATAAATTATATATAACTTCTTTACTACGCTGGACTGAAGCTGCTCAATCATTACTTCCCGGCCTTGACAGAGTTCGAAATTGTTTGCGCGTCCTTGTGGATAATGAAACACTTTCCACCCTAAAACCACTTTCCTACAGACGAAACGTTAATAAGGTTCTCGCTATTCAATCGTTACCATTATGGCGAACGTTCAAACTAGCTTAGTTCCAGCAGTTCAGACCTTCATATATAGGAACTGTTAGGCCAAATACACAAGGCCGACATATCCTTATTCCATTTTATATTCCATTAGTAAGGAAGAAGTTTCACTCAGACAGCTTTTTCTCTGGAACTTAGTCCTGGGTATGACGATATGCTACATCCGGCAGCAAGGTCTCTTATCGGGAGACAGAGGTTTCCAGAAGCGTGGAACCACCTCTTAATTGCCGTTGTTCCCAGGTTCACACTGAGCCGGGTTGGTAGCATCTGTTAGGGTCCCAGCTATGGGCAAATAGTAACCCCCACAAACAAAAATCAAAACACTAGGAAAGTATAAAAATACATTTTTATAGTAAAAATTATCAGCAATACATTTATAGAAAAAAATTACCAAAAATACATATTGATAGTAAAATTACCAAAAGTACATATTGATAGTAAAATTACCAAAAGTACATATTGATAGTAAAATTACCAAAAGTACATATTGATAGTAAAATTACCAAAAGTACATATTGATAGTAAAATTACCAAAAATACATATTGATAGTAAAATTACCAAAAGTACATATTGATAGTAAAATTACCAAAAGTACATATTGATAGTAAAATTACCAAAAATACATATTGATAGTAAAATTACCAAAAGTACATATTGATAGTAAAATTACCAAAAGTACATATTGATAGTAAAATTACCAAAAATACATATTGATAGTAAAATTACCAAAAGTACATATTGATAGTAAAATTGCCAAAAGTACATATTGATAGTAAAATTACCAAAAATACATATTGATAGTAAAATTACCAAAAGTACATATTGATAGTAAAATTGCCAAAAGTACATATTGATAGTAAAATTACCAAAAATACATATTGATAGTAAAATTGCCAAAAATACATATTGATAGTAAAATTACCAAAAATACATATTGATAGTAAAATTGCCAAAAGTACATATTGATAGTAAAATTACCAAAAATACATATTAATAGTAAAATTGCCAACAATACATCAGTCAACGTGAAAGAACTTTTTCATGACGTTAATCCATATAATATCCTACAATTTCTTATGGAAGTGTGTTTTATGATGTAGTTTTGTTGAAGTTATATTTTGGAATAACAGTATGATTACTGCTATTCCAAAATTATAATTATATTATATACTGTTATTCCAAAATATAACTTCCAAAATTATAATTATATTATATACTGTTATTCCAAAACATAACTTCCAAAATTATAATTATATTATATACTGTTATTCCAAAATATAACTTCCAAAATTATAATTATATTATATACTGTTATTCCAAAATATAACTTCCAAAATTATAATTATATTATATACTGTTATTCCAAAATATAACTTCCAAAATTATAATTATATTATATACTGTTATTCCAAAATATAACTTCCAAAATTAAAATTATATTATATACTGTTATTCCAAAACATAACTTCCAAAATTATAATTGTATTATATACTGTTATTCCAAAATATAACTTCCAAAATTATAATTATATTATATACTGTTATTCCAAAATATAACTACAACATAAAACACACATATCTAGTAATCATTTCAACACAAACATGTATATTCAGAAAAGCTGAGTCTCATCTACCATGTATTCAATTGTGAAAGCAGAATAATCTATATCATATTTTTATTACTTCAAAGCCTCCTCCAATTACATTTCGGCATTAAATGACCCATAAGTTGTAGATATGCCGTTGAACAAACAAATCAAATCAAATTTTCTACAGAACTCTCATTCTGGGCAATGGACATCTGAGAGGACGCTTCTCCGATCACCACGAACTTAAGCTCTCCAAGTCTACAGTCAATCGTGATATATCCGAAATATATCCTCATAATTTACACTTGTTACTTCCTCCCTTTACGGCCTTACACCAACTTCATTCTCTACATCGAGCGGCTCTTGTGCCTTGTAGTGGGTACAAATCAAATAAAAAATACGATTACTCTAATACGGTGTTAGTCCAAATGCAGGTAGGAAGATTGCGTTGAGACAATTTTCACAATGAAGAAACTCGGTCTGCTTTCGAAAACATCATTCGAAATCCGAACTTTTAACTGAAATCGAAACTTGACCGCTGGCACCGGAAGGGAACATGCAAGTATCTAACGAAGTATACGAATTCATTTATACTTGTAAGCTTTAGTCTTTAAAAATGCATTTTATTATGAAAAATGCACTGAGAGACCAAAAGAAAAAAGGCTGATGGTGTACCGGTTATCGACGCTGAAAGTGAAATGAGCGAGCTGAGTTCAAATTGTGGCCCCTTGTGTTGTGTTGTCTTCACATTCACACAAACCCATTGGGAAAGGCATGAATCTATCTTTTACCCCACACCACATATATCTAGGGTCGATTGGGCTCTGTAGTCTTCCCTATGCTTTTTCTATAAACATTTTCATGGTAATTGTTCCGATGAGCTTTCCTCTTTGCTACTTCGACTTTACGAATTTAAGCGCAGTACTAGACTGGCAGTTAGGTCTCATCGTTTTACAATTGAAAAGGCTAGCTGTAACCGTAGGTTCTATGCGAATAGTTCCTTCTCTCGCGCTTCTCGCTTGTGGAACTCTCTTCCGGCTTCTTGCTTTCCAGCCAACTTTGATCGTCAAAAATCTAAATGCAACGTCAATCACTATCTTCTGTTTTTTTCAATTCCTGTTCTTTTAACGGTCTCACTCCTTAATAATGCTTCTTTTTTTCTTCTCTCATATTCTTTCACACTCAGCAACCGATTGCGTCTTATTGCCATGCGTGGGGCGAAATCATTAAATAATGGAAAGAAGATAAAACTGTAAAATGTGAATTCCAAACAGTGAAGCGTGATAAAATGGGCACTTTAGCCTTGGGTAGCAACCTGACTAAGTAAAGTACATTCTGAATTCCAAACTGTGAAGGAAACAACGGGAACTGGAGCCCCTGCTGTTCGTCTTAAGGTCCTCGACAAAATCCATAGACAGATATGCAACGTGATTGGCCCTGAGTTGGCATTTCGTTTACAGTCGCTCTCTCACAGACAAGCCGTCGCTTCCCTCTGCCTTTTCTACAAATACTTTCACGGGAACTCCTCCGACGAGCTACTTTCGCTGTTATCCAAACTGCATAAGTTTAAGCGTGCTACTAGGTTGGCATCTCAGTAACACCCTTTCACTGTCGAAACGTTTAAATATAGCCATAGCTTCTACTCCAATAGCTTCAAGTCTCGCACTTCCAGTCTGTGGAACACCCTTCCTCTTACTTGCTTCCATGATAGCTATAATCTCCAACTATTCAAATGCAATGTCAATTGACATCAATGCCTTGATTTATTCGCCGTCCTTCTCTTCATCCTTTCCTCTATCACGCCTCCAGATGCCTTGAACTATTTCCTGTAATTCTCTTCATCCATTCCTCTTTCATGCCTCCAGATGACTTGATCTATTTCCCGCCCTTCTCTTCATCCTTTCTTCTATCACGCCTCCAGATGCCTTGACCTATTCCCCGTCCTTCTCTTCATCCATTCCTCTATCACGCTTCCAGATGCCTTGACCTATTCCACGTCCTTCTCTTCATCCTTTCTTCTTTCACGCTTCCAGATGACTTAATTTATTTCCCGTCATTCACTTCATCCTTTCCTCTATCACGCCTCCAGATGCCTTGAACTATTTCCCGTCATTCTCTTCATCCATTCCTCTTTCATAACTCCAGATGACTTGATCTATTTCCCGCCCTTCTCTTCATCCTTTCCTCTATCACGCCTCCAGATGCCTTGATCTATTTCCCGTCATTCTCTTCATCCTTTCCTCTATCACGCTTCCAGATGCCTTGATCTATTTCCCGTCATTCTCTTCATCCATTCCTCTTTCATGCCTCCAGATGCCTTGATCTATTCCCCGTCCTTCTCTGCATCATTTTCTCTTTCATGCCTCCAGATGCCTTGATCTATTCCCCGTCCGTCTCTTCATCTTTTCCCCTACCACGACTCCAGATGCCCTGCTCTATTCCTCGTCCTTCTCCTCGTCCTTTCCCTTATCACGCCTCCAGATGCCTTGATCTATTCCCCTTGGGATGAAAGGATTTTAAAATATACAAAAAACTCCACTATATTTTTTTTTAAATCATAGCATTTCACAGATAATAAAAAAATCAGTAGAGAATCATGACCACCTACGTCCTGAAGAGACCTGGTATTTAAAAAAAAAAAAGGATTTACAATGAAAAAATCAGAAAGAAACTCCGGAAGAAAGAACATGTTAGCGGCCCGGAATTAATACAAACGTTACTGACTACATCGGTCCAATGCAAATGAATAATGACGTTATTATAGGATAGACTGCAAACAGATTTACTATAAAAACGAATTTTATTAATTTTTTTTTTTTTTTTTGTGGAAATGTCCTGAAACTAAAAAAGAAAAAGGTTGACATTGGTCTAGAATTAATGCAAATGTTACTGACAGAATAGGACTATTATAATTTTTGTGTGTGCAAGAAAGAATGCTGGCAGCCGCGACTTTAATCCAAAAAATAAAACTTCAGGGTTCAGAAAGGACGAGACGGCTTGTTTGGGGGATAACAAACAAATGCCTTGGTAATGAGAAATCGGCGAAAACGATGAGAAAGGAAAACTGAAAACAGTGGAAGTGTCTTCAGAAAAGAAAAGAAAAATCACAGACATCATAAGAGATATGGTTTTGCCAAATCCAATAGCCTCACAAAGCCGAGACTCAAACAGACAGAACGAAGAAAAGAAAGCAAAAAAAAAAAAAAAAATGGAGGAAGGAAAAAAAAATATTAAAAAAGTTACAAACCCGGATGGACAGACACCGTAATTCCGAAAGCGAATGTTTACTCTCAAAACACTGCCGAACGCCCCATTGCTGCAGGACTTTTAAGCGCCAATTTAAAAAAAAAAAAAAAAAAAAAGTAGAAATAAATAAAAAATAAAGAAAAGGATACGGAGAAGGGTTGAAGAAATTCTAAAACGCCAATCTAACTTTTATGGAAAATCACGCGGGTTCGCGACCGTTCGAGATTCACAAACCGCTCTATTCAACTTCTGAGTCCCCCAGTCGACAGCATTCAACATTCGCTTACTGAACGCATCCAGGCCGGTGCAGTTTTCGAAAAGTGGGGCGGCTCGTCGATTAGTCTGGCTTGCTGGGTGATCAAGCAGGATCAAGGAAGACTTGTGTGGGAGGGAACTCAGATGCATTTTGGGGATAGATAAAGCGAGTTTGTCTGGATTATGAATATGCCACCGTTGATGATTAACTTGGGAGAAATGTTCAGAATTGATGTGGGGAATAAAATGAAGAGGGTGAAATTGGTAGTTAGAGAAAATTACGGAGTCAAACTGTAATGAAACAGTGGAAAAAGCCTAAACGGAGAGATAGCAAATGAGAGTTACTTTTAAGAAAGAAAGAAAGAAAGAAAGAAAATGGATGACAAAAGAAAAATAGCGAATGAGAAAGGAGCAAGGGTGAAAAAGGGTCGAGTTACTGAAAAGAAAAAAAGAAAGAAAAAAGTTATTGAGAAAAAAAAGGGTAAATTTGAAAGAAAGAAAGAAGGAAAAGGAAATTGGTGAAAAAAGAAAAATTCTGAATGAGAAACAAAGAAAAACAATGTTGTAAAATTGTAAAGTTACTTGAAAGAAAGAAAGAAAGAAAGAAGGGCTATTGAATAGAAAAAAATAAATAGTAAATTTGAAAGAAAAATTGAAGATATTGATATAAAAGAAAGAAACAAACAAAAGAGGAAGTTATTAGAATGTCGAACTGGGCCCTTTTATTTTTACCAGAGCTCATATTGCCATTTTTGTTGTTATTATGGCTTTTCTCTGGCACTCCTTATTACTGGTTCCCATATTGTATTCATCTCAGAAATATAGACAGATATTTTTAAAAATTATAACTTTATTTGTATTTGCGATAGAAATGATTTGTAAAAAGGATTAGAAAGAAGTAAATCTATATTTTTTAAGGTATTTATTGAAATTTTATTTAAGTTTCCACATGTCCTCCATCATTAGCAATACAAAGGGTAATACGATTTTGCAGTTCACAAAAACATTTGCCAACTGATTTACAGTAATGCCTGAAATCACATTAGTTATTTTAGCTATACTTAAAACTAGTTACATTAAACTTTATAACATTTTTATAGATTATTTCTATCGCAAATACAAATAAAGTTATAAATTTTTAAAAGTGCACACGAACTTTATGGACACCCTAAATTTATACAACGAATAAATCTAATATTTTTAAAAAAGTTTAACGCAAATAATATTTTTAAAAATAATCATTTTATAAAATAAATTTAAAAAAATTTAAGTGATGAACGAATGAGAAAAGAAAAAAAAAATAAAAAAGAAAAAGAAATGGACTGTTTCGTGGCTGGAGTAGTTGCGTATTTTCCTTTAACCCCATATTTAAAAAAAAAATAATTTTATATACAGTACTTCAATACAGGCAGAATTAAAACTATTTCCCCCTATCTTTGTTATTATATAAAGTTTTAGGCCACTGTGTCCTCCGGTCATCATCTTTGAACTGGAATCTTTATTTAATATGGGGAAGTAACTTCTTCGCGTCCCACTGTCTATGCTTAGTTCTTATTTGGTACTGCTCAGTTATTGCTCTACTGAGTCTATATCCTGCCCGGCCCAGAGATTGAACGCACAATTACTATATCACCCCGTCCTGGGTATGACGATAAACTACATCCGCGTTCAGGGTAAGACGATAAACTACATCGAACAGCAAAGCCTCTGATGAGGAGGTTTTGAGGACCGTGGAACCACTTCTTAATTGCTGGTGTTCCCAGGTCCGCCCAAAACCGGGGTTTTAGCACCTGTTAGGGTCCCAGCTATGAGCAAATAGTTAACCCCGAAACTGGGGTAAAAACACTATGAAAGTGTAAAAATAGGTTTTAATACCAGAAATACTTTGTAAATTATTTATTTTTTAAGAAAAGAAAACTATTACTAGCAATATATTTTTGGAAAAGAATATTACCAGCAATACATTTCTGAAAAAAAATTAACTCCTATATATTTGTGAGGGAAAATATATTACCAGCAATAGTTTTATGGAAAAAAGATATTACCAGCAACACATTTTTGAAAAAAAATTATTACCAGAAATAGTTTTCTGA
>OZ038485.1:37334060-37336560 GCA_964036315.1 Acanthosepion esculentum | reverse complement strand
ATTCTTAACAGAACTGGCGTTTCTCTTCAGGGCGACGATGAAGAGGACAGGAGCAAATGAATACGAAATCTGTCGAAAGATCAACTTCATTCTTTACATTATTTACATTATCTCGGACTGCTATCTTCATTGCCATATTCGCAACGTTTCGGCCGTTGTACGCTCCGGCTTTCTTCAGCTGATTGGAATTTCGAACCGAACCCTTTATTTCGTCCATCGGGGGGGGGGGGTAGATTGTTCTAGTTCCACGTGTCATGCCTCTTCCGGATGGATGTCTCAGTTATTTCTCTTTAACTCAACTCTCCAAGTTTTAGTTCACCACTGTTACGGTCTGGTATTGAACTCACAACTCTAGTCACTGGATCTAACCAACGTCTTTACCCACTGGGCCATGTGTCTTCGGGGCATGGCACGTGAAACTAGAACAATCTATCCCGGCGGTCGAAACAAAAGGGTTCGGTTCGAAATTCCAATCACCTGAAGAAGGCCCAAACGTACAACTGCCGAAACGTTGTGAATATAGCAATGAAGATGAGGATAACAGTCTGAATAATGTAAATAATGTAAATAATCATAATACCTCATCTCAGAGATGAAGACAGGTATTCCAATCAGCTGAAGAAGGCCGGAGCGTACAACGGCCGAAACATTGTGAATATGGCAATGAAGATGAGGATAATAGTCCGAATAATGTAAATAATCATAATACCTCATCTCAGAGATATAGACAAATATCAACTTCAGTCAGTAGGGGATTTTATTTACTCTTTAAATTATTCGGACTATTGTCCTCATCTTTGTCGCCATATTTATTACAACGTTTCGGCCTTTGTACGCTCCGGCCTTCTTCAAGTGATTGGAATGTCGAACTGAACACTTTATTTCGCTCACTAGGGTAGACTGTTCTAGTTCCACGTGCCATGTCTAATGGATGTCAGTTATCAGTTATCTCCTGTTAATTTCCCTCTCCAAGTTCTCCACATTCTTAATCAGGCATTGAACTCACACTCTTTGGGTCCTGTCGCTGGATCTAAATAATGCCTTTATACACTGTGCCATGTATCCTTGAGGGATTTTTTTTCACTGAACAGAAAGTTTCTTCAGTAAGTGACTCCTATTGTCAAACAATAATATGTTTGAATTTTAAAGTTGTGTTGTCATATCCTGCTAGGGCAACAGTAAGAAAAAAACATTGAGTAGATTTGAGAACTACACTACGGTGGTTTATTTTTCTGTCATATATAGTGTAATAATATTTATGAATAAGGTAAAGTGTTAAAGCTTTAGATGCATAATTAACGTTATAATGAGAATTCTAATGGGTAGATCTCAGATGAGGGTTAAGCCGGAAATAGAGTAAAAACAGTATCGCTTTGTTCAAAGCACGGGAAAAATAAATGATTTCTTTATGATCAGAATGAGCACTACAAATTGAGAATTACAAAGTACCTGTGTTTCATGAATTAGACAAAAGCCTTTTATGAGACACGGCATTGACTTGAAAGATTGATTTGTAATGTAAATATATTAGAATAAACTGTAATATGTGCCGTGAACAAGCCACATCCGAGCGGAGAGGAAACGACTTCAGAAAGTATACAAAAATAGAACAAATACTTAAGCAGCAGTGCGTTTTTATATCGCACGTATTTAACTTATGCAACGAAAGGATCCTATAAGAACTGCAAGACATAGAAAGATACAATATCAATGCACATAAGTGATGCGCTGACGAGAGAAAGAAAAGGGCGAAAACTTCTACACAGGGTTGAAACAGAAAGCTAGGGAAACAAATATTAACTGCAAGAAAGCAGAATATACTGTCGTTAGCAAGAGGAACCGCTCAAGGTGTGAGAAAACAGAAAGTACGGTCTTTAGCAAGAGGAACAGCTCAAAGGGTGAGAAAACGGAAAGTACGGTTTTTAGCAAGAAAAAACAGCACAAAGGGTGAGAAACCAGAAATACGGTCTTTAGCAAGAGGAACAGCTCAAAGGGTGAGAAAACGGAAAGTACGGTTTTTAGCAAGAAGAACAGCACAAAGGGTGAGAAAACAAAGTACGGTCTTTAGCAAGAGGAACCGCTCAAGGTGTGAGAAAACAGAAAGTACGGTTTTTAGCAAGAGGAATAGCTCAAGGGGGGAGAAGACAGTACGGTCTTTAGCAAGAAGAACAGCTCAAAGGGTGAGAAAACAGAAAGTACGGTCTTTAGCAAGAGGAACAGCTCAAAGGGTGAGAAAACGGAAAGTACGGTTTTTAGCAAGAAGAACAGCACAAAGGGTGAGAAACCAGAAATACGGTCTTTAGCAAGAGGAACAGCTCAAATGGTGAGAAAACGGAAAGTACGGTTTTTAGTAAGAAGAACAGCTCAAGAGGTGAGAAACAGGGAATACGGTCTTTAGAAAGAGGAACAGCTCAAAGGGTGAGAAAATAGAAAGTACGGTCTTTATCAAGAGGATTCAGCCCAAGGTGTGAGAAAATAGAATGTACGTTCTTTACCAATA
>OZ038485.1:37304060-37329060 GCA_964036315.1 Acanthosepion esculentum | reverse complement strand
CCAAATATTAAAACTGAAAACTAAATGCCAAATATAATCCACTTCAATTTAGAAACAGCAGTTTTAAATGTATTTTAAAATGATTATACGGTTAGCCAATCAAGAATCTCGATGGCAGTTATGTTCATGACGTCACTATAAGTCTGATTAAGTAATGCCGAGCTTTAAATGTATTTGCATAGAAAAGACGTCTATTGGATGTTCAGACTGTTTTGATAATTGACTGACAATTGTTTGATATTGTTCATTCCTGCAGATTCTGAAATCAACCAGGATGTATATGGGTTGAAAGAAGAAGAAGAAGAAGAAGAAGAAGAAGAATCACCACCATCACCATCAACAACCTAACCCGGATCTTAAAACATGAGAAGAAATATGGTTGAAAGAGCTATAACACGAACTTTTGGACTATATCATCACTAACTGAAACCAAACATACTCTCCTTAGTACGTAAGTAGTCATCATCGGCCCCATGACCGTATGTATGTATAGCTGGCCACTCTTATTCGAGGACACCAGTCTACTAGAGCAGCTAGACAATCCCTGTTGCAGACGCTTTCTCAGGCATATTTGTGTTTAGTCAACACTCATAGAGCCCACCTGTGGTTTATACTGCAACTATGCTGAGCAGACCTTAGTTACAGTTTCTGGGAAAGAGTGCGTTATCTGGTATGATCAGCAATTTGAACAAGGCCAGTACGTTCAAGCCTTCGGCCACGATGACTTGTGACTTCGTGCTAGTACAGCTTTCAATGGCCCCCAAGGGTTCCGTTTATCCAATTTCACTCACAAGGCTTGGGTCAACCCGTGGTATGGTTTTCAGGCACTTTCCAAAGGTGCCGCACGCTGGGATCGACCCCACCAATCCGATAACATCAGGAAGTATTCTTCCTGACGAATCGACCACGGTGCGTTTCGAGTCTTATGGTCAGAATGCGAACGTTCAAAACACTCGGCCACGTGACCGGGTGTCGTCGTAGAGTAACTGCGCAATTAAGTAAACGACCAGTTCCCTTCGAATGTCTGGTTTGAAAGCCGGGTAGGAATTCATTCATGCGTAGCGTGTCTTAAGAAAGAAAACCTCACTGAGCCCGTCATTCTCCAGGTCAACTTCCAACGAAGGCTCGCTTCAGTCACTAACACGCTGCTATTAATTTCATAGGGGTGGGGCCACATCCGCCTTGGCTATTGCCTGCGGTCACGGAAGCCCTCCCTCCGGCCAACGATGCCGTGTCATCAATGCATTGGTTGCATATGGAATCCAGTTTATCTTCTTGTGAAAGATAGCCCTTGAGTCTGTAAGCAGGTCCATCCACTCTTTGGCATGCCTTGTTTTTAATCCTACTGAGCATGTAGCCACTCTCCTCACCAGAAAAGCCTGATGGAGGAGCCGATTTCGTCGCCGATGATCTGACCATGTGGTACTTACTAGTGGATTACAAACAAAAATAGTTAACTAAAAAGCTTTGAAAACCCTGTACCTGTCGTTTTTTGATAAAAAAAAAAAAACACGCACACGCATATATATTATATATATATATATATATATATACAGTGTAACCCGGATATAAGAGAAACCCGGATATAAGAGAGAGTTTTCTCTGGTCCCAAATTAGAGCCATACTTATCTAAACAAAATAGATCAAACCCGGATATAAGAGAAACCCGGATATAAGAGACTTCTTTTCCGGTCCCGACAACTCTCTTATATCCGGGTTACACTGTATATATATATATATATATATATATATATATATATATATATAGCTTTAATTATCTTCCCAAACAAAAACAAAACTATTAAATAAGCTATATAAACACATTTTTATTACGTTAAAAAAAACACCGACCAAAATTTAAAAAATAATAAATAATAAATAAATAAATACATAAGATAAAAAAATAAAAATTAAAATGAATAAAAACAAGCTAAAGAATTTGACCCAAATAAATAAGCAAATAAACGACTTCCGGTAAAATAATGGCCATAATAGACTGCCCACAATAAGCTATATAAACAAATTTTTACTACGTTAATTAAAAAACCGATCAAAATAAAATAAATAAATAAATATATAAAATAAAAAATAAAAATAAAATTAAATAAAACAAACAAAATAATTTGACACAAATAAATAAATAAACAAATAAACGACTTCCGGTAAAAATAACCGCCAAAATAGACTACCCACAATGCGCCACTGACCGGTATATATAAATAGCCGAGAAAAATAACAACACTAGTTGCATGACGATTGCATCTAGTATGAAACAGACTGTCGCCTCCAAGTGTTGACTTCTATGTTCACTTTTATATTTACACACGCTCTATCTCTGATATTGAGCACTTTATCCCATAAATATACCACACTTTAAGACTATATTTCTTCATATATATATATATATATATATATATATATATATATATGCTCTTGAAAAAATTATTTCAGTTGAGCTCTCTGGGGAGGAAGTGTGGGTTTGTAAAGAGTGACTATTACGGCTAACAATGCATGACTCTTCGGTAAATCAAATAGAGTTCTCTCAGTCACTATGTGTTTATCTAAAGATAAATACGCTTAAAAAATTCACCTTGCGCCAACGGCTTAGTGGTAGAATCCCCAACTGACGCTAATTCTCAATTCAGACGGGTTTCGATCCTAGCCAGAGGCAACCGGACGTCTAGCCACACTGATGAGCTGTGATACAGCGAAACAGTCTGTCTGTAGATAACAATATATATATATATATATATATATATATATATATATATATATATATACACATATATATATACACACACAGGGTGTAACTCTAAAATTGTCCAAATCGTGTAACAGCAACCTTATTCCATTGTTGGATTACGCTTTGAACCGATGTATCTTAAAATTGATTAAAGATATCTTACTGGAATTCTCCAAGGTTTTTATAAAACTATTGGACTCTACTTTGGGCCATAAGGATGTATTTAGCTCTAATTTTAAATGATGATCCCTTTTCCTGTTGTGACCTCCTGATTCAGTTTTTCTCACTATTGTTCCCGCTTTCTTAAACTTATTCACCAATCTGTTGATGATTCTTGAATGGACTTTGAAGAAGCCAGAGTATGAACGTTGGTACTATTACTGAAGACCTGAATTAACTTTTTCCTTTCACTATTGCTCAGTTGGGAAGACATAGTAGGACTGACACAAAACGAGTTTAACCTGTTTTCTTTCTAACTGAATTACTCAAAGGTTTTGTCAGTGTTTCTTAAGACTAATGCTGTCAAGATAACTAAATGTCTTAACCTGGAAAAAAGAAACTCAATTAGTTTATGTTTTTTTAGATATTAAACATTTTGTAGAATCTAATGCTTTCACACGATTTGGACAATTTTGCTGTTATACCGGTATATATATATATATATATATATATATATATATATATATATATATATATATATATATACACACACACACAGAGAAAGAGAGAGAGAGAGAAATAGGGGAGAGAGTGAGATAGATATTATTTGAAGTGTATCACCAATAAAACTTCAATAATACATATATATATATATATGGTGGACTCTCCAGTCGTATTCAACGTATGAGGGCCAAGCAGTTCAGTTCCTAGGAACCGACAGCCAGGCACCAGCAAATATGTTTTCATTATAATGGTGAAGGCTTTGTGCAGAACCAACCACACTTTTTGAAGGGCCGAATGCTTGCCACAAGGTCCTCAAACCACCCTCCACAGGTTTTGAATTCAGAGTTGTCCTTCTCTTAGACCAGTTGCCATATATATCTATCTATCTATCAAATACTGTTTATATATATCTATCTTTTATATCATTCCTTCAGGTCCACGCTGCACCTAGCTTTTCTGAAGGTCATTACGTATAAATTATGTATGATATCATATCATATCATATTAACATCATATCAAGTCTGCTACATACATTAGATAGATAGATAGATAGATAGATAGATAGATAATGGACATAAGTACATAGATAGATAGATAGATAGATAGATAGATAGATAGATAGATAGATAGATAGATAGATAATGGACATAAGTACATAGATAGATAGATAGATAGATAGATAGATAGATAATGGACATAAGTACATAGATAGATAGATAGATAGATAGATAGATAGATAATGGACATAAGTACATAGATAGATAGATAGATAGATAATGGACATAAGTACATAGATAGATAGATAGATAGATAGATAGATAATGGACATAAGTACATAGATAGATAGATAGATAGATAGATAGATAATGGACATAAGTACATAGATAGATAGATAGATAGATAGATAGATAATGGACATAAGTACATAGATAGATAGATAGATAGATAGATAGATAATGGACATAAGTACATAGATAGATAGATAGATAGATAGATAGATAATGGACATAAGTACATAGATAGATAGATAGATAGATAGATAATGGACATAAGTACATAGATAGATAGATAGATAGATAATGGACATAAGTACATAGATAGATAGATAGATAGATAGATAGATAATGGACATAAGTACATAGATAGATAGATAGATAGATAGATAATGGACATAAGTACATAGATAGATAGATAGATAATGGACATAAGTACATAGATAGATAGATAGATAGATAATGGACATAAGTACATAGATAGATAGATAGATAGATAGATAGATAGATAGATAGATAGATAGATAGATAATGGACATAAGTACATAGATAGATAGATAGATAGATAGATAGATAATGGACATAAGTACATAGATAGATAGATAGATAGATAGATAGATAATGGACATAAGTACATAGATAGATAGATAGATAGATAATGGACATAAGTACATAGATAGATAGATAGATAGATAATGGACATAAGTACATAGATAGATAGATAGATAGATAGATAATGGACATAAGTACATAGATAGATAGATAGATAATGGACATAAGTACATAGATAGATAGATAGATAATGGACATAAGTACATAGATAGATAGATAGATAGATAATGGACATAAGTACATAGATAGATAGATAGATAGATAGATAGATAGATAGATAATGGACATAAGTACATAGATAGATAGATAGATAGATAATGGACATAAGTACATAGATAGATAGATAGATAGATAATGGACATAAGTACATAGATAGATAGATAGATAATGGACATAAGTACATAGATAGATAGATAGATAGATAATGAACATAAGTACATAGATACATAGATAATGAACATAAGTACATACATAGATAGATAGATAGAAATTGAATGAAATATATTAGATTTTTTAGAATTTTATCAAGAATATTTCTTAATTTTTTTTTTTTAGTGGATGCAAGTACATAAGTTATTTATAGCATCTACATCCATAAGTACAGATGCAAATGTTGTTAAGCTCCCTGTTTTGATATATCAATGATGAAACCTTTATTATATCTGCAGTTCTGTTCAAAATATGCATCAGCAACATGTCGAAGAAATCGCGCGGAATGTTCCAACATGTACCTTTTTTCACTGCCCGTTGATTGCTCTACTTTTCTTTCCACGTCCAATTACCTTCGCTCCTTCCATTTCAGCTTCTTCTAGCTTCAAGGGCAGATGTGTTTCTTTCACTTAATTAATGCTATTTTTATTTCATTTTAATTACCGTGATCCAGTGCTCGTACAACAAAATTATCCTGGGGCATTGTGATTAAAGCGTTAACGATGTACCTTGACCATAGTTTCTGGTGCAAGCAATCAGGCTTACGAAAATAAAAGAGATCCCTTATATATACAGATACATAGATGCGAGTAGACATAGATATGAGCAGTGATAGATAGATAGATAGATAGATAGATAGATAGATAGATATAGACACATATGAAGAAACTGTGATTGATGGATATATATATATATATATATATATATATATATATATATATATATATATATATATATATATATATATATATATACATATATATATATATATATATATATACAGATATAGAGATAGTATAATACAGATATGCATATAGAGAGAGAGGGGTAGAGAGAGTGAGCGTAAGATACATACATATGATGATACAGTGGTAAATATATGTGTAAACAGTATAAGATAGATATGAAGAATCTGGGATTGATAGAAAGTGATTGATACAGACAGTACAATGCAGATAGATAGATAGATAGATAGATAGATAGATAGATAGATAGATAGATAGATAGATAGATAGATATGAACAGACTGAGATAGATAGATAGATAGATATGAACAGACTGAGATAGATAGATAGATAGATATGAACAGACTGAGATAGATAGATAGATAGATATGAACAGACTGAGATAGATAGATAGATATGAACAGACTGAGATAGATAGATAGATATGAACAGACTGAGATAGATAGATAGATATGAACAGACTGAGATAGATAGATAGATATGAACAGACTGAGATAGATAGATAGATAGATATGAACAGACTGAGATAGATAGATAGATATGAACAGACTGAGATAGATAGATAGATAGATAGATATGAACAGACTGAGATAGATAGATAGATAGATAGATATGAACAGACTGAGATAGATAGATAGATAGATAGATAATGAACAGATTGAGGTAGATAGATAGATAGATAATGAACAGATTGAGATAGATAGATAGATAGATAGATAGATAGATAGATAATGAACAGATTGAGATAGATAGATAATGAACAGATTGAGATAGATAGATAGATAGATAATGAACAGATTGAGATAGATAGATAGATAGATAGATAGATAATGAACAGATTGAGATAGATAGATAGATAGATAGATAATGAACAGATTGAGATAGATAGATAGATAGATATGAACAGATTGAGATAGATAGATAGATAGATAGATAGATAGATAGATAGATAGATAGATAGATAGATAGATAGATAGATAGATAGATACATACATACATACATACATACATACATGTGAAGAGACCGTGACAAACAGAAATATATTTTTGGACAGGTTATCTATCTATCCATATATATATATCTTTCTGCTTACCATAAACTTGTGATAGATAAATATATATATATATATATATATATATATATATATATATATATATATATATGAGAGAGAGAGAGAGAGAGATAAATAGATAGATAGATATGAAAGACTGTGATAGGTAGGAAAAAATATATAAACAGTATAAGATAGATAGATTGATATTAAGTAGTGATTGAATGGTCGTATATTATATTCGAAGAAACAGTTATATATATATATACAGTGACTTGCAGTTCGACCATTTTCTGTAATTAATTTACCATAACATTTTATTGTTATTAACCAGAATTAACCAGAACTATTTTATTAAATTTCTGAACTGTTGATTAATTGCTTTTTTTTTCTTAATTGTTATTGTATGTAACTGTATAGTGACTTTATTGCCACCCTGTATATGCATACGAACAGGAAAAGGTATATTTAAATCCAGACTCATTTTGAACTTCACAGACACAAAGGAAATTACCTTAACTCTTAAATATTAACAAAAGTTCGTAACATTCAAAGACAACATTTAGATATTTTGTACATAGATTTATTCAGCCGCATAAAAACTATTTTGTTTTATTACCTTTTAGCATCTTTATGGCAACTCCATGATTCTGTTCTCCCAGAACTCCGCTTCTTTCTTGAGAGTGAGCTGGCTTAAGAGTGTTTTTGTAGGCTTTCAGGGACTTGAAATTCATCCGCTAAAGAAAGATTTTGTAGGGATCGTAATAAGTGGCAATCCGCAGGTGGAAGCTCAGGCGGGTGTGGAACGAGACGTTGACGCGTTGTCTTGATGGAAGAGCCAATTCAATTAATGTCTTTTATAATGCACAATGCTTTAATAATGCCACGAGATACGCAACATAAACTTCTTCGGATACCGACCGACTTTTGGAATCGCAACCGGAGCTCATTTCCTTTCTCCCAGAACATATTTTCGCTCTGCATTGTTTTAAACTGTTGTGGATTCCGGGATGAAATCCGGTATCAAATAATAACAAACGCCAAGAATGAATATAGGGAAGTAAATGTATTAACGTAATAATACAAACTGCTAATACAGGTTAGTAGTTCCAGGAATGCGGGTTAGTAGAAAAATATATATAAAGTCTTTGGTATCGACGTATCGCTGTATGACTTTTTACTGAGTCTACGTGACTGTGACTCTTGCCGCTACGTTATTCTACTCGACCGACTCTGCTCTATTACTGACTGTACTTGACTTGACGTACTGTCGACTACTACCATTTGGGTATTCACTGGTAGTATTATATGTATACCTTGGGTGAGTCCATTTGTGTAAAAAGGGGAGACCCCTCAATATAAACAATTCATTTTCTATCGCCTCTTCTTGCGTTTGAACAAAGAATCGTACATATTTCCCCATTAAATAATGAAACACCCAAACATTATAGCGTTCTAACTGTTTTCAAATGCCTTACGACACTCATCTATATAATAAATGCGAATGTCACTGTGCCTCTGTGTCACACAGTTTCGTCTTTACTCCGAGAGGTCGTTTTTGAATCAGGCCGACTCCGTGACCAAATTAAAAACAAATTAAATCCGGGCCGGATCCAGACCCGTAATCCTTAAATTTTGGATTCCAAACTTTTCATTACTGCGATTGTTTTCTACGATTTGTTACGTGATTTTTTGCAACGAATTTTTTGCACGATAACGATTTCTATAATTTAGAAATAAATTTGGGATTAATTGAAATTAACTGTGAAATCCAGCGAAAGTCATTCATGAAATAAAAATAATTGTTTGTACGGAAAGTATGGACCTACGTACATCAGATTGTCCTTAAGTAAAGTTGCGGCAGAAGAATTATCTTTTAACTTTAAAAAGGTGAGCTTAAATATTAATGCAATACTTTAATGCAGCGATCAATTTCCTCCCTACCCCCTGTGATGAAGGCCCAATCAAGAGCCCTCCGCAAGTGCTAACGCAAATGCCGCCTGACAAAGCAGCTTTTAAGCTAGTATGAGATACGTGGAGTATTCCCATGTCGTATTACTTTTAATCGGCGTTTCCATTTGATCAGTCACTACGACTGCAGGCCAGCCGGTACGTGTTCGGCCTTCCAGATCAACATTTTTTGCTCGCGAACCACTTAAGAACAGTAATCTCAGCTACAGCACCATCTCTATAAAGAGCACACATCTTTTTAGCTGATTGTATATTATTTTCCTTTCCGTAAACAAAAGTGCATCAAATGACAAAAAGGCATGTTAGTTTCCTTCACTTTACTTTTACCATATAAACATTTACAATTTACAATCGGCAATCGTGCGACCCCAAGACATGGTGGAATAGTTAGCAAACTTGTCTCGCTAGAACACTTACAATTGAATAGTGAGTTTGATCCTCACTGGGAGCCCCATACTTTCGACTTTGTGCCATATCTAAGCCACACTTAGAAAAACCAGTATACAGCAGTTGTATTCAAAGAAACGTTGAAAGATCACCTTTCACAAAACGTACATTTATATATATATATATATATATATATATATATATATATATATATATATATATATATATATATATATATACCCTTGTTCAAATTAATTGAAACAACCGCTTTAGTTTCCTTTCTTTCAGCATACGCTCTGTTTTGGACCCACTAGAGTGACAGGGTGTAATCGATTTCTATTTTTCCCCCAGATTAGGTCATTTACAGTGGTGTGCAGTAATATGAATCCGTTTTCGTGTTGTATGATGAAATTTGTTTTGCCTTGAAAAATATCGCGTAATCCGTGATTGCATCAGATGTTTATCACGCCCAGACATTATTGTCTCAACAGTCGATTTGTTGTCCTACGGCCATTGTCTGCGATGGACGTTACTCCAAGGAAGCGTAAGAAAATTTTAACGCTGCACGAATACACTGATAAACCTTACCAATGGGCAAATCAAAGTACTATAGATTGGCCCACAAACTGCCCTGATTTACATCCAATCGAGAATTTGTGGTCAATCTTCAAGGAACGACTTCGCGGAGTAGACATATGAAGTACTAACATGTGGAAAAATACAAAAAAAGTAAATAATAACGGAATCATTCGTTTTGTCTCAATTAATTTGCATGATATGCAGTTTGTATATTTCTATCTATAAAAGGCAGGATGTGTGTGTGTGTGTGTATGTGTGTGTTTGCGTGTGTGTGTGTGTGTGTGTGTGTGTGTGTGTGTGTGTAACGAATGCACGGCCGCAATTTTCGACGGATTTGCACCAAAATTTACATGAACATGCTCCAAGTAGGAAGGCCAAAACCGATTTTGCATTTCCCAACTCCCATCGATAGTGGAAATAATCGATTTTTTCATGCTTCTACGGCAGTTTTCATGTAGTTAGCGGCCATTTTCTACTGGCCAGAGTGAGAACCTATAGCTGGCTGCCACGAACAGGCAGGAAGATTCTATTGGCCAGCGTGAGAGCCAACAGCTGACTGACACGAATGTTAACTAGCATGCAAAAAAATCGATAGCTGCATTCGTCACAAGTGTGAAAAATTTAAATCAGCATGGCACTTTACTCCAATTGGCTCATTCGCTTGCTTAGACTCAACGTTGATTCTGTTTCCGCAGAACTGTGTTGGGTGTGAAAAAGTATTTGTTTTTAACATTCTTTTTTCATTTGTTTTTTCCAGTCCTTTTTTTTAAAGCTGATCGTTTTGTGTTCATTTTGTTTAGTTATTTTTTCGTAAAAGATTTAATGTTTAGTATAGAGCTTAGAAAAAATTCTTAGCGTAAGATAGGCAAAAAGTAAGGCATGTAGCAACATCAGCACGGCAAAGGGCACTTCTTTAAAGCCAAGGAAGGGCAAAAATATTTTAAGTCAAGTGATAGCGATTGCTGTATGAGTCGTACGATTTTTTAATCAAGCACGGGCAACGCCCCGCCATGGTGCTAGTACACACACACACACACACACACACACACACACACATATATATATATATATATGTATGTATGTATAATTCTCCATCAAGACATTCATTTCTGTAATTCACTGCTACCAGCAAGCAGAATTTTTTTATCTCCTGATGATGGCCATGTTGGCCGAAACTAGTCGAGGAATCTAAATGAAATAATAATAAAAACGAAAGAATATTAATATACAACCCAGTGTCTCTGAAGATTTTAATTTCTTAATTTTTTTCTTATTCCAATATATATATATATATATATATATATATATATATATATATATACATTTCACGTTTTCCAATGCCACATCGTGAAAACGCTGCGGGCTTTCGTTCCAACTGGAATCGGTCGAGACTTTGCAAAAGAAATGTATCATTCACCTGAAAAGATAACAACCTCTGACCGGCTTATTATTATATTGGGAAATAATAACGCCACGTATATTAATCCGAATACTTAATCAAAAAATTCATAGTTTTCTCTAATAATAATAGTTGTATATCCAGAACAAACGTGGAATGATTTATTAGACACATGTATCTGCCTCGCCTTAAATTCACAAGTTTTTCTATGTGCCTTGTCCCTGCAAGACATGGGAGATCATGTGTTTTCCCTGTCGCCCTTAGCAGCATTTCTCCCTTTGCCAAGTTTCCTGCTGACCATTCTGTCATCGGTTCGCAAAAGCTCTTCAGTTAAGTAGCCCGCTGTCTCTTATCTCTCTTGACCTCGCTATGCACTATGAGGATCAAGTTTTCCAAGCCTTCTTTCCTTATTATGTGTCCAAGAAGTTTCGTTGTCCTTTCCTGATTCTGTGTATATGTGTTCTTTTTCTTACCATTTTCCTTAAGACTTCCTTATTTGCTTGCTCGATTCTCTGGAATTCTTAGTATCGCTGGTTGGTTGGTTGTTTTGTTTTATGGCATATCAACATCAGTGGGTCATTTAATGCCAACAAAATTGTTGAAATACATTCATAGCGATAGTTTGGAAAAAAAGGTGTGTATGTATACATATATATTTGAACCATTTTTCAATTACTCATACTTTTGAGTACAATCCAACCTCTTAAAAATGTATAACTGTTTGTATTACTGGTATTTTTTTTAAGTATTGCTGATAATAATTTCCCCTTCAAAAATTATTGCTATTAATAATTTTTTTATTATTATTACAAAGTATTTCTGTTATTAAAACCTATTTTTACATTTTCACAGTGTCTTGACCTAAGTTTGGGAGGGTAACTATTTGCCCATAGCTGGGACCCTAGCAGGTGCTACCACCCCGGGTCAGGGTGGACCTGGGAACACCAGAAATTAAGAGGAGGTTCCACGACTTAGTATTGTTATGTAGAACCACATTTCAGCTGTCTCCAGTTTTCTCTTCATTTGTGGGGAGATTGTTCAGCATTCATTGCCGTATGTGATATCACCGTCTTTATTGATATTAAATATAAATCTCCATTCTAAAATTATAAATTCTTTTTTCATTTCTTTCATTTATTTATTTCTATTTCTCAAAAATACGGCTTTGACCGCCTTTGAATTGGTTCAATTGTTATTTCATATGTAGTGTTCAACGATGTTGTTGTAGTACCTGTTCCGGCAAGATCATGACCAGTTAAGATAAGCTGGTACCCGATCCCTCGCAAGCGGCAGATGGGCAACAAATAGACCAATATTTGACCAGTGGCCTGAGTGCACGCTCTCGGGTTCCGCACGTTAAATAACTGACCTTGTGTCGCATCCTGAATTGGTGGAAAGTCTGGTAAATATATGTAGCGTTCAACGATTGTTAATTTCATATGTAGCGTTCAACGATTGTTAATTTCATATGTAGCGTTCAACGATTGTTAATTTCATATGTAGCGTTCAACGATTGTTAATTTCATATGTAGCGTTCAATGATTGGATGCATCCATACACTAACATGTCAGAAAGATCATAACCGCCACATCGAGAAGACTTGAAAACGTTTATTTCTTTCTTCGCGAACCTGACTCTCACATAAGTTTGTCTCCTGATGTTCCAGAGAAGGAAAGTTGATATTTTCCGGGATAATCAGGAACTCCAGAGTCAGGATAGCCTATATCTTCCGTGAATAAAAGCAAAGCGCTTTTAGATGATAACAAACCAATAAACTACGTTGAATGACCAAAATACTACTAAATAGGAAGAAAAAAAATCTCAATCCAGACAAGACAAGATCTATCTACTCCGAACTATTCATAAAAGAAAAACAAAAAAGAAATAATGATCAACAAAAATTTCACTCATGACAATATTTTTATACTCCCTCTGTTCCGAAATAGTTGTTCCATAGCCGGAAATCTCATGTGGAATATACTAATTCTTAGTCGAATTGTTTGCCGTTTACATTAACAGATTAGCATTGATGTTCCTCAAGTATTTATATTATCTTATTCACGTAGAATAATTTGAAGCGCAAATTATATCACTTTTTCACCAGATTAAAATTGTATTTTCTTTCAGACCACCCGCTGGCAAGAGATTATGATGGGAGAAGAGAAGCCAATTGGCAGAAATGCTAAACGAAATTGCAAGAAGCACGAATTGACAAATAATGAACGTAGTGCTGTGTTGCAAGCACTGCTGGAAAGATCCACAAATCGTGTCCTGAAACGTGGTGCGATCCTCACCCGGTGCCCCATAAGAATTCGATATTAAACCAACAATGATTGAAATGACGTAAAATCAAACAGCCTAATCATTACTACTGAGCAATGAGTTTGATCCTCACCCGGTGCCCCATAAGAATTCGATATTAACCCAACAGCGGTTCATATGACTAAAAATCAACCGACAAAGATAATTATTGAAAAATCCTCACACTTTTCTCCGGCAACCTTTGTGGCATGCCAGTAATGAGACATGCTTTTCCAGATATCTGCTGATAGGACAGAGCACAGTGGCGATGTATACATGGCTTTTACGATGGCATTAATGGTACGTGAAAATAAACAGCTATAATTGAAGTTTGAATTCGCTGTATCGTATTCATGAAAAAATCTATGAACACTTAATGCTTACGTAATAGGACGAAGAAGTAGCCATTTCTATAGCGACAGGAGATTATATATGCAACTCTCATATGCTGTAGAGTCAATTGGTTCTCGTTCGCTTTGCACTTTCCTCAGCCCATGGTCCGTACATGGAGCCATAAATCCGGACCCTCTTCCTCGTCGCTCTCATCAAACCTCCTCATGTCAATCTTCGATCGGCTTAAAAGCAGATTTGTAGGCCTACTTTGAGGGAAGTGTCCCGTTTTATCTCTGAGTCTCGGTTTTTCTTTTACATTTCATTGAAAATATTCTTGGAGTTTTATGAAATCATGTTTTTAGTCTCTATTCAATTAGATTGTTTTCAAACTTTTTTTATTCATTATAATAATAATAATAATAATAATAATAATAATAATAATAATAATAATAATGCAAGTGCCGAAATCCTGGCCTATGTCTCGAACAGGTAAGCTGTCCACAAAAATATGACCAAGGCAACCTTTTATACATTTTATCAAAATCTTACTATCCGGGTGCTTATTCGTTTCCATTTATTCTGTGGAAGTATACGTGAAGGTATATGTATGTGTGCGTGTGTATTGATATATATGTGTGCATTCGTGTATATACATATATATATATATATATATATATAAATATATATATATATATATATATATAAATATATATATATATATAAATATATATATATATATAAATAAATATATATATATATATATATATATAAATATATATATATATATAAATATATATATATATATATAAATATATATATATATATATAAATATATATATATATATATATAAATATATATATATATATATATATAAATATATATATATATATATATATAAATATAAATATATATATATATATATAAATATATATATATATATATATAAATATATACATATATATATAAATATACATATATATATATATATAAATATATATATTTATATATATATATATAAATATATATATTTATATATATATATATAAATATACATATATATATATATATAAATATATATATTTATATATAAATACATATATATATATATATATAAATATATTTACATATATATATAAATATATATATATATATATATATATATATATATATATATATATATATATATATACATAAAGGAACTGTTACATTGATAATCATAAGTTCTTTATTATTTTTTATTTTTAAAAAACAGTGCTCGATAGTTAAGGTTTATTATATTAATATTGTTTATTATTGAATAATTATGGTTTAATACTGAAATTAAACTTGAATACGGATGACTAGTTTCAAAACATAGTAATTTCTGTGTCGGGATGGAATCATATTTTTAAAAAATAATTACTGGTATACATATATATATATATATATATATATATATATATATATATATATATATATATATATATATATAAAATATAAAAATGAACATTGAAGTCAACACACAGAGGGGAAAGCCTGATTCATGCTAGACGCAATCGGCAATTGGTGCTTTGTCGATAGTCCATTCTGGCGTTTATTTTGGCGGGAGTGGTTTGTTTATTTATTTATTTATTTGTTTAGGTTCATTTATTTTACTTTTTTTTATTTATTTTTATATATTTATTTATTCTTTTCGGTTTTCGATGTTTTATTAATGTAGTAGAAATACATTATTTACATTATTCGGACTATTATCCTCATCTTTGTCGCCATATTTGTTACAACGTTTCGGCTGTTGTACACTCCGGCCTTCTTCAGGTGGTTGGAATGTCGAACTGAACCCTTTATTTCGCTCACTGGGGTTGAAAGTTCTAGTTCCACATGCCATGTTTTAATGGATGTCAGTTATCAGTTATCTCCTGTTAATTTTTCCCTCTGAAAGTTCACCACTGCCTTAACCGGGTATTGAACTCACACTCTTTGGGTCCTGCCACTGGATCTAACCAAAGACTTTATCCACTGTGCCATGTGTCCTTGAGTACAACGGCCGAAACGTTGTAACAAATATGGCGACAATAGTCCGAATAATTTAAATAATATACATAATACCTCATCTCAGAAATATAGACAGGTAGTAGAAATAATCTTGAGATTTGTTTAGGCGATTTATTTAATAGTTTGTTTTGGTCTGTGACGATAATTAAAGCTATTTTTCGTCCAATGTTTGGACTGATTTTATCCCAAATGAATAAATAAACCTTTCCCGCCAAATTAACCGCCAGAATGGACTGCCCACAATGCACAAAACTTGCCGATCGAGAAAAGACCAACACTCGCGGCTCGACGATTGCGTCTAGTAGGAAACAGCCTGTCGGCTCTGAGTGTTAACTTCAACGTTCATTTTTATATTTTACATACTCTCTATATCTGATATTGAGCACTTTATGCTATAAATATAACACACCTTTAATCTATAGTTCTTCATATATATATATATATATATATATATATGTGTGTGTGTGTGTGTGTGTGTGATTATGTTTTAACACCGGATGCGTCATGAAAACATGAACAAATGCTATTTGGAATACACACACACACACACACACACACACACACACACACACATATATATATATATATATATATATATATATATATATATATATATATATATATATATATATATGGGGGGGTGATAGAAATTAAGGATTTGAGATAATCATAATTAATTAACTCATCGAGTCTAGAAGAAACCTCAGCAGAATGCAGAAAGCACTGGACGGCCGTTTCGTCCTATATTTGGTACACATCGGCAGTGCGCATCCACTACCGAGAATTGAAACCCGAACAGTTACGATACGAGGTAAACGTCATACCAACGGACCTCGGTGACGAAAAGGTAACGAATTAGACTCGATATAGCGCCGCTCGATCACATAATCCGTGGTGAAACTCATCCGAGTTTCCCTTACCCATAGAACTGTGCCCCCATGAGCCACGACTACTATCCCCAAGCCGTTCCATCCAGAGCATTAGAAGCCGGTTAAAGCAATGATATACAAGTGATAGAAATTATTAGGAGGATTTGAGATAATCATAATTAAGCAATTCATCTAGTCTAGAAGTTCCATCAGAAGTTCCAGTGCTTTCTGCATTTTGTTGAGCTTTCATCTAGTGTTTTTTTTTTAATTATGCTATTTATTGACAATTGAATATGCGTTTTGGAGCGTGCGATGCCGCAACACATTAGTTCTTATTTACATCAAGTGAGAATTTTGTTGAATGTTTTGTATATTGTTTTCGAGTATTTTTCTTTGCTTCTAGAATAGTTTTCTCCGCCTCCAGCAAAGTCCCCTATACATTGATGTTTGAGTTGCCCATCTCTATGTAGCGGACTCTTCTGGTGATATTGTGAAAATAGAACTTTCCGTTATGGTAAACATTAAAAGCAAAGCTCATCAATTGTATTATCGTTATTATTGCCTCACGATTCAACGAAAGAAAATTTAATGCACATCATTTCCACATCATATCCATTAATGAAAAAAGGGCGCTCACAGCCCATAAAAATTGGTTTGCTTATAATATGGAGAGAAAACGATCCTATAGATAAAAGATGTTGGTTGGAATTTGTTTAGCGATTTATCAACACCTTTATGGGTTATTTAATGCCGAAATCTAAATAATTTGACACACAATTTTATGGCTTCAACAAAATATATTTTGAACGCAATTGTATGCCTTCAAATACAGATAAAATATATTGCTGGTCATTTTACTATATACACACTTGTGCAAATTAACTGAAACAACCGCTTTCCTTTCTTTGACAATACGGTCAGTTTTAGACCCACTGAAGTGACAGGGTGTAATCCATTTCTTTTTTTTTTCGGAGTGTATGATGAAATTTGTTTGATATGGAAAAATATTGCGTTATCCGTGATTGCACCAAATTTTTATCACGCCCAGACATTATTGTCTCGGCTGTCGATTAGCTGTCCTACTGCCATTTTCTGCGATGGACGTTACTCCAACGCTGCCCGAACACACTGGCAAGCCTTACCAGTGAGAAAACCCAAATATTATAGACTGGCCCGAAAAATCTCCTGATTTAAATCCAATCGAGAATCTGTGGCCAATCTGCAAGGAACGACTTGGTTGAAAGAACATACGAAGTGCTAACATGTACACTGGGTCATGTTTCATTCAAAAAATACGAAAAGAAATAATAACGGAATTATTCGTTAATTCGTACAAGGGTGTACATTTTCGTTCTTTTGATATGAAAATGTATTGCTGGTATTTTTAATATTAAAATGTATTTTTTATACTTTCATAGTGTTTTTATTTGGTGGTGATAGAGGGGTTCACTTTTATTCCCATAGTTAGGCTCCTAACATCTATTACTACTCCAGATCAGAGTGAACCTTGGAACATCAGAAATTAAGATGTGGTTCCACGATCCACAAAACCACCAATCTCCCAATTAGAAGCCTTGCTGTCGAATATAGTTTACCCAGGACTATAGAAGAAAGAAAAGATGGACAGCATCCGAAGACGTTGACTGTGGATTTGGTGGGCTAGAAAAGAATTGCTTATTACGATGTCCTTGTGCAAAATCAGACGTTGAACTTAGTTTACTAATCTTTCGATTTGAGTCATGGTGGTGTAATGGATCGCGGCTAGGATTGAGGAATTGGAGAGCCGAGTTCGAATTCCAGTCGAATCCGTTACATTCATTTACTAATACCCTTGGGAAAGGTATGAATCCTCTTCTTCTCCCCCTCCCCAGCTGTGGGAAAATAGCAGGAGGGACCGGGTTCTTGGATGGCAACTGGTCTACCGCAGAAAGAAATGGCAACCTACTGCGGGAAAAATCTACCCCAAAAGATACATGATCGCCTAAGCGTGTATCACTCATGGCACATAACTGACTGTGTCTTTCGAATTGGAATTCGACTGGAATTCAAACTTGACTCTCCGATTCCTCAATCCGAGCCGCTTTCCATTACTCCACCATGCCTCCCATCGAAAGACAAGTCTGATTTTGCACAGAGAGATCGTAATAGGCAATTCCTTTTCAGTCCGTCCAAATACACAGTCAATTTCTTCGGGTGCAGTCCAGCCCTTTCTATAGCCTTGGGTATGATGACACACTATATCCGGCAGCAAGGCCTCGAATCGAGTGATTGGTAGTTTTGAGGAGCGTAGAATTGAAGGCAATAATCGATGAAAGCGGCCTAAGTTAGCCGATCGGAATAGTGTGACAACATCAGACCTCGCATCTCGTTGCAGACTTGACAGAAATTGATAGAGCATGGGTGGGAGACTCTACTACACCCGCCGTAATCATCAGATTCTGCACCTTCGGTTTGCTACTTATTTTGATCTCTACACAATTCTCTAAAGAGGAAGAACTTCAATTCTCTGGAAACCTGTAAAAAACACTTCGACCAATTTATTACCCCAGAAGATACCATGTTATAAGAGAATGAAATCATGAAGCTGTCTCAAAGATGGCGAAAGATATTAGCACAAAATTTCACATATAAGGTGAATTAATCTGTGTACAAATATCTAAAGGATGTCTTTGATAATCACTTAAAAATCCTACGAATGTTTCTTCTAATCCGATATATAGAACAAAGTGTGTTTCAAGGAGCCTTATTGTTGTGGATTCCGGGAATAGAATTCTGCACAAATAAATAAACAACGCCAGTAATTGAGATAGAAAAATAAGTGTATTAAACGTAAGAATACAGACTTGAAGTGAAGATTAGTAGTCCAGGAATGCGGGTTAGTAGAAAGTATATGTACAAGTCTCTGTAAGTGAAGCCGTAATTATCTCTCTCGCTGGACATTCGTATAACTCTCTGTGAATACACTGTGTACTGTCTCCGTATCTATCACCTTGACTCAACGTATCTCAACCCGCAGGTATTCTCTCTGTAAGTATAAGTATACTTTGGACGAGTTCATCTCATGAAAAAGGGTCTTCCCTACAACACATTATATCTTATCGTTTTTCCGAAATAATAATAATAATAATAATAAATTTTAGCGGGAAACCTATATTTAATAATAGTGATAAAAACGGACAATTTTGCCTCTTATTTTAACATGTTCGTTACATCGATAATAATATTAATAATATTATTATTATTATTATTATTGATCATAATAATAATAATAATAATAATAATAATAATAATAAATTTTAGCGGGAAACCTATATTTAATAATAGTGATAAAAACGGACAATTTTGCCTCTTATTTTCAGATGTTCGTTACATCGATAATAATATTAATAATATTATTATTATTATTATTATTGATCATAATAATAATAATAATAAAAATAAATTTTAGCGGGAAACCTATATTTAATAATAGTGATAAAAACGGACAATTTTGCCTCTTATTTTAACATGTTCGTTACATCGATAATAATATTAATATTATTATTATTATTATTATTGATCATAATAATTGTTGAGTCTTGACTCATTGTTGAATCTCGCCTATTGCATGGAATAATAATGCAACACAAAATGTACTTAGAACAAGAATGTATTATAACAAGAAAGGGTACACAATAAGTACATATAGTATTTCTGTATATTTCTGGGAAGACGTTCCTGGAGAATGTGTTGACTAGTCGCAGTCGATCAGAGTCTCTAGTTGGATCTCGTGATTCCTCCTCCTCGTCTTCCGGTACCAACCATTATTTATATAGTTGGTAGTCACCTATGCAGATTAGGTGGATCCTACCACAACAATAATAATAATAATAATAATAATAAATTTGAGGGGGGAAACCTATATTTAATAATAGTGATAAAAACGGACAATTTTGCCTCTTATTTTCACATGTTCGTTACATCGATAATAATATTATTATTATTATTATTATTATTATTATTATTATTATTATTATTGATGATGATGATAATAATAATAATAAATTTTAGCGGGAAACCTATATTTAATAATAGTGATAAAAACGGACAATTTTGCCTCTTATTTTAACATGTTCGTTACATCGATAATAATATTAATATTATTATTATTATTATTGATAATAATAATAATTGCAACCATATGAACTACTTTGACATACTTTCTGTTCCAAGGGAAGAATGTTGTTTTCATCGAGAAAAGAGTAAGTACATTTCGCCAGGACAGAGTTAATGAATTTATATGTGGCGAACAAACATGTTATTGCCTATAATTTTTGGGATCATATGTTTCACCCGTTTTTGGTAGGAGATATGTAATACATCCAATGATCCATTCTGGAATTTCATTGGGGTTATTAATTAGCATTGATAAAGTTTGTACCAGGGTTTTATAGATTGATGACAGATGTCAGAACCAAAAGTTGGGTACCTTGTCATTACCTGGGGATTTCCATTTTGGGGATTTTCTTACAGCTTACCTAATATAATTCTTGGTTATATTTTCCAATCTTGCACGGGATCAAGCTTTAATGATTCCTGTTCTAGTTTACTCTACTCTGCATTGGGATTATATTCTTTGGGTTGCCCCGAATATTCTCTCAGACATTTTTATACTTCTTCAATAGATGCTGGTCTTTTTTCCAATTTCCCTGCAACAATTCTTCAGGTCCGTTTGGAATATCTTATTTTGTCGATAAATCCTACAAATCTTTTCATATCGTCTTATTTTCTGCAACTTTAATTGCAGTTTCTGTTTTTTCCTTGTTTGGTGGAATTTCATTTACTACTTTAATTTAAAGGTCAACTAATAATGAATAAAATAATCCGAAAAAGCTTAAGGAACATGTAGTCATTTCAGCACAGCTTCTTCGATAGATTACTGGAAAGACTTTGATAGTATGCCACATTCTTGGATCCTTAAAGCTTTGGAAATGTACAAAGTCTCCTCAGTGATAGTAAACGTTCTTAAATATAGCATGGACCTGTGGGAAACCACATTATACCTAAATCGCACCAAAGGTACTTTCCATTGCTAATTGTTTGAATATCCGACGAGGAATCTCTCAAAGAGACTCCTTGTCGTCCCTGTTCTGTCTCTCTTTATCCCCCTTTCACATGAGTTAAATAGTAATAACCATAGACACAAAGTAAAAAAGAAAATGTTTTATTACTTATTCCACATGGATGATATCAAACTCTTTGAGACGACAATGAGTTGAAGGGTATACCCAATATTGTAAAATGTTTCAATGATGACCTCGGTATTGATTAGGTAAATGTGCAGAAGTCACATCCAAGAAACGGAGAATTACAGAAACATACTCAATAGATCTAGATTTTGTCACAAAGATTAGGGAACTAGAATAAGAAGAAGCCTATAGGTTCCTAGGTTTAAGCGAAGGAGATGTAATACAGAGTACCCAAAAGAAAGAGAAATAAGAAAAGAATACTACATGAGTGTGTGTCTGGGGCTAAATACTGCGTTGAATTCACAAAACAGAATATCAGCCATAAACACTTTTTGTCTGTCACTGTGGTGCAATACAGTTTCAACGTCCTTAATTGGACCACAGCTCACATTAAGCGAATAGACGCGAAAACGACAAAGCTTCTCACTTGCCGCCGCATGAATCATCCTAACGCTGATGTTGATCGTCTTTAGGTGTCCAGATCTGAAGGAGTCAGAGGATTAGTTCAACTAGAACTGTCTTATAAAACCACAACAATCGGTTTTCAAAGATACCTGAAAACTACAGAATACTGGATGATAATTTGTTTTCAAAGAACATGAAAGAAATAAGAAACTTTATTCAGTAAGTCAACGAATTCAAAACGGAATTTCAAGTGGGTGAAGAAGAGCAAATAAACCACAATACATTTGCAGTGGCAATATACCTAAAAAAAGAAATCAAAAGCAAATACAATGTCCCAAATGCAGAAACGTTGGCAAGATAAGCCTCATCATGATCAATCCTCTGCCCGTATCAAACAAGCTGATGTAGACAAACCCTGTACCCATCATGATTACGTAGTGCAGGATTAAAAACTGAAACCAAAGGTTTTATTCTTGCTGCACAGGATCAATGGTTGGTAATTAGAAATTACCAAGTACACATACTGAAAAACTGTGTTAACACGAAATGTAGATTCTTTGATAAATATGCAGAAGCAATTGACCATCTTGTATCAGGTTGCACGGTGTTAGCACCCACCGAGAATAAAACTGGGCTTGCCAGAGTGGCGCAATATCTAAACTAGAAAAATATGCCGCTTTTACGGGAAGGAAACTGCAAAGAATTGGTATTAATATCATCCTGACCGCCGTTACAGTGATAAGATCGATAACAATTTTGTGAGACTTTACAATACACATAGACAGAAAAATCAAATCTAATCGCCCAGACATCGTGATCGAATACCACAAAAACAGAATGGGCTTTCTTATTGGCATGACAGTCCCTGCAGGTTGTAATAAATCTTCGAAGATCATCATAAAGCTATCAAAATACAAGGATCTTGAAGTGGAAATCTCAAAAATGTGGCACATGAGGACATCAATAATTCCAGTTGTAGTTGGAGCCCTCGGATTGATTGGAAAAGGTTCCTACAGACTCATTGAAAGGATCCCGGTTGCCTTATGCCTTAAAGAAATACAAAAAATTGTACTCACCAATACAAATCACACATTACGAAGAGATTTATTTATGTCAGATGCGTTTTCTTGCTTGTGTTTTTTATTTCTTTTTCACAAGAATGACCAGTGGAAATGTTATGAACCGAGTAGGTCTCTGGTCAGGACCTGGAAGGATATGTGTATAGAACAAAAGTCATAGGAAAGAATAATAATAATAATAATAATAATAATAATAATAATAATAATAATAATAATAATAATAATAAATATTTGGCCTTGATTGTTCTGTCAGTGTGTATTGTGTAGTCCCATAGAATTGTAACAGGTCCTATCTCCGTAACCGGGTTATCTATGTATTAATGACAGATAAAGAAAAAATGGCAAAATAAACCGCTCCATGGCCAATACTCTGCCCGTACCAAACAAGCTGACGTAGACAAAAACCGAACCCATCAGTGGCTACGTAGTGGAGGGTTGAAAGGTGAAACTGAGGGTTTTATCATTGCCGCACAAGACCAATGCTTGTTAACTAGGAATTATCAAGCACATATACTAAAATACTGTGTTAGCCCAAGATGCAGATTCTGTGACAAATATCCAGAAACCATTGATCATCTTACATCAGGTTGCACGATATTGGCACCCACTGAATATAAAACCCGGCATGACAGAGTGGGCCAATACCTGCACTGGAAAATTTGCAACTCCTATGGGAAGGAAACTGGAAGAAATTGGTACGAACACCACCCTGACCCGGTTACGGAGATAGGACCTGTTACAATTCTATGGGACTACACAATACACACTGACAGAACAATCAAGGCCAACCGCCCAGACATTGTTATTAAAGACCACAAACAAAATAAGTGCATCCTTATTGATATGGCAGTCTCTGCAGACTGCAATGTATCTTTGAAGATATTCGAAAAACTGTCAAAATACAAGGACCTTGAAATAGAAATCTCAAAAATGTGTCACATGGGAACATCAACAATTCCTGTTGTAGTTGGAGCCCTTGGACTGGTTGGAAAAGATTCCAGTAGGCTGATTGAAGGGATCCCTGGAAGTCCATGCCTCAAAGAGATACAAAAAATTGTTCTGACAAGTACAGCCCACACTTTACGAAGGGCTTTATCTATGTAATTATTTTTTTTTTTTTTTTTTGCAGTGGAAAGTGTCATGATGCCATTTCTAACCTTAGGTCCCTGGGCGGGACCCGGAAAGAAATGTGTAAACGCCAGATATCAAAGGAAATAATAATAATAATAATAATAATAATAATAATAATAATAATAATAATAATAATAATAATAATTTTTAGCGTGATTTAAAAATTTAATAATAGTGATGGAAATGAACATGTTAAAACAAGCTGGAAAATGTTCTCATTTTTTCATTTATCGATATTAATAATATTAATACTACTACTACTACT
>OZ038485.1:37254060-37299060 GCA_964036315.1 Acanthosepion esculentum | reverse complement strand
GGAAGAGATAGCGGTAATTTTCTTTTTTATAACGACAGAAGGGTAAGAATGCAAGGCATTTTGAAAGCTATACAGAGCATCGAAATTTTATCGAAAATAAAAATAAAGACGCGAATGAAGACCCACAAATCTACTGTGGCTCGTTCAGCTTGGCACAAGGGCCATGAGGATAAAACTCATTACTGTCAGAACAAAATATCAAGCGTGAGGCCAGTGAGAATCAACCTATTTGGGATAATCAGCAATGTGTTCTACTACACAGCAACACGTCCAAATACAGACAGCTCATCCTGAGAGAACTGGAGGTCCTTTCAGGATTTATTATTGGCAGGCAGAATTTCAACAACATAAGATATGCAGATGACACATGTCGACAGCAGACACAGAAAGGAAAGTAAAGGGACCTCAAGAGAAGATAGTCAAGAAAAGTGAAAGGCAAGAACTAACCATTAATTGGGTAGCACTTCAGCGTGTGAGCTACATGCCGAATTGGGTTTACAACACAGATCTAAAGGCCGAATGTGATCTGAGAAAGTGCACTACATTAATATTTATAATAACAAAATAAAAGAAGAATAAATTAAAAAGAAATGACGAAATAATCATTATAATATATACAGGGTGTAATGGGTAAATTGTCGCCATTTTATATTTTTAATTTCGCGCATGCGCTTTGTTTGTTTTTTTTTATTTTGTCGACTGCACAATATAGCAAATTCATTTGGAACCATCTGTGATAAAAAAGCGCACCATGATGCAATTCACTCCGCCAGAAATTTGGAAACGGCTGTACTGCTTGGCATTCGCGCCAGAAGTTCCAATAGGAACATTTCAAAGTGTTTGGATGTCAATCTGGTGGCAGTGCGGAGGATTCGGAAATAGTTGGATCAGTTTAATGGTGATTACGAAGCTACAACAGCTCGGAAAACTCACTCTGATCGTTCTGATAAGAAAATAACTTCCGAATTTGTTGGTGAGGGCCTCAGACTCAACACGGAGTCCTATACCAAGTGTCTTGAGGAGGTTGTGCTGCCCTGATTCAAGTAGGTGGCTGCTGGAGGAGCCTACGTTTGGTAACACCATGCCACACAAGCAGGAGAACTCAGTCATGGCTGTTAGATAACTTCTGCGATCAAATCACACTTTATGTCTGGCCACGTAACTCCCCCAGACTGCAGCCCCCTTGATTATTATGCAGTTGAGCAAGAGACCAACAAAACTCCTTGTAACACCAAAGATCAACTGAAGGCAAGGATTATGGCAGCATTCACCTAAATAAACAATCCACATTACAACCCCAAAACGTTTGCGGTTTCTCTCTTCTTTTTAATATACACACTTTTCTCTCGTTGGAACGACTATAACCTCTTCCTTTTGGAACTACTATAACCTCTTCCTTTTATATATATATATATATATATATATATATATATATATATATATATATATAGTATCCCAGTTTAAATATCATTAAGTAAATGCAACAGCTGATATATATCGCAAATCCGTCATAAAATTTTTATGCCTCCTAATCGTAAATGATTTCCGGTTATATGTATGTTAATATTTTTTTGTATGTCGTTTTCGTTATTATTCCTAAAATTCAGCAGAATTGCATATCTAGATCATATTCTTAAATGTAGATCACACACGGAAAAACAATAATTGGATTAGGACAAGATATAGTCCAAGATGAGATCTACGAGTCGGTGAACCTCTTAACTGCTGTTGTTCCCAGGCCTACCCTGACGCGACGTGGTAGCACCTTTTAGGGTCCCATCTATAGGCAAGTAGTGAACTCCCAAAATCAACGATACATTTTTATAATAAAATAACACAATGATAACACATCACTAAAAATAATATAAAAATATATTTTTATAGTAAAATTACTAAGAATATATTTTATGATCTACAAAATATATATCTAAAAAACATACCTTTACTCTGAAAGTAATAAAAGTAAGTGCATAATATCTGTAGTTAAAAGCATTAATTTGTGTGAGCGCTATTTAGATAGAAGTTGACATACCGCTAAACAAATTCAACCAACAATAGCTATTTATAGTAAAATTATCAGCAATATATATTTAAATCAAAATCACCAGCAATACATTTTATCTGCAGATGAAGGTATAGAGCTGCGTTTAAAATATATTTAGTTGAAGCCATAAAATTGTGTTCAAAATATTCAGATTTGGGTATTAAATATCCCGTAGAAGTAGATATGCTGCTAAACAAATTCAATCAACCAACGAATGGGTGTTATTAAAATCAATCAAGCACGAAGATTTAAATATATAGGAAGTGTCTTAACAGAGAACGGAAAACGTGACACCGAAATGCGAAGGTTCATTTGAATAGCGGAAGGTGCTTTCCAGAAGTTAAGCAAAGGATTAAGAATAAATTGTCGTGAGAAACAAAGAAAAGTCTGTTATCCAATTTTCCGGCTTCCTATGTATCAGTGAATGCGGAACATTCTCCTCATAGATGAATAAGGCAACAGAAATATAGTTCTACAGAAGGATACTGAGAATAGCACGAACGGAACAGGTGTGTAACAAGGAAGTTTTAAGGAAACTGGAAGCAAAATGAGCGCTTATGCTTAAAGTCAGTAAGAGGCAGTTTCTATCTCTAGGACAAAATAATGAGAAATAGAGAACTGAGTAATTCGACCCTCACGGAACCTCATGAGGACAGGGGGGTGTAGAAAAACGGGGGGGGGTAACATACATAACAAGCTTGGGTAAATAATAGGCAGAAGAGTAACTTCAAGTGAGGGGGAAAAGGCAAACTGTACCAAGGACTACAGGGAATAGGAAGATGTGGAGAGCTATGATCGTCCATGTTCTGAAAAGGCACGGCACATCGAAGAAGAAGAAGAAGAAAAACAAATTTTTTAATGCCATGTTCCTTCAGGATGTAGGCGGTCATGTCTCTATGCAGATATCTTCGTCTTTAGTATTTGTGATTGCTATGCTGTCTTGGGAAAGATAGTGGTGTGGGTTGCCATTGCTTCCTCGGTTTAAAATGTAAAATTCTCCCTCTTTTAGACTACTTAACACCCATAGCTAGAGATCCCTGTCTATCTTGCTAATTTAACTCATACCTGGGAGGAGAAAGGATGGATTCATGCCTTCAGATATATTATTTAAAAAATACAGTGGATAAAATCATCCGAACTCTTTACTATGATAAGAGCACCTGTGCACTCTGTCTGTAATCAGTGTAGTATCTGCTCTCAGACTCGTCTGAGAGGTTAGCTTCCTGGCTTTCTGAATGGGAGCAGAGTGTAGTATCTATTCTTCTAATTTATCACGTTTCGGTACAGTGTTGCCAATCCTCGAGACCATCACAGACAATGCGAACTTCTGGAGGCATCAAGGCGAGTACGCCCGTGGGGTGAGCACGAGCTTATTTGTTGTTTTTGTTCACTTGCCACATACAAGAAGATCGCTATCTCCGAGTTGTTCTGGGCGGCTAATGTCTGATTGGAAGCTCTTATTTAAATGCTTGTTAAACATCTGAAAGAAAATGACAACTTTTTTTTAATTTTGCGCATGCTGCGTAACATTGTGTTAGGTAATCTTCCATTATAAAGGAATGATAGTTTAAATTTTAGGATCATCCAATATATATATATATATATATATATATATATATATATATATATATATATATGTGTGTGTGTGTGTGTGTGTGTGCGTGTCTGTGTCTGTGTCTGTGTATGTATGTGTAAAAATTCAGATATTAAAAATATATCTATAGTAATACTATATGAATAAAGACAAAAGGAAAAAATGATTAGACGATGCGTTTCGTCCTTGATAAAGTCCATTAGAGGACGAAATGCGTCGGCTGCGAAAAGTTTTCCTCTTGTCTATATATGTGTGTGTAAGCGTATAAATACAGGCATATGCATATAAATTTAAAAAATAATAAATAAAAATTTAATTATAAACCTAACCTCCTACAATTAATATTTTAATAGTACTCAACTTAAGATACCACTAAACCAAACAAGAAACCGAAATAATAGCCAAGTGAAGATATATATAAATATCGACTTTATCATTTAGCATTAAAATCAATTATTTATGTAAAAAACGAAACACAATAGGCCGCTCAAAAATTAAAACCGTTATATCAAGGGAAAATAATCGGAAATCAAATAGCAACAAATGGATACAATTGAAAGTAAAGTGGAAAAAGCTGTGTGAGTGTAATTGAAAAAAAAACGAATTAAAGAGCAAATAATCACGACGCCCTACACGTACGCACATCCGCGCAGAAGGGCGCATGTGTACACGCGCGCAAATGTACACGCACACAATCGTGCGCAAACACACTCGTGGGCATACACACTAAGAAAAAATTGCATATAGAAGTATAAGCAATCAATTGCTGATACCCCTGATGAGAGTATGTCTACGAAACTTTAGAGTCGGGATGCCGAAGGTAACATCAATCACCCAAGTGACAAACCTTGTACTTATGTACTTATATTAATTCTCTCTCTCTCTCTCTCTCTCTCTCTCTCTCTCTCTACACACACACACACACACACACACACACACACACGCACATACACACAAACACGCTCTCACACACACACACACATATATATATACATATACATATATATATATATATATATATATATATATATATATATATATATATATATATATATATATATATATATATAATATAAGTTTTATTGAAGATGAATGACAAGGTACTGCGATTGTATTTAATTTTACTTGTATTTTACTTGCGTTCCCATAACAGATATCTTTTCTAGACAAAATGTGCGTGAAAATTGTACTAATATTCTATTACAGTGTAACCCGGATATAAGAGACCCTGATATAAGAGAAACCCGGATATAAGAGATATTTTATCTGGTCCCAAATTAGAGCCTGTGTTAATGTATATATAATAGACCAAACCCGGGTATAAGAGAAACCCGGATATAAGATACTTATCTCCGGTTCCGACAACTCTCTTATATCCGGGTTAAACTCTATATCTATTTTATTTTTAACAGAATGTGTAAGTTCTTATACATGTTTGTAGAATGATGGGAATGTTTTTTTTTCTTTCTAAACACGGTCAGCACATTGTGGCTGTGTTCATAGTTGATATTATTGGGTATTGGGCTTTTCTTTTTTATTATTAGTGCTTCCATTTTTTTACATGTGTATGAGGATATTATAGTTGGATTTTCTACATATACGTTCCAGTAAATATATAGATTTCCGTGTGTGTTCAAATAAGTCCGAATTGAGCTGTGGTCAGAGATAGCACCATACACAGAAAATTTATGATAATCAATCTATTTCTCTCTGTCTTTCTCTCGCTCTCGCTCTCTCTCTCTCTCTCTCTCTCTCTCTCTCTCTCTCTCGACACGCACATACGCACACACGCACTCACACACACACAGAGACACACATACAGACACAGACAGACACGCACACACATATATATTCATATATATATGTATATGAAATTTCTGTATTTAGGAAACAGATACTCTTTTAGGCATGTCTGATTGAATAAATTACAGACATTATGTTTGCTAATTTTTAACAAAATCCGTTCATACTCACGAATAACCTTCCGTATATTGATGTTGAATGATGAGATAAATGTGCTATAGCTGCTTAAATTTCTTTTGTTTTCATTTCCCAAGTACTTTCGATCTTAGTATTTTTTATAAAAATATAATATAATAAAATATAATATATAAATATAAATATATATTTTATTATAAATATATTTTATATATTTATAATAAAAGATATAACATAAAAAATTACTAATCGACAACACAATTATCCTACAGCATGAAAACATCAAAATTAGATTACAGATCATAGAAGCAATTTATATTAAAAAATTAAAGCCGGCACTTAACAGAATCAACTGTGAATACTGCAGTGATGTTCTGAAATGCCTGTAAAGGAACAGTTTTTCATGCTTTAATGCGCGCGTGACCATGACATTATAACTTTTGCTTAAAACTGTGTCTTTTAAATGAAAATTATGGTCAGATCCATAACTGTATATATTGTTTGTAAAATATGTCTTTCACATTCATAGGATATTTTCTTTAAATTTCGAAATTTCTCAACTATATATTTTCAGGGATTTTTTTGTTGTTGTCTATTTTGGAAATTCATGCTTCAGGTTAAATGTTTTAATATTCTGCTTTGTTTCAAGTATTTTTTTATTAGAAATTAATTATTGTTTAAAAAATGATAAAGACTAGACAAACCTTGGTGTAGAAATATTGCGACACTTTTCACGTCCCCGAACGTACCTTATATATATATATATATATATATATATATATATATATATATATATATTGAATAATTGCACACATAAGAGACAGGGAGGCATATACAATACCGGGAATAATCTTCAGCCATTTTAAAATATTTATAATAATCTATATAATAAATGCGAATATCACTGTGTCGGTGTGTTACACTTTTTCAAGTAAAGGGACGCAACTTTCTAACTTTTAAATATCTCATCTTCTTTCTATAATAAATGCGAATGTCTGTGTCACTGTCAAAGTTTTTCAGTTAAAGGGACACAACTCCCTAACTTTTAAATATCTCATCTTCTTCTATATAATAAATGCGAATATCAGTGTGTCACACTTTTTCAACCTTACGCCTAGAAGCCCTAGTCCAACATATCATACCATTCTGGAATCAGGCCGAATCTGTGAGCAAATTAAGAACATTCGGGGCCGGTTCCGAACCCGCAATCCTGAAATTTTGGATTCCCACGTGTTCATTACTGCGATTGTTTTCGGCGAATTTTTAACTGATTTTTGCGACGAATAACTTGGAAATAAATTTGGGAATAATCGAAATTAACTGCGAAATCCAGTGAAAGTCACCCATGGACTAAAAGTAATTGTTTGTACAGAAAGTAAGGACCTACGTACTTTAAACTGTCTTAAAATTAAGCGGCGACAGAAGAATTGTCGTTGAACTTTTAAAAGGTGAGCTTAAATATTAATGCTTAAATACTTAAATGCAGCGACTGATTTTGAGTTCTTCTGTAGTTTATTGTTGCCTATCGCATCTACCCCTTCCTACTTATTCTGATGAACACCCAACCAGGAGAAACTCCAGGAGCTAGCTTAAATGCCGCCCGATAGTGTGGCTTTTATGTTAGTTTATAATAATAGCCTGCGTTGCCATATGGATGTTTTATATCTAGTTTTTTTTCTATACAGGTAAAATCGCCCTGCTGGAGCTATTGTTACACTTAATTATCATTATTATTTTTTTTTTTTGTAACCGGTGTTCTGAAGGAACGTTGAAGATGTGAGACGATCACAAAAAAATGATCGTGCAAAACATTTCGGCCATTTCACCGTAACTAAATCAGATGCTGTATTTTTAAACGGAAAAATGTCTGTAACGAAAATTTACTTCAGTTTATGTTGATTGCAAGAAGTTAACGCGCATTGTTAATATTTTGTGTGGCTTCCTGTAACTTGATTAATTTCTACCATTCGCCTGGAATGGTACGAGATACTATTCCTTGTGGTTGGCCTCCCTCAACTCAAGATCACGTTTATTCTTCTGATGAATTCTAGTCATTAGTTCTGTCAATGTTTGATCCGTGTTTTAAGCCAGGGCTCGAATCAAGCCAATCTGTCCATACAGTGGTACATTCCTCAGTCAGTGTGTGATATGCGGCTCCGTAATGCTAAAAAATTTCACCTTCATCCAAGTGACGTATCAAATGTTTCTTCAGCGACGGTTATCGTCAATCATAACCAATTGTCTTGAACCAACCCCCACGTTTTTACCCTACTGAAATCCGAAGATGCATTGGGATACCCAAAGATGCATTCCAAAAGCCAAGCAGAGTATTAAGAGACATAAAATCTTCGTAAGAAACAAAGAAAAAAGTACCGGACTGTTACGTGATATATGTCCTCTTATATGGCAGTGAATGCTGGACAATATAAAATACAAAAAAAACTCCTACAGAAGATAGTGAACGAAATCAAGAAAGAATTAAACATCAACTGCAAGAAACAGAATGTATGTTTGTTAGCAAAAGGATGAGCCGAAAATGCAAACTGAAAAATATCAAAATCAAGATATATCAAGATATCAAAATCAAACAAGTAAAAAATTTAAAGTGAAGTGTTTTAACAGGGGACGCAACGTGCGACAATGAAACCTGAAGACGCATTGGGATGGCTAAAGATGTATTCCAAAAGCTAAGCAGTGTATTAAGAGACAGAATAATTTTCGTTAGAAACAAAGAAAAGTGTACTAGACTGTTACGTGATATCAGTCCTCCTATAGGGCAGTGAATGCTGGACAATCTCCTCAAAGATGAAGAAGAGACTCGAAGCAACAGAAATGTGGTTCTACAGAAGGATGCTAAGAAAATGATAGACCAAACACGTGAATAACGACGGAGCTCCAGAGATAATGGCAACAAAAAGGACACTTATGCTTAAAAAAAAAAGAATGTTTTAAAAGGGGACAGAAAGTGCGACACTGAAATCCGAAGATGCATTTGGGATACCGAAAGATGCATTCCAAAAGTTAAGCAGAGTATTAAGATACATAAAAGGTTCGTTAGGAACGAAGACTACTGGAGTGTTACGTGATATCAGTCCTTCTATATGGCAGTGGATGCTGGACAATCTCCTCAAGGATGAAGAAGAGACTTGAAGCAACAGAAATGTGGTTCTACAGAAGGAAGCTGAAGATGCCATGGTCCGAACATGTTTGCAAAGACGAGGTTTTACAAAAAATGGGAAAAAAGAAAATTTACACTTAACACCAGGAAGAAACAGTTGAAATTTCTGGGGTACATTATGAGGAAAGAGGGTTTGGAAAATCTGATACTCACAAGACAGATTATGGTCAAGAGAGACAGAGAAAAACAACGCATGACATACATTAGTGAGCTCGAGTAAATATCTGGTGGAACAGGTTTTAGGAGAAATAACGAAAAAACAAAATTTATTAAGAGCTACAAAGGAAAGGAAATTGTGAAGAGCCATGATCGCTTATGCCCTGAAGGGACACAGCACATAAAGAAGAGGAAAATATCAGACTCTTAACCCCGCAATCATTTCATCTTCCGGTCGGCCTTCAGGTTCGCATTTAGAATGCAGCTTCACCTTCGATTCTTTGATAAATGTGATCTTATCTCAAGCATCTGAAACACACAGTTTATACCACTTTGCATTCAAATGCGTTTTTAAGCTGGATTCTTTGTTAGAATGAATCTCCTCAGTCGGCATCTTGAAGAATGCACTTAGTGTTATCTATTGACACCAAATTGAACTGCGTTGCACATATTCGTTATTTGTCTCTCAGTGTTCTTTTACTGAGATTTTTTCCTGTCATGACCAGTCTTCATATTATCCTATACTGCAGCTTTCAAAGTGACCATAGTTTGGTCGATTCAAAGCACTTTCAAGGCTTTGGGACTTCGTGGCGAGTTCTGCAATGCCGCTTTTTGATATGCCAAGTCTCTTAGAGATTTCTCACTGGTTCATATTCATGGCCATCTTCGCTATCTTCATGCTGGCTGCTTTGGAAATTTTCGCCATGATTTCAAGTTTGAAGGAAATCTACGTCAAAACTTACTCTATATGTAGGAAAAAAACGGTCTTGTCCCGGAAAATATTTGCCTTTTAACGGACAATTCTGGATTAAAAACCTCCAGCGATATGCACTATTTACATTATTCGGACTATTGTCTTTATCTTTGTCGCCATATTTATCCCAACATTTCGGCACTTGTACGCTCCGGACTTCTTCATATGGTTGGAATGTCGAACTGGACCCGTTATTTCGCTCACTGGAGTAGACTGTTCTAGTTCCACTTGCCATGTTTAATGGATGTCAATTATCAGTTATTTCTTGTTAATTCCCCTCCGCGAGTTCTCCACTCCCTTAACCGGGTATTGAACTCGCACTCTTTGGGTCCTGTCACTGGGTTTAACCAACGCCTTTATCCACTGTGGAACTAGAACAGTCTACCCAAGTGAGCGAAATAAAGAGTTCAGTTCGACATTCCAGCCAGCTGAAGAAGGCCGGAGAGTAAAACAACGACCGAAACATTGTAATAAATATGGCGACAAAGATGAGGGCAATAATCCGAATAACGTAAATAGGGTGCATAATACCTCATCTCAGAAATATAGACGGATGCTCTAGCGATATAAAAGTGAAAACAAGAAACGTAAGGTGGTCAAAAAGTTATGCACGTCTATTTTGGGGGGGTGTCGTTTCCTATCTTTTCTCCTCATTCAGAACCCTTGCAAAAATATGATATGAAAATGATTCCAGTATGTGCCGTTTCGTCCGTAGAAAGTGCAATAAAAAAAAACATAAACTTATACGATGCAATTATTAGACCTTTACACTCGTTTAAAACAGGACTGAAGACGTTTGCACAGTAATATGTAATCGACGCCTCTGAAGAGACCTCTTTCTCTACCTTTATGTTCGTTCCGGAAACGATTTCACCGCTTCCGGACCTCCCAGCTTGGTTGATGTGTATTTACGGCTTATCAACCTTTCGTAGGTTATTTAAAACCAGAATATATTTTTAGATTGTAAGAGTTTCTTGGAGATAATAATGATTTACTGATACAAGTCCTACTAATTAACCCATAACTTGGGGGAGAAGTAGATGATTCATACCTTTCCCAAGGCTATCTTCACGAAATTGAATATAAGAAAGAACTCGGCTCTCCGATTTCCAATTTCCAGCCATTATCCATTTAGCAAAACTTGTTTGTGTAATATATATGCAATGTTTTAATATATTTTTTGCAACTTATTTGAGTAAATGCTCTGTTTTTAATTAAACAGTATTGATTACATTTACCGGCCTGAATACTCAAGAAATCTCGTAGAAAATATGCGTCCTCCTACAGGAAGCGAACCTGTATCCTATACGGAAAACGTCATTTATCCTGACGTGCTGTTAGCCAATTCCCCCACAGAGGACTTCCGGTTTAGCAAAGTTCAAATTATTGTTTATAGATATATACATTCGACGACCTTTCTCGATAATTTATTTCTGCTCCGAAACGTAACTTAACGTAAACAATAACAACATATTATATGTAATAGATTAAATCCTATAGATATTTTAATTTATTTTCTATTTATACATTATTTTTATGGATATAACTTTTTTGAGTAAATGCTCTGTTTGTAATTAAATTGCATTTACCGGCCTGGATATTCGAGAAATATCGGAGGATATATTAATCCTCCTACATTCTGAAGTATTAGATGAAGATTTGTCTTGGATTGATTTCGGAAACAGCTATATAAATTTCTTGCTTTCCAGCCATTCTGAAAACGAGATGAGGCTTTACCTTTAATTCGATAAAGCTGGAAAAAAGCTGCGAAAATATATTAACAACTTTCGACATGAACTAAGAATTATAATGAAAAGATACAAGATAAATATTAACGGTTTTTTTAAAAGACACTCATTTTCTTTCTTCTTTAATCACGAGAGAAAGCCAGCTCAGGGGTAAAAAGCACTATGATTCATTATGTAAGGTTTGTTTGACTTTACGGCATATCAACATCAATGGGTCATTTAATGCCGACCATTATGTAAGGATACACGCAAATACATAGACGCACATTTCTTTCTGATCTGATGAACCCTCGAAAGGAGAAACGCGTAATTAAATATATATTTAATTAAACGATTTCCATTTGTCCTATATCTATTTATCTCATCTCTCTCTCTCTCTCTCTCTCTCTATATATATATATATATATATATATATATATAGAGAGAGAGAGAGAGAGAGAGAGAGAGAGAGAAAGAAAGAGATTATAACACACACTCATAGTAATATACACGCTTACACGCATCATACTCACTCACTCCCTAAGAACCATATAACACACACACACTTAACAGAGACGCATCCCCTTTCCAGGAACAAAAAAAACTGTCAAAATGACCAAGGGAAAATCAGTGCAGTATCAATCCATCCAGCTCTTATCTCAAATAACAACTTTAAAGAGACTGTTTGACCAACACAGAGGCTGACCAAAATTCATGTTAAAAAAAAACAAAAAAACAAAACAAATAACTAACTACATTTTCTCCATCAAGACATTCATTTCTTTAGTTCATTGTGACCAGCAAGATGATTATTTTTTCTCCTGATTATGGCCATGTTGGCCGAAACTAGTCGAGGAATCTAAATGAAATAATAATAAAAACGAAAGAATTTTAATATACAACCTAGTGTGTCTGAAGTTTTAAAAAATTAAAATCTTCAGACACACTTAACACGCCCATCCCTTCTCAGTAACCAATAAAACTGTCAAAATGACCAAGAGGGGAGTTTCTGAGACTCGAAAATCTCCCCCGTCTCTATTTTAAAAACAATTCGAAAGAGGGTGTTTAACCAATACAAGGAATGACCAAAATTAACGATAAAAAAAAACAAAACAAATGAAAACTACAGATGAAGTTCAATTTCTTCAGAGACAGTTCACTGCTACTAACAAGCAGGGATGCTTTTTTTTTTCTCCTGATGATGGCAATGATGGTCGAAACTAGTCGACGAAACTCATTGAAATATTAAAACAAAAAATATTAATATACAACTTAGTGTGTCTGAAAATTTTAATTTTTTAATATTTTTTATTGTTCAAAACAAAATCCACAAATCCCCATAACTAGGCACCACCAATAGTTCGTCTGACAACAAAAGCAACACAAAATTCATAAGTCTACCCTCTAACATTCTTTCTACCTAACTTATATATATATATATATATATATATATATATATATATATATATATATATATATATATATATATACATGTATGTGTGTGTGTGTGTGTGTGTGTGTGTGTGTGTGTGTGTGTGTGTGTGTGCGTGGATGCGGAAAACTTATGACAACGAGAATTGAAAAATACAATAAAATATAGACAAAAGAAGAAAGAAAAATGAATTTCACATTAAATACAAACTATAATGTGTGGGAAAAAAAACAAAAAAGCTCTCCTTTATTCCGAGGGTGGGTGGCCGAGCAAAGGAATCGGTTTCAATTCCATCACAGTCGCCATATGTTTCGCGCCCTTTTTCTACATAAAATGTTAACAAGTGCAAACCGCCTTTTTATCAGTGAGCGATAAGTCGCGCTTACTTCCCCTTGAGCGGACACAGAGCATTCCATCTCGGCCCCGACAACTGCTCACTCCTCTGTCTTTGCCTTCTTGCCCTTACATCCTCCGTCGGTTTTCTCCCTCCAGATTCTTCCACCACCTCCTCCATTCCCTTCAGCATCTACAAATGTGTTTATCGTTCAGTCTGTCTGTAAATTTATTATGCCTTTCTGGTTGTCTGTCTGTCTCTATTGGCTGTTTAACTTTTTTTTTTAAGAATATCACCAAATTCTCTGTTTTCTCTGTTTAAAACTTTTATGGGATTCAAATTGCTACCTTGTTTTTTTTTGTTTTGGGTAGATAATGCCCCGTAATAAAAAGTTCATCCATTAGAAGGTGGGGGGAACAACTTTTAAATCATACATTCTTGAAAAGCAAAACTTAGCATGCGTTTTGAAATTTGTATGTTCTCTCAAGCTATACAGCGCATTTCAATATTACACGTAAATAAATAGATAATAATTACATTGGTTCTACAGAAGGATGCTAAGGATATCATGGACCGAGCGTGCGAGCAAATGATGAGGTCTTAGAGAGGTTGCAAACAAGGAGGAGGCTTATACTTGACATCAGAAAGAGGCAGCTGAAGTTTCGGTGGAGGGCATAATGAGGGCCTGGAGAATCTGATACTCACGAGTCGAATAGAGAGAAGGAGAGATAAGGGAAAGCAGCGCGTGACATACCTGACGAGCTTGAGCAGGTGGATGACAGAACGAGGTCTGGGGGAGGAAGCAGAGGGAAGGAGCTTGCTGAGAGCTGCAAGGGATGGTGGAGAGCCAACAGAAAAAAAAACGATTAAAAATTCTGGAAGCCATTTACATTAATCTATAGTAACATACTATTAATAAAATGTGTTTCGATCTCGAGGCGCATATATTAAAATGCCTTTTAAACTGTAAGGTCATTTCAATCACCTGAAACTAAAATCTATTCCACAGTTACAATACATGAACGCACTTTCATTTCAAAGTTTGATCTGTTAATAAAATAAACACCATTCTGGGCTATATCTTGATTTTTTACTTTCTTCCCTTGTAAATGACCAACGATGGTCGAAAGTACTCGGAGAATAAGGTATATTTTCGGCCAGATTTTACATGTATCCACCTGACATCAGAATACTTTTCCGACACCAGGAGAAAACAATCAAATTGCTTAACATTCCCTGTTTGTTCTAATTAATAAAATATGTGTAAACTAAAGATTGTTGCTTAAATATGCTATATTTATAGTGGCGGGCTGGCCAGGGTGTCATCTTGCCCGATGGCAAGTGGGGCCCCTGATGGAGTGGGGCCCCTATATAAAATAAAACGCAATGAGGAAACGAACACAGACAGCCGTTTTAGTTATAAAAAGGAATAAGAACTTTGTAAAGTCATCTGCACACTATCAGTTTCTCAAGTTCAATGCGCGTCCTGGGTAAGACGATAAACTACATCCGTGTCCTGGGTAAGACGATAAACTACATCCGTGTCCTGGGTAAGACGATAAACTACATCCGTGTCCTGGGTATGAAGACAAACTACATCCGAGTCCTGGGTAAGACGATAAACCACATCCGTGTCCTGGGAAAGACGATAAACTACATCCGTGTCCTGGGTATGAAGACAAACTACATCCGAGTCCTGGGTAAGACGATAAACTACATCCGTGTCCTGGGTAAGACGATAAACTACATCCGTGTCCTGGGTATGAAGACAAACTACATCCGAGTCCTGGGTAAGACGATAAACTACACCCGTGTCCTGGGTAAGACGATAAACTACATCCGTGTCCTGGGTATGAAGACAAACTACATCCGAGTCCTGGGTAAGACGATAAACCACATCCGTGTCCTGGGAAAGACGATAAACTACATCCGTGTCCTGGGTATGAAGACAAACTACATCCGAGTCCTGGGTAAGACGATAAACTACATCCGTGTCCTGGGTAAGACGATAAACTACATCCGTGTCCTGGGTATGACGACAAACTACATCCTTGTCCTTGGTAAGACGATAAACCACATCCGCTTCCGGGGTAAGACGATAAACTACATTCGTGCCCTGGATATGACGGTAAACTACATTCGCTTCCTGGGTAATACGATAAACTACGTCCACCAGCAACATCAGGAGGTTTTGAGGAACGTGGAACCACCTCTTAATTGCTGGTGTTCCCAGGTCTACCCTGACCCAGGGTGGTAGTATTTGTAAGGGTCCCAAATATGGGCAAATAGTTAACACCCAAACTGGGGTCAAAGCACTGTGAACGTGTAAAAATAGGTTTTAATACCAGAAATGAAGTATTGAGGAAAAATTATTACCAGCAATACATTTTTGAAGGAGAAAAATATTATCAGCAATACATATTTGGAAAAAATATTACCAGCAATAAAAATCTTGTCGGCATTAAAAACCCATTGAGATTGATATACCGTAAATCAAAACAAACCTAATCAAGTCCAATGTGAGAGGACATTTTCAAAGCTAAAGATCATAAATACAAGGTTAAGATATTTGCTGCCTGAGGGGAATGTGGGGTCATATATGCTACTATCCATTGAAAAGGAATTAGATAAATTGGATGCAGAAGCAATTATTGGCAGATTCAAACAATTATCTCATGAACAAAAATGATTGCTCTTAATATAATGGACTGCATGCAATGCTATATTTTGCTTTTGTTAATGTACAAATTGTGCAGTAAACTATTTTAAAACAGCAACCAATTACTTAAAATTTAAAAAAAAATAGAAATTCAGTTATAATTTACTGTATTTGTATTTACTACCAGTAATATGTATAGTATTTGTACACTGTAATTACTAAGAAATACACATTTTCCCACAAAAATTGTAATTGTACTCTTTTTTCCACAACAATTTTAATTGTACTCAGAGTATAAGGTATATTTTCGGCCAGATTTTACATGTACCCACCTGACATCAGAATACTTTTCCGACACCAGGAGAAAACAATCAAATTGCTTAACATTCCCTGTTTGTTCTAATTAATAAAATATGTGTAAACTAAAGATTGTTGCTTAAATATGCTATATTTACAGTGGCGGGCTGGCCAGGGTGTCATCCTGCCCGATGGCAAGTGGGGCCCCTGATGGAGTGGACCGCCTATATAAAATAAAATGCAATTAGGAAACAAGTGGAGACAACTATTTTAGTAATAAAAAGTAATAAGAACTTTATAAAGTCATCTTCACACTATCAGTTGCTCAAGTCCAATGTGAGAGGACATTTTCAATGCTAAACATCATAAAGACAAGGTTAAGAAATTTGCTGCCTGAGGGGAATTTGGACTCATATATGCTACTATCCATTGAAAAGGAATTGTTAGACAAATTGAATACAGAAGCTATTATTGGCAGATTTGAACAATCATCTAATGAACAAAATGATTGCTCTTAATATAGTGGACTGCATGCAGTGCCATATTTTGCTTTTGATTTATCTATTAATGTGTAAATTGTGAAGTAAACTATTTAAAAATACTAACTAATTACTTAAAATTAAAAAAAAAAAAATATCAATTATAACATTTTGTATTTACATTTGGTATCTACTGCCAGTAATATGTACAGTACATAAGCACTGTAATTAATAAGAAATACAATTTTTTTTCCACAAATTTTAATTGTACCCTTTTTTCCATTATGTATTTTTTTTCAATTTTATTTATTCCTTATGAAAATTAAATGAGAACATTGTAGTTGTGGGTTGGCCCCCTTTGTCTCCTGGCAGCTAATATTTTGTATACCCAGTCCACCACTGTATATTTGTGTGTGCCAAACCGTTTTTGTTTTGTTTTTTTTTTAAATTGGGAGCTCATTTTTAACTTCCTGATAGATTCAACTAATGATCTTTATTTTATTAAATGTAAAATTCATAAAAAGTTAATTACATCATTTTGGTGCAAATGGAGCCTAGGAAAAAAGTATGTGTAATGTTTTTATCACCTAGCATCAAATAAATTTATTCCTTTTTTTTTTTTTTAGAAGAAACATTATGAACAAAAAATATTGATTTCATAGTTTTTGTGGGTGGGACTAAATGTAAATACAAATGAACTAGGTGATGCTATAAACCTAGGAACAACCTCTTCTCGTTTACTAAACTATTACCTAACCAACTATTTAACTAACTATTTAAAAATACTAACTAATTACTTAAAATTAAAAATAAATTTTTAAAAATCAATTATAACATTTTGTATTTACATTTGGTATCTACTGCCAGTAATATGTACAGTACATAAGCACTGTAATTACTAAGAAATTTCTTGTGTTATATAGTGTTGTGAAGCACCATGTAAAAATTTGTGGAGTCACCATTTTTACTTTTTTTCAAACATTGGCTGTTTTATTATTCTGCATATTTCTCGATGGCTATTTGTGGTCCCGATTTTCTAACTACTCAGAATCCATGAAGGCTGTGAACAAAAACATGGCTGCCTACAGTTTCTCATATTGTTTTTGAGGCAGCTGGCTAAGATGTTGGTCTGTTTAAAGTCTAATTGAGTCAGATAATGCCTTAAAGACTGTGGAAGAGAATGAAAATATTTCAAGAATTAAAGAACAGGAAAAGAAAGAACAGTTGGATGCAAACAAAAGAGTGCAGCTGTAAGCTAGAAAGGGAAAATGGCGAGCATTTCAGTCACTAGTCTATACTAAATATAATCTACTAAACCTATTATGCACTGTAGCAAGAAATTTAAAATAAGCATGAGATAAACCCTTCAAATATTCAACTTATACAAGTAACCAGTATATTTTAAATTCATTATTTTAGCATTGTTAAATGCACACAGTCAATTTTTAATATGCTACACTTAAATTTAACAATTCTTTATATTAAATTACCAGCCATATACAACAGGGGCTAGCAGTAGTATAGAGTTACCATGAAAATGTTTAAATTTTAAAAGATTTAGCATACAATTAAGATTCACAAAATTCAACATTTTTCTGATATGCTTGTTTGATTTAAGCTGGGGTTATGCATCTCAAGTCTTAGCTGCATGTTCAAATCATTTTGGGGCCTACCACTTGGAATGGAAACGGTTTACCAATTGTAATGGCATTTGGTTGAATATTCAATGGTGGACTGACCATGGTGTCAGCTTGCCCAATGACAAGTGGGCCCCTGATGATGTGGTCCCCTATATCAAATAAAAATGCAATAAAGAAACAAACACTGTTTTAGTAATAAAAAGGAATAAGAACTTTATGAAGTCATCTGCGCACTATCAGTTACTCATGTCCAATGTGAGAGGACATTTTTAAAAGCTAAAGAAATTCACTGCTTGAGGAGGATTTGGAATCATATACATTGCTATCCATGGAAAAAGAATTGTTAGATGAACTTGATGCAGAAGCAATTATTGGCAAATTCAAACAATCATCTAGTAAACACAAACAATTGCTCTTAATATAATGGACTGCATGCAATGCTATAGTTTGCTTTTGAACTATCTGTTAATGTGTAAATTGTGGAGTAAGCTATTTAAAAATATCAGCCAATTACTTAAAATAAATAGAACATTCAATTATAACATTTCTGTATTTACGTTCAGTATCTACTACTAGACAATATATACAGTACATGCACACTTTAATTACAGAGAAATGTACATTCTTGTCACAAGAATTTTAAACTTAGCCTTTTTTTTCATATGTATTTTTTTGAAAATGTATTCTTTACGAAAATTAAATGATAGCATTAGAGTTGTGAGTGTCCTCCCTTTTTCCTCATGGTAATCAATATTTTTAAACCCAGTCCACCACTGGCCTTACATGTTCTTGCGCAGATGTGGCAACACTGGGCGTCTTTTGCAGTAGTTGTTAGATAAAGGCTGCATAGAGTGTAATAAATGACTTCTCCTTGTGTGCGACGTCCTTGATGTTTTCTGAAAGCTTCCCGACTTGGACAGATGCGACCATATTCATTACACGTTAGATCAAATCCAGTGGCAACATCGTCAGGGAAATGAATACCAAGACCCTTACTAATATTGCTCTTGATTTTTTCATGCGCAATGCAATTCTGTTTAAAGACCGTACGTATATATATATAAAATATATATATATATATATATATTATAATATTTTTTTTAAAAATACGATTCCTTCGCTACATAAGAGTTCTCATGTTTCAAAAGCGAGAGCCGATACCCTCCAAATAATTTTTGATCTAGCTTCCTCATCAAGCGAGAATTTGGGAATTAGCTATCTTGTGGTTGCGCGTGTTTATAAATATGGTCTCTTGCAACATTAGTTACTATGGAAACGGCTAGGGTCGGCCATATTGTTTAGGTGGTCGAAGAGTTAAGAATTCATTTTCATCTACAGACCAGTCCCCTTCGGGAAGTTTATGTCAGGTTATGTTGGGGTCCCTATTTCAAGTCTGATAGTAGCGGTCGCCGTCTAGCTGGTCTAAAGGCATTTTATGGCCTTGCAGCAGGTCGTTATATATATATATATATATATATATATATATATATATATATATATATATATATATATATATATTCAGACAAGTTTGGTTAATAATTTAGACAAATTATCTCGATTAGTTTTCGATGTGATCCTTTCAAGTTCGCAGATTAACGTGATCGCTTGATCCATCTTAAATAGAATGTGCGGATGTGACTTTTTTCCTGCAATGGCCTTACATGTTCTTGCGCAGGTGTGGCAACATTTGGCGTTTTTTGCAGTAGTTGTTAGATATATGCTGCATAACGTGTAATTAAATGACTCCTCTTTGTATGGTACGTCCTTGATGATTTTGAAAGCTGCCGACTTGGACAGATGCGACCACATTCATTACATATCAGATCAAATTCTCTGGCAACCTCTGCATGGAAATTAACATCAAGACCATTACGAATATCGCTCTTGAATTTAAAGTCTCTCTCTCTCTCTCTCTCTCTCTCTCTCTCTCTCTCTCTCTCTCTCTCTCTCTCTCTCTCGTGCACTGCTTTCCTCCAGGATGAAAGATCTTGAGCTGGGTTTCCCCACTCAAAAGCCAGATGTTAACCTTTTTCAGTGTGCTCTTGGTGAAATTTTTTTAACCCAAATTTCGGCTTGTGCAATGGTTTTCACCTCTCAACCAATTCACCGAAAAGAACTGCTTAGTGATCTTATTGTCTTTCATCCTGACCACACGTCCACTCCGTCACAACCGGCGCTGAAGTACTAGCGACTTTCTACTGGTAGACTATTTAGTTAGTTAAATGCTTTCCTTCTCTATGCAACATTGGCATCCTTTTGACGCCGCATAAAGACGTCTTTTGACATAACAGCAAAGATTTTCGGTTATTATTCAGAACTAGCGGAGACACATTTCACTACATGAATTAATTTTTGCTTCTTGTTTTTTAAGAAATGTTTTAACAGAGGATGGATAATGTGACTTCAAAATCCTAAGTAGCATGGTAATGGCGAAAAATGCCTTCCAAAAGCTAAGCAAAGTATTAAGAAACAAGGAAACATTTCTTAACAACAATGAAAATAGTGGTAAACTGTTATATATAGCACTGAATGATGAACAATCTCCTCGCAGATAAAGAATACCAGAAATCTGAAACGTCAGAAATCTGTTTCTACAGAAAGATGCTGAGAATGCCATGGACTCAACATAAGAGTAATGAGGAAGTTTTAAGGAAAATAGAAACAAAAAAAAAACACTTGTATTTAAAATCGGAAACAGACAATTGAAATTTCTAGGATACATAATGTGGAAAGAGGGCTTGGAGAATGTAACACTCACATGACATATTGATAGCAACAGGGACAGAGGAAAGCAGCGAATAACCTACCTAACTCGCTTGCGTAGATGGTTGACAGAACAGACATTAGGAGGGACAGCAAAAAGAGATACTTTACTAAGAGATACAAAGGATAGGAAATTATGGAGAGCCATGATCGCCAACATCCTGAAGGGACACAGAAGAAACAGAATAGCTAAGGAGTAAATGGTTGCAATAGGACCATGAGCCTATATGTTGTTTACCGTACAACAAAATTAAAACGAATTGGTAATGGCAACAGTAACTGTTTCCGTATAAGGAAACATTTGGCATTGATTAAGTGAGCAGCAATGTACTGTTTTCGGTTGAACCCTTTTCTAAGGAAAATAGTTTTCTCACTTCCAGTAGCTTTTATCGCTCTTTCCAGTATTGATGGGGCTTTCCTTCCTAACCTTTTGTCTCAAGTAGTGTGGAAGGTCGACATCTTGATCATTATTTTCTCTTCGAGTTACAAGTGCTACCCATTTTAGTTGTGTCTGCTGTTGGTAGTCATCAAGTAATATGGTTTCTTCTATTTGGTACAACTCTTTGTGCGTGATTCTGTGGAGCCAATCAACATTATTCAAATTTTCAATGTTCACCTAAGCTTCACATGATGGAGAGAAACAACAGAGAATATTTAAAAACAACCTTTTTCTCTTCGTTTATATATATAAAAAAAATATTTTTGATAATATATCCAGAGCTGATAAAGCATTCATTTATTGCTATAATTCGAAACGAGGAAATTGTGTCTAGATCTCGAACATCCTTCGCGAAATCTAATGAAGACATTTTTAATGTTTGATGAAATTTTAAAAGAACGCTTTATTGCAAACTATTGAAGTCGGAAGACACTGCTACGCGTAACTATACATTGAGCAATGCGCAAGTTTCAGTGCTAGCTCGATCAATAGGCCCGTTTCAACGCTAGATCGAGCAATAGGCCCGTTTCAACGCTAGTTCAGTCAATAGGACAGTTTCAATGCTGGATGGAGCAATAGGCCCGTTTCAACGCTAGATCGAGCAATAGGCCCGTTTCAACTCTAGTTCGGTCAATAGGACCATTTAAACGCTAGATCGAGCAATAGGCCCGTTTCAACGCTAGTTCGGTCAATATTCCCGTTTCAGCGCTGTATCGAGCAGTAGGCCCATTTCAACGCTAGTTCGATCAATAGGCCCGTTTCAACGTTAGATCGAGCAGTAGGCCCGTTTCAACGCTGGATCAAGCAATAGGCCCGTTTCAACGCTAGTTCGATCATTTAGCCCATTTCAACGCTAGATCGAGCATTAAGCCAGTTTCTACGCTAGTTCGATAAATAGGCCCGTTTCAACGCTAGATCGAGCAATAGGCCCATTTCAGCGCTAGTTCGGTCTATAGGCCCATTTGAATGCTAGATCGATCAATAGGCCCGTTTCAACGCTTGATCTATGAACCAAATCAGACCCCAAAATGAAGTATTTCGTACACATCTGGACAGAATGTGTCCAATCCTCATTTTCTAACGTCGACAAAGATAAAAAGCGTTTTAGGGACCTTGCGGGGCCTTGCGTGTGATTCACAATTTAAACCCTTTTCCTTCAGACGAAACATTGTCAGCCTCTCTCTACCCTACCGCTATTTTCATGGCATATGTTTGAGTGAAGTTCATTCATAGTTTCCACCAATCCAGGCATTCACAGATAGGAATCATGTACAATGAGTAAACCCCTTCCTATTCTCTTCATATTACATTGGTACGGAGTAAGGTCCACTCAGACAGCTTCTTACCCAGAAATGCGGAATGGAATTGCAAGGGGATTAACACAATCTTAACCTCTTCAAGTCTAGAGTCAACCGTTATCAACCCTCCATATCCTTATAATATCCGACACCTGCTCCCTCCATCCCCATTCAGTGAACCTCTGTCTTGAGTGGCACTTATGCCTTTTATTGATGGAACAAATAGCAGCAAAAGCTAGCATGTTGTAATTGTGGCCCACTGAGAATCTATCGAGGTAACCTACATGTCTGTCAACTTGTTAAACGAATATGAACAAGTTTCGGATTTCAAAGTTTTCCTTCTCCTAGACCGGTTGTCAAACAAGGCTGAAGAGTCTAGTCTGCACTATTATTTATCCTATAGCTGCAGGAAAAAAGAGATGGCTTCATACTTTTCCCAAATGTATTTGCGCAAAAGTGAATGCAACGAGCGATTGGAATTCGAACTCGGATGTTCGATTTATCGTTTCGATTAGCTAAAGATTACACCACCCGCACATCCAGTAGATGTTGGGTGTAGTGAGTATGAATTCATGCGAGTTACGCCCGACCACAGCTGGAATTCATGTATACGATTCATATGCTAACAATGTTGTAACAAAGATAGCTATTGCGCAATAAACGCCATGTCTAAAGTATTATATATGAAAGAAAAGATAGTCCAATCGTTCTATGTTAGTGGTACGGGCTGTATTGTTTTGTCCTGCTGATGTTAGGTAGGGACGCACAAATCAAATTTAGCCTCCTCCTTCTTTATGTGCTGTGTCCCCTCAGGCCGTAGGCGATAATGACTCTCCACAATTTCGTGTCCCTTGGAGTTCTTAATAAATATTGTTTTCTTTATTTCTCCTAAACCCTCAAGCTCACTAAGTATGTTATCCTCTGTCCTTCTTGCTGTCAATCTGTCCTGTGAGTATCAGATTTTCCAAACCCTCTTTTCTCATTATGTGTCCTAGACATTTCAATTGTCTCTTCCTTTTCCTTATTTCTCCTAAACCCTGTTCCTCCATCCATTTACTCAAGCTCACTTAGTATGTTATCCTCTGTGCTTGCTTTCAATCTGTCCTATGAGTATCAATTTTCCAAGCCTTTCCTCATTATGCATCTTACAAATTTCAGCTGTCACTTCCTGTTGTTAAATATCTTTTTAATATACATATATACATATAAATATATAAATACATATATATGCTCCTGAAAATTTATTTCGGTTGAGCTCTCTGGGGAGGATGTGTGGGTTTGTAAACAGTGACTATTACGGCTAATAATGCAAGACTCTTCGGTAAATCGAATTGAGTTCTCTCAGTCACTGTGTTTATCTAAATATAAATACGCTTAAATTCACCTTCTTCTCTGCCGTGCGCCAACGGCTTCAGGGTAAAATTTCCGACTGACGCAAATTCAGCCGGTTTTCGATTCTAGCCAGAGGCAACCGGACGTCTAGCCACACTGATGAGCTGTGATACAGCGAAACAGTCTGTCTGTGGATGACAATATATATATAGATATAGATATAGATATATCTTTTTATATAAATATATATCTTTCTGAACGTGTTTAACATCGATATTTAAACGTGTTTAACGTCCTCTAGTTAAGCCTGTGCCTTCAAAAAAAGTCAATGTCTGTTTGAACTCCGTTTGGATTCACGACTTCCCGTCAATAATTCCACCTAAAACATCAGACATTTTCGAACTGAGTGAAATATCAGTCTCGGCCATATCACATTGAAACACCGATTCTCATTTCACCGAATTTAAGCAACGTTGAGCCTGGTAAATATCTACATGGGTGACCGCTGTGAAATACCACTTCCGTAAGCTTCTTATGAACTCTCCTCGAATGTAAGCCTTTAACAAACTACCATAGCAACCACACCCATAGGATCTAGGGTATGAATTATTTTCCACCCTGTACCCTCTTACCCACAGACGAAACACCGCAAGCCTATTGCTACTCAATGGCTATTTTCATGGCAAATGTTCTAAAGAGTTTAATTCTTTAGTGCCATCAACTTAAACATTTAGAACTAAGAAAGGCTCTGCTATCTCCATGGATACGAATCACTCATCTTATACCTAACGCTCTTACCCATATTTTTCAAAAATATCTCTTCTTATAATTCATTCCTTCACTTGAAATCCTTTTTCCTTTCTTTCGTTTTTTGGTTTTCTTTCTTATTTTCCATATAAATAAATTTTCATTCATTTGTCTTTCTTTCTTTCATTTTTATTTTCATCTTGTCTCTCTTTCTTCTTTCATTCAGTTATTTTTCTTTGATTTTTCACCTTCATTACTACATTCTCCCTTTTCCTCATTCCATTTTGGTTCTGTTTCTCTTTCGTTTCAGTCTTTCTTTATTTCATTATTCTATTTGTTTTTCTCTTTCCTTTCTGCTTTTTCTTATTTTTACATTTTTTTGTTTCGTTTCCTCATATCTTTTTTCCTCTCTTTTTCCTTCTTCCTTTCTTCTTTCCTTTCTTTCTTTTTTCTTTCGTTCTTTCTTTCTTTCCGTTTATTTACTTCAACTTCTCTTTTTTTCTGTTTCTTTTCTCTTTCTCTTTCTCTTACTTTATCGCAATTCGTTTTTGTTGTCTATTTTGTTCTTTTCATCCTTTACATTCTAATCTTCTTTGCTCTCCCTTTTACCAAATTCTTTTTTCTTTCTCTTTCACCTTCTTTCTCTCCGTCTTTCTTGTACTTTGCTGCATATTTACTTTCTCATAAAAATATTCTCGCCTTATTTCTTGAACCATTCCTATACACACCACCCTCACCCATATTCTTCAAAAATTCATTCATTCTTATAATTCATTCTTATAATTCATTCCTTCATTTGAAATCCTTTTCCCTTTCTTTCCTTTTTGGTTTTCTTTCTTATTTTCCATATAAATAAATTTTCATTCATTATTTCATTTGCCTTTCTTTCTTTCATTTTTATTTTCATCTTGTCTTTCTTTCAGTTATTTTTCTTTCATTTTTCACCTTCATTACTACATTCTCCTTTTTTTTATCGTCCCCCCAACACACACATTTTTTTAGAGAGGGTCATTTCCAACCATTTTTTCTTTTTTCACCCCCTCCATTCCATTTTCAGATTCTTATTTTCTTCTGCATCAAAATTGACCAAAGCGACTCTAATTTAAACTCGAGAAAGCGAGGACCGACAGACTGAGAAAAAATGTCGGCGGACAGAGTGTTTTTGTTTCTTGTCTCCGGCAAGGGATGCCATAGACCACCAGCGAATCGAGTGTATCTTCTGAAGTTATCTATCTATGCGTTGACTATTTGTTCATATCCGATGGATTAGAAAATTGATATCTGAATTGACATTGCCGGCCTTAAAGTCTCTTACCATCAGAAGGTTATCGGCCTTTTTTTTTTCTCCTCACACTCATTTTAAAAGAAACGTTAAGAAATCGTAGTGTAAAATTGAACCAGACATTTATCAAATGAATCAATGGAAAAGGATGCTACTCTTTGATCTAATCCAAACAGTCGGCTATCCTTTTAGGAGTTGGATGGTACAAGCGAAAATACGTAGCATATTTAGGCAAGATCAAAAATTTCGAGCGGCTTATATTACATGCTGTTATTTCTTCAAAATGATATTTACACGTACTTGAATACATATATATATATATACATATATATATATATATATATATATATATATAATTTCACCTCAAGCAAGACAATAAAGCCACTAAGACGCGGGGGGGTTGTTACTGAGTGTGAAAGTGTGAGAGAACATGACGAAAAGAATCACTATTAAAGACCTGGAACAATAAACGGACAGGAATTAAGAAGCCAGAAGATAACGATTGGTACTGAATTTAAATTTTTGAAGATAAAAGTTGACTGGAAAACAAGAAGCGGGAAGAGTTCCACAAGCGAGAAGTGCGAGAGAAGAGGCTGTTAGCATATGACTGAGGCTTACATCTAACAATTTCAGTTGTTAAATGATGAGAACATACCGAAAATCTAGTACCGCACTTAAATTCATAAAGTCTACGCATAAGTGTGTGTATATATATATATATATATATATATATATATATATATATATATATATATATACATAAGTATATATATATATATATAATATATATATTACTAATCATAAGCTTATATATATACATATGTATATATATATATATAAGCTTATGATTAGTAAGCTCACTGCTGTCAATTTGCCTCATACTAACTTTGAGCTAATTGCTAATAAATATTTGTATCAGAAAACAGTCGTATTGACCGGAAAAAAGACGAAAGACAACGGCGAAAAGCATCAGTAAATATTTCTGTTGCTATACCTCGAGATCCTCACTGTTGTACAATATGTGAACTTGTATGCAAGTCACTAGCTGGACTGAAGTAGCACATACGACACATACATAAAAACTAAATGAGGATATCAGATCCTCAGGAGTTGAAATCGACGGGAGATTCGACCATATATATATATATATATATATATATATATATATATATATATATATATATATATATATGTTTAAATAAATTTCCAGTTCACTCTTTACATTATTCGTACTTTTGTCCTCATCTTTGTTGCCATAGTTATCTCCTATTAATTCCCCTCTCCAAGTTCTCCACCTCCTTGACCAGGTATTGAACTCACACTCTTTGGGTCCTGTTCTAGCCTGGATTCAATACCTGGACGAGGCGGTGGAGAACTTGGAGAGGGGAATTAACAGGAGATAACTGTCAACTGACATCCATTAGACGTGGCACATGGAGCTAGAACAGTCTACCCCAGTGAGCAAAATAAAGGGTTCGAGATTCCAACCACCTGAAGACGGCCGGGGCGTACAAAGGCCGAAACGTTGTGATAAATATGGCAACAAAGATGAGGACAATAGTACGAATAATGTAAATAGTGTACATAATATCTCATCTCAGTAATATAGACAAATTTCCAGTGGTACAAAACTTTATAACAGCAAAGAACAAGGGTAATTTTTTATTTAGATTATCAGGCATATTCTTGTAAATACAAAACTAAAAAACAACTGGTTTCGTCCCAGCTTATCAAGTTTTATTCTGGGAATTAAAAACGTGTAAATCATTAAAAGAATGAGCTAATGAGGGGGTGGATTTTATTCAATGAAACTAGAGACTAATATTAGTTGCTTTTAATTTTATGAACATTTAAATGAGATCTAATTGAGCTATGTTCCGTAAGGTTTAGAGTGAGTCTGCATATCAAAGATGTTATAGTGTGGCCTATATATATTCATGGAGACCTACCGGACTCTATTCGTAACACTTGTTGACAACACAAATACCATCATCTACATGCAAAAATGGATAAAAATAATGGCAGCCTTAATAATAAAAACAAAAAAAAACAACACTTAATAATATTAACTATGAACATGGACACAATATCTTGACCGTGTTTTTTAAAAAATGAAAACATTATATAAATACATACATGCCATAAACTATTTCTTATTTAACAGTTAAAATATTTAATCCTTGAAAATGGTTAAATGTATAACCGAAAGCGCTTAGATTAAAAGAACATTCGGACAGTTTTTATATAATTTATCATCTGAAAAGAAAACAAATTATTAGAGAAATGTGAAATTGTATAAAAAAAACTAAATCAAATCACCTTGTCTGTCGTATTCAATGAAGTGTGCATGAAAGAAGGATTGCTGCCTAAATATACAAATATATATATATATATATATATATATATATATATATATATATATATATTCTGTTTAAACGTTATATTTATGCATACAAATATTTAATAATATATGATGTCATTTGCTTACGTTAAGATACGCTTCGAGCAGATATGAGCGTTCGAGAGAAACCATGGGAAATTTGTTGTTTAAAAGCAGTAATTCGACCTTGCTAACCAGATGCTTCCTCTGGAGTACTTCAGGCTATATGACAGTTCCCTGTAGGATACAGGTTCTGTTCCTGTCGGAGGACACTCAGGCCGGTAAATGTTGCCAATACAGATTATTATAAACAGAATATACGTAAATATTTGTATCTATAAAAAATAACGTATAAACAAAAACTATTAATATAAATGTCGGACTTCGTCCATTTCATAATACATACATACATACATACATACATATATATATATATATATATATATATATATATATATATATATATATATATGGAGAAATATAGTCTTAAAATGTGCTATATTTATGGGATAAAGTGCTCGATATCAGAGGTAGAGCATGTGTAAATATAAAAGTGAACATAGAAGTCAACACTTAGAGGTGACAGTCTGTTTCATGCTAGATGCAATCGTCAGGCCTGATGATTGCATCTAGCATGAAACAGACTGTCGCCCTTAAGTGTTGACTTCTATGTTCACTTTTATATATATATTTATAACATATTTATATATATATTTATAACATATTTATGTTGTAATATTCAAATAAATAATTATATTTATATATATATATATATATATATATATATATATATATATATATATATATATATATTATAATAATAATAATAATAATAATAATAATAATAATAATAATAATAATATGCTAAGACATAAGAATTAAACAATTTAAGAACAAACACGATTGCATAGCCAATAGGCAATCAGAAGTAGGCATGCCGAGGCAGAAAAACACAAAATCTTGCAACGTGATTGAAGAGTGAAAAATTCAAAGCGGAGACACAAGCATTTATAATGGCTGCGCAGTACTAAAAACTATTCAACAAGAATTACCAGACAACCAAAACGAAGAATAGTGCAGATTTGTATACAAGATGTTGAGACTATTGACCACTTAATGTCTCGTTGTTTAATCTTGGTACAGAAAGAATACAAAGATTAACATAGTAAAAGTGGGACAGCATATTCATTGAACGATATGTCCGTATTACAGTACACGCCGCATATTTAAAAGTGACATGAAATCTCACCCTGAACCAGTCATAGAAAGCTGTGAGGCCATTGTTCTTCAGAATTTTAATATTTATACTGACAAACATATATAAAAGTTAGTAGACCAGACGTTGTAATTAAAGACTACAAACGAAAAACAATATCTTCTCACCAGATACAAATATATATGCTAGAGTATATAACAAATAAGTAAAAATAAGGATCTTGAAATTGAAATTAAATAGTTTTGTAATGTCAACGAACACTCGTTGCCACTTCCGTAATGCCAACGGATACTCGTTGTCATTTTCGTAATGCTCGTTGTAGTAGAGACTTTGTAATACAACTATAGTACGCCGTTGAACTTTGAGACTTTGTAATATAACTATATTACACCGTTGAACAATACTGGTGTCAGACGCTTTCGAATAGCACTAATAGTACTTGCTCGATAATACTCGCACGAATAGTAACCCGTATAGTGATCTGGATGGAGAAATAGTATAGTGAATAGAGTTGAGAATAGCGGTCCGTATAGACATAGAGGATAGACTAGAAATGCAGATCCGAATAGTAATAGAGGATAGAATAGAAATAGCGAAAGTTAGTCGTCAGCTACTTCCTACATATATGCGTTTCATCTATGGTCTCGTGGTCTGCTTTATTCAATAATGGAATCGCTTGTGTTTGCTCACTGGCGATCCACGTTCAAACTCAAGTGTCGGCAGCGACACTTTATTACTATATAACAAAAAGGTAGCGGCAACTTAAAACAATTGTTAATCCTATAATAATTGGAGCTCTGCATACTACCAAAACATTTACAGAAAAGAACATTAACAATATATATGGTAGCCTTTCTTTAGAAGAGATTAAGAAATGTATTGAGTGGAATACTTCATCTACTTAGAATGGTATTATCAATGTAAAGATAGTATAAACACTCTACACGTTAAGTATTACTTAACATCAGAATGTGTTTATTGAGTACTTTGGGTAAAAATACAGTGTTAAGTATTTTACTACACAGAAAATTTTTTAAAAAACATGTATGTACAGCTGAAAGTCAGACAATAGCGAAAGCGGACAATTGGCGCCTCATAACCAGCTGTTTCGGGCAGATGGTGTTTTAAAGCTCCGCTTCCTTGTGGTCATATCCAAACACGGAAAAGACAATGGAAGTAAATCCAACAGAAATTCCAGAGTAGAGACCTGAAAGTGGTTGGCTGTCAACACTGACAACTCTCCATATACCATCACCCAGGCCTGAAACCTGGAGAGGTCACTTCAGACTCACTGCCAAAGGACTGAATTTTGACGACATTTGACCCGCGAGATAAACAGAGGCCTACTTAGAGAACATAAAGCAAAAGAAGATAATAATAATAATAATAATAATAATAATAATAATAATAATAATAATGATTTCTTAAAATACATCTATTGGATGTTTTGGTACACATCATCAATGCTGTTACTAGCCGAGGTTCATTGGGGTTTCCGGGCCTTTCAGCATCATACTCCCTCTCTGCAGTGACCCAGCCGATACTGATAGGGTATCTACTTGTGTACCATCCGTCAGCTAATACCCTCTCTCTGTGGTAACCCAGCTGATACTGATCGGGTATTGACTTGTATATTATCCGTCAGCTACTACCCACTCTCCTCGTTGACCCAGCCGATACTGATCGGGTATCGTCTTGTGTACCATCCGTCAGCTACAATTTTCTCCATTTTCCCAATTACACACTGCGACTCCTCTTGCCAGTCTATAGTACAATCACGGATAACTTCCGGTTCACCCGCAATCTCCGCTTTTCCCAAAAAAAGCAAGCAAACTAACGGTTTCGAACTGGTAAGGAACATGGTGATACACTCGGCTTGAAGCAGTAGGTAGCTATTTGTTTCCCACACTGAGATATATACATACACAGACTTCATATTAATAATCCAACCAAAAAAACTCTCCCTGTGTCCACTACTCATACACATGTACCCATATACGTACACACACACACACACACAATATATATATATATATATATATATATATATATATATATATATATATATATATATACATATATATATATATATATATATATATACACACATCTACAAAACCGTAACCCTGGAAGGGGGCAAACAGGTACTAGATCTTGGCCACAGATCATCTGCATGTAACAATGGCTCGGGGTACCCTAATTTTGCTCCCTAGTCGAGACTCCATTGTCGGGTGTAGTTTTAGGTCATACCCAAGACCTACCTTCCAGTTCCTTCGAGGAAAATAATAATAATAATAATATCAACCTCATCTTCCCTTCATTTCCTTACTGACTGCCAATAACTTGATCTTTTAAGCCATAACCATCGAATAAGCTATTTCTGCTTCCATTGTTATTGAGCGAATGGCGTTGTTCTTTTCCAAACTTATTACACCTAATTTTGGCAACATCTTACATAGTGACCTTCCATAATAATAATAATAATCCTCATGATAGACCCAAGTCCGAGGGGTGAACTCGGCTCACTGAATGGACAAAGCAGGACATTGAAGAAAGTCTCTAAATAAATATTATAACACTATTTACATTATTCGGACTATTGTCCTCGTCTATGTCGCCATATTTATCACAACGTTACTGCCGTTGTACGCTCCGGCATTCTTCAGGCAGTTGGAATGTCGAACTGAACCCTTTATTTCGCTCACTGGGGTAGACTGTTCTAGTTCCACGTGCCATGTCTAATGGATGTCACTTATCAGTTATCTCTTGTTAATTCACCTCTCCAAGTTCTCCACGGCTTAACCAGGTATTGAACTCACAACACTTTGCGTCCTGCCACTGGATCTAACCAACGCCTTTATCTACTGTGCCATGTGTCCTTAAGACCGAAACGAGGACGATAGTCCGAATAATGTAAATAGTGTAGAAATATACCTCTGTTCCCAACTCCCAGGTAAAGGCTAATATCAGAGTAAACTAGATTCTTCTCGCCTTGAATGTTAACAGGTCCAAGAGAAGGACCACTCTGAATCTAAAACCGGTGTAGTTGACAAATTCTTGACGTCTTAGACTAAGGAAAGCATTTATCCGATTAAGGACACATAGCACAGTGGATAAAGGCGTTAGTTAGATCCAGTGACAGGATCCAAAGAGTTGTGAGTTCAATACCCGGTTAAGGCAGTGGAGAACTTGGAGAGGTGAATTAACAGGAGATAACTGATAACTGACGTCCATTAGACACGGCACGTGGAACTAGAACAGTCTACCTCAGGGAGCGAAATAAAGGGTTCAGTTCGATATTCCAACCACTTGAAGGAGACCGGAGCGTACAACGGCCGAAACGTTGGGATAAATATGGAAACAAAGATAAAGACAATAGACCGAATAATGTAAATAGTGCACATAATACCTCATCTCAGAAATATAGACAGATACCAAAAATCGGCACAAGTTTTTAATGACCCTTTTTATTAAAAACTGATTTTTTTTTTTAATACAAGGTTAGAGTGGCTTTCCGTTGTCTTCACCTCGGCTTAGAATTAAGACTTTTCCATCTCTTAGACTGTTATTGACACAGGACTAGAGAGCCGAGTATACACTATTTAATCCATAGATGGGGTCGGGAGAAAAGGACGTTTATGTGAAATGCACATACTACCACACTCTTTTTTTAAAAAAATAAATAAAAAAAAACAACGCTGGAAGTTTTTGCACATACCTAATTTTTTTTGTCGTCAGTACTGCTTTTTACCCTGATATTATTTGCTTTTAAAGAAGACACTGCCTTTCCTTACTCGAAATCTTCGTCTTTTTTTCGTGGCCTGTGTCACTTCAGCGTGGATAATTGTAATTTTTAGCGAAGACCTGCAGTTCAAAATTGCTAGAGCTACTTTACAGCGATTATCTCCGTCGTAATCACTACTACGATCGCCACCACACACAACAACGGCTATTAAGCTGGCCTCTGCTACTAACGCCACCACCACCTCTACCGGCCTTTCTGCATACCATCGTTTCGCTCATTTCTATCAGGCCACCCAACTGGTCAGCTACTTGTCCGATAACGCCACTCCATACACCCACCATAGTCTTTCAAGAGACGGCTAAGCTGATCACTGTCTGTCAGTCTCTAGTTGCGTGTTGCCTGGGTGATTAGGTGATATTTTTCAGATCTATGGCAGCTCTTAACCGCTATAATATAAGTTATTTCTTCTTTTATGTGCCGTGTCCCTTCGGGAAGTAGGCGATCGTGGCCCTCCACATCTTCTTCTCCCTTGTAGCTCTTAATAAGATTTGTCTTTTTGCTATTTCTCCCAAAACCTGTTCTAACATTCAAGCTCATCAAGTATGTTACTCGCTGCTTTCCTCTGTCTCTCTTTCCCTCATTCTGTCCTGTGAGTATCAGATTTTCCAAGCCTATCTGCCTCATTACGTGCCCCAGAAATTTCAACTGCCCCTTCCTGATGTTAAGTATAAGTTTGCTTTCCAGTTGCCGAACTTCTAGTTTACACCCGAGGAGGCTTACACAATGATGGGGGTTCATACCGGCCATGCAGTTAGCAATTATTCAAAAGTTTTACTATGTTCAGAAGACACTGGTGTTTTTCTAGATTGGGAATAACTGTAACTGCTGTCGCTTCTGGCAATTAGAAAATATTACTCACCAGAACCGAATCCCAGTGATATTGTACCGAGATATTCCTTATTATACTGTTCTTTCCAATATCCTGCTAGATATTTGATTAAAATGTCCTTGCTTTTACAACTTTTATTCTGTGACGTCCTGGGTATGACGATAAACTACATCCGCGTCCTGGGTATGACGATAAACTACATCCGCGTCCTGGGTAAGACGATAAACCACATCCGCGTCCTGGGTAAGACGATAAACTACATCCGCGTCCTGGGTATGACGATAAACTACATCCGCGTCCTGGGTATGACGATAAACTACATCCGCGTCCTGGGTAAGACGATAAACCACATCCGCGTCCTGGGTAAGACGATAAACCACATCCGCGTCCTGGGTATGACGATAAACTACATCTGCGTCCTGGGTATGACGATAAACCACATCCGCGTCCTGGGTATGACGATAAACTACATCCGCGTCCTGGGTATGACGATAAACTACATCTGCGTCCTGGGTATGACGATAAACTACATCTGCGTCCTGGGTATGACGATAAACCACATCTGCGTCCTGGGTATGACGATAAACCACATCCGCGTCCTGGGTATGACGATAAACTACATCCGCGTCCTGGGTATGACGATAAACTACATCTGCGTCCTGGGTATGACGATAAACCACATCTGCGTCCTGGGTATGACGATAAACCACATCCGCGTCCTGGGTATGACGATAAACCACATCCGCGTCCTGGGTAAGACGATAAACTACGTCCAACAGCAAGGCCTCTGATAATACGTTTTTGAAAAAATAATGTTGCCAGCTGTACGTTTTGAAAAAATATTACCAGCTATACTTTTTTTTTGAAAGAATAGTGTTGCCGGCTATACGTTTTGGAAAAATAATATTACCAGCTATACGTTTTTGAAAAAAATAATATTACCAGCTATACATTTTTGAGGAAAAAATATTACCAAGAAAAAAAAGTTGTCGGCATTAAATGACCCATTGATGTTGATGTGCCGTAAAACAAAACAAACCAAACCAACCATCTATTCTGTGACAAGACTTAATGCAAGTAAAAAAAACAAACATCCCGTCCTCTCATTATTGACTTACGCTTATACAAGCCGAACACTACGTCAATTTTCGCTTTTTCTTCGCCATTGGGTATAATCAGTAGTAAGATTAGAGTAAACCCTTTTTTACAATAATGTTCATCCTATACAAGACCCAAGAGCCACTTGATGTAGAGGGTTACAGAATAAATGGTAAGAGGCCCAGTTTATGAGGATATACGGGGAAGATAACAGTTAACACTCGACTTGAACAGGTTAAGATTGTAGTGATCGGGGAAGCATCCTCTTGGGAGCCAGTTCCACAAACTAGCAGTTCGTGAAAAGAAGCTGCGAGTTGATTTTATATCTCATCAATGGAATGCGAAAGGAATGATGGTATTTCACTACAGTGTGCATTGGTTGGTTTGGTGTTAGCTGTGAAGGTTAGAACTGGTAGGCTTCTGGAATGTAGTTCGTCGAAATACTTTTCATGAAAATAGCAATAGAATAGCAAGAGGTTTGTAACGTTTCGTCCCTGGGAAAGGGGTTGCAAGGCGAAAAATATTTTGTCACCCACAAGGCGCCTTTGAACTCAAAATAAAGACTGAGTAGCTACTGCCCAGATCTAGCAGCCGGACTCATTTTCGGACCGGATCTGGCTCTTGTAAAGGTGGAGGATATCAGGAGGAGTCAGGTATTTACTGCCGCGGTAAAGGAAACTCACCTTTTTTTCACCTGTATCCTTAGCCAGGGATCGTATCTACGCGTTCTACTCGCAGTCGGAGTTGAGCGTTCAAGGTACGGGGTCTCCCTAAGAGAACATCCACTCATCGTGAAGTAGCATTTATTTATACTAGGATGACACGAGAGAGAACAGTGAGTTTTTTCGGGGGGTTTTTTTTTTTTTTTCACGATTTACGCTTATATTGTAAATTATTTTCAGGAATCAGCCCCCAACTACAATATTTCCCATCATGTTTTCAGGATTGTTCTAGAAATTCTTGAAACTATTAGAAACGCCTCGGAAGTTCTTGAAACTTCACGAAAGTTCTAGAAAAGTACCTGTCTATATTTCTGAGATGAGGTATTATGTTCACTATTTACATTATTCGGACTATTGTCCTCATCCTTGTCTTTCTGTTCTAATGTTATCTCCTGTTAATTCCCCTCTCAAAGTTTTCCACCGCCTTAACCAGGTATTGAGCACACACTCTTTGGGTCCTGTCACTGGATCTTACTAACGCATTTATCCACTGTGCAATGTGTCTTTGAGGACATCTGTGTATGATTTTCTGGGTATTATAAATCTAATGTCTTCAGCAAACATGTTTTACCAATGCTCATATTGCAATTTTTGCTATTATTGCATTTTTTTTTACCAGAGCTCATATTGCAATTTTTGTTGTTATTATCGCTTTTCTCTGTCATTCCTTATTAAGGAGTGGTTACGGCGGTGGAGAACTTGGAGAGGGGAATTAACAGGAGATAACTGATAACTGACATCCATTAGACATGGCACGTGGAACTAGAACAGTCTACCCCAGTGAGCGAAATAAAGGGTTCAGTTCGACATTCCAACCACCAGAAGAAGGCCGGAGCGTACAAAGGCCGAAACGTTGTGATAAGTATGGCGACAAAGATGAGGAGAATAGACCGAATGATGTAAATAGTGTTCTAGAAAAGTCTCCTTCAGCAACACAGCGCTTAATCTGTCTGGAATGTGATGGGAAACTGGTTAATTTCAAAATAATAATGTCCATGTCACAAAAGTAAAAGTTTGAAGGGGAAAATAGTCCTTTCAGTGCCCGCTTGGTGATTGTAGAAGGCCACTAGTTTGTTTCTTGGCAGAGAATGGGCCCAGCCAGTTTTTTTGCTTGTCTGTCCTGTTAGAGCTAGCTCAGAGGAGAATCAGCTACCCATCTCTGGTCATTTAGAATTTTAGAGGGGCAACCATATACCGTTGTATCATCAGCATAGATGTCCACAAAAAATCGGTGTATACTCTTTAGGCAGAACTTAATGTCTATGCTCTCACCATTAATTTGCGCCCTTGGGTAGCAACCGTTATATCCTATTTCCTGACACCTACAAAGTATGAAAAATGACTATTTCCTTCAAACCTTGCTTTTGTGCCCAGGATAATGATATTTATGAAACTGAACTATGCCCTTTGGGAAAATTGGCAAATATGAACATTCTCGGACATGCAAAGTAGGAACAAAACGACATATCATTCCAAAGTAGAATTTACTTATTCTTGAATGACACTAGAGAGGCCAGTGAGTAGTTTTTCGCGATTAACGCTTATATTGTAAATTATTTTTACGAATCCGCCCCCCCCCCCCAAATATAGTAATCCCATTATGTTTTCGTTATATTTTCCTTGGTAGCCAGAACGTTCTAGAAATTCTTGAAACTATTAGAAACTTCCCGGAAGTTCTTAAGCGTTCTAGAAAATTCTCCTTCTGCAACTCTGATGTGACTGAAATGAAATGAAAAACACGTTAGTCTAAAAAAAAACAAAAAAAAAATAATGTTCAGATCACAAAAGCAAAGTTTGAAGGGAATAATAGTCATTTCCTTTTCCTTTGCTTATATATATGTATAATGTACTTTGAAAAATTAAGATAATATAATAATAAATAAATAAGCATACTAAAAGTCAGGACTATAAATAGTTTAAAACATTAGCACTAAACTAAAAGTAAATAAAAAAAACAAGAAATGTGGCAGCGTACACGGCGGATTTAAGGAAATGTTGTTCTCTTCCATTTCAACGCAAAGCCGCTTACAGCGAGAAGAATAGAGGAAAAAGTTTTGGAACATGGTTCTACATCAGCGACCATATACACTTGACTTAGCGGCAACCGATTATTGTTTTTTACGATTGGAGCAAAACGCTTTGACGGAGAAAACCTTCTGCAATATAAACCAGATTCAAGAGATGGCCAAAAACATTTCCACATTAAAAAACCCGGAATTTTAATAAAAATTGATTGAATTTTTAACAATTTATCAGCACTATCCGCTTTATTAACAATTAAGAAATAAACAATTAAGAAATAAACAATTAAGAAATAAACAATTAAGAAATAATATTTACTGATCAAAGACAAAAAGAAAGTCAAAGTTTTTTTTTACATATTGTAATTCTTGCTTTTCAGCTACCGAGTGACCCAATGAGATCAGCTTCTCGCTCAATGTCATAAAATTGCTTTCTTTGTTTTCTTTATAGGAGCATCTGCATTGGAAAGTGCCCGCAGGGGATAGATCGTCATTTAAATCATATTCAGCTTGCCATTAGGTGCATTCAGTGAAAGATACATTCATCTGCTTTCCTTACGACTTTACTATCAGCGTCACATTTGACGTTGTTTGTTTCCGGATACATCGAAAAGATTTTAGCTTCACTTTCTTAACCGGTCATAGAAAAGGTGGAGGATATCAGGAGGAGTCAGGTACTTACTTCTTCTGTCTGACCTCTAGGTTTCAACGAGTCTCTGCTAATGCTAGGCGGCTTTGCGACACCATCGGAAATAAAAGATCAATGGATACATTATCAAATGGATTGATAAATTAAGTTGAGTCATAAATAATTTCCGTTTTTGTATCAATTTTATTATTAAAAAAACACAAACATGAACTACAATTACATTTTATTCGATTATATATTCACCATTATTTAGAATAACTTGTTACTAAATAACAAGGCTTACGGTCCTATCACTTTGAAGCTAGGGAGGGGGGGGTTTGGAGCAAACCCCTTGTTACACAAGATGGACTCGTCCAAAGTATACTTATACTGACAGAGACAATACCTGAAGGTTGAAATACGTTGAGTCAGGGTGAGAGATACGGAGACAGTACACAGGGTGTTCACAGAGAGTTATACGAGAGTCCAGAGAGAGAGAGAGAGAGAGAGAGAATTACGGCTTCACTTACAGAGACTTGTACATATACTTTCTACTAACCCGCATTCCTGGACTACTATCTTCACTTCAAGTCTGTATTCTTACGTTTAATACACTCTAAAATCAATAAAGTATAAGTATATATACTTATAAGGAGGGGAGGGGAAATTGCATGTAAGTAATTAGCGAGGGACAGTTAAAATAAAATATCCCCCAACAAATTAAGGGACTTCACAAATACTTCTGCCGGCAAAGAGAAGGTTTCCGTAATCCTGTACAGATTGATTCCAAAATCTTCAAATGATTGTTGGAACCAGACATGTGAATAATTTTGAACCACTCTTTCGTATACGACTTGGCACAGGCTATATTCTCTACGAGGTGTTGCACAATAGCCGATTCCATATTTATTGAGGGAATATAACACATGTTATCTATTTTACCAAGTCGTATTTTAGAAGGTATATGTTGATTAATTCTTGTTTCCAAGTATATATATATATATATATATATATATATATATATATATATATATATATATATATATATATATATATATAATGCAGCGGACTTGTGATGTCCTTGAGGAGAATATCATTTGTCGTTAAATTCCCTGTGTACGCTGCTATTGTCGTGCAAAAACTTAGTATGATTCGCAATTAGGATAGTATATTCGTCATTAAAATGAAAAGGAAATTACTTAATAAGTGTTTTCCAGTATATCAGTTATGGATGCCCCATCAGACCATAAACGCAAGAAAGCAGCATCAAGTTCATATATCTAATGTTGTCAAGGCTTCTGTAGTTTTGAAGTTCTTCTCAGTCGGGATATAATATCGAGTAACAGCTCCTCTGATATCTGTGATGTCAGTTCCTTCTAATGTTGGGCCAACAAGTATTCTTCTGATTATTGACCTGTTAGCGTGCCCTAAAATTTTAGTGGATACAAGGGGTAAGGCCTATCCACTAAAAGCACCAACATCTGCGGAGATGTTTGCAGACTCAAGTATAAACCCGACTAGTTTTTTAGTTTAGGGATATTGTAGATTTAGGTGTAATTGATAAAATTCTCAACAAACGGTATCGACAAACTTCTCAATGAACAATAAGAAAAGGAAGAAAACGAACAGGGTAAAGTAAAAATGACGTCACGCATTATGAAATGGACAAAGTCCGACAATTATTTTTTTAAGACATTTTTTATAAAATATTTTATAAAAAGACCGTATAAACATAAAAAATGTCTTTAAAAACTAATTGTCGGACTTTGTCTATTTCATAATGTGTGACGTCATATGTTTACATTTGGATACGCATTGAGCACATATGGATGTACGAGATAAAATCATGAAGAATTGTGTTTAAAAACAGTAAAATCGACTGTGGCTCCTCCGTGGCTCAATCGGTTAAGGCACGTCAGGCTATATGACGGTTCTGTATATGATACAGGTTCGATTCCTGTCGGAGGACGCATATTTTCTATGAAAATTTCTCGGACATTCAGGCCGGTAAGTGTTGTTAATACTGTTTATTATAAACAGAGCATTTACTTAAATATTTGTATCCATAAAAAGAACGTATAAACATAAAAAATGTCTTTATATATATATATATATATATATATATATATATATATGTTGGTATAAAATGACAATTGGAAAAATCTTAGATTTTGCCGACACGTTTCGTCTTCAGACTTTTTCAAGGCAAAAATGAAATCAAAATATGTTGTTATAGTTACATTAAAATCCAAATTTAAAAACATAGACGCTTCTGTCCAAGCCTTTTTTTCTTGTTAATGTAAATTACATTTATAGTAAGAGATTTTTTTTCCATGTCGACAATATAGTTAAAATCTCTTAAAGATTTTTCCAATTGTCATTTTATACCAATATGTCTTGTTGATCTGTGAATTTAACTATATATATATATATATATATATATATATATATATATATATATATATATATATATATATATATAGTACCAATTTGTAATTATATTGCAATTAATAAAAATCAAGACAAACCTTAAATCTCCATCTCGGCTATAATTTATTTCATGAATATTTTATATTCATCTTTTCAAAGCGAAAGTTTTTTTTAGAAATGGAATTAATCCATCCAGACAGATAGAAAAAAAGAGGAAAGGAAATCAGAAAATCTAAAAAGAATTTATATTTTTTTTTTTTTTTTAAAGCAAGAAAAATAAAGATTTCAAATATAAATATTTTTTTTTTAAATAAGGGAAAAAAGAAAGAGCGTGTAAGAAAGATGGGGAGAAGAAAGAGATATGGATTTTAAAGGTATATATATATATATATATATATATATATATATATATATATATATATATATATATTGACTAACAACACTGAAAATAGCCAGAGAAACTGCATCCGAATCTACAATTATTTCCACTCAATAGGGCCAAGAATAATTCGAATCACAACTGTTACCGACACCAAAATAACTGTTAGAACAATACAATAGACTACCCACAATGCAATATAGTAGACTACCCACAATGCATCACTGACTTGTATATATTAATCTTTGAGCAAAATCACAACACACATGGACTGACGATTGTGTCTAGCATGAAACAGACTGTCACTTCTGGGTGTTGACCTCAATGTCCATTTTATATTTACATACCTTTCGTGCCCGGGTCTCATGGTCAGAATGCGAACGTTCTAAACACTCGGCCAATGCCCATCACTGCCTCTAGTAATTGTGAAAGTAAAATAACATATATCATTTTTTATTGCTTCAAAACTCCCCAAAAATGTAAATTTCAGCATTAAATGACCCATAAGGTGTTGATATGCCGTTAAACAAACAAACAAACAACTCAGTCAATCTAAGCAGTCCCTGAGACAAAAGTAAGTTTTATTGAAGAACTTTTTATCTGCTTATTTTCATTTTTAAGTTTGAAATATGCAGAATTTAATTTCAAATATGCTTATTTCTTTGTATTGAAAATCCATTTTTTTTTAGATTATAATTTGTTCTGAGTTACCTGGCGCACCCTGTATATGCGAGAGAGAAAAAAAAACATTTTGCGTATATATGATATTAAATATCACTAAGTGTGTTTCAGTGAATGTTAATGTTTGTGCATTGGCGGTTGTTTGTGTGCATGCTCAGACGCGTCTGTGTATTAACAGGACGTCGGAATAACTCAATTATTTATTGCCAGTGTCAAATTTTTCAGCACAACCGTATAGCATTGACCGATTTAAAATTTTCCATTCGCAAACATTAATGCACTAAAATACATGTGCGATTAAAATACACTAATGCGGAATAAAACTACAACACCCTGAGGGACGATTCTGATATTGACCTTAGGTAGAATAGAAAGTAGAAAAAACCCCGATCAACATGGAAAGGATGTTGGAATAATCTAGAACTTATACTGGAAACAAATCGCCTGCAAACGGATAGAAAATGGATTGAGTAGCTAAACAAAAATACAAAGGAGCTTGAGACAAGGATATGTCATCTCCCCAGATTTATTCAACCTCTACACCGAGGCTATCCTAATGGAACTTGTGATCTTACCTGGATGTATTTTTATGTAGGAGTAATCTTAACAATCTGAGATATGCAGATGTCACTAAGTTTATTCGCTGATATGGAAAGAAAAATACCAAAACCTCCAAGACAGAATAGTAAAAGAAAGCGAGATAAAAGGACTAACTATCAATTGCAGGGAAACAGAAAGTATGGCCATTAGTAAAAGAAAAAAAACACAAGCTCAAATTGGAGATATAAAACTCAAGCAAGTACAGAAGTTGAAATATCTGTGAAAGGTTTTAACAATGCCGCACCGAAATCCGAAGACGAATCGGATTAGAGAAAGAGACATTTCAAAGGATAAGCAAAGTGCTGAAAAGCAGAAAAATGTCTTTAGAAACAAAGAGCAGGATTACTATATGATATTCATCCTCTTTTAGGGCTGTGAATGTTGGAGAATCTCCTCCCACGTATGAGAAGAAAACTGGAAGCAGCAGAAATGTGGTTCTACAGAAGGATAGTGAGAATTCCATGGAAGGAGCGAGTAAGCAACGAGGAAGTCTTAAAGAAAATGTCAACAAAAGCTTATACTCACAATCAGAAAGCGACAGCTGAAATTCCTTGGACATGAGGAAGAAGGTGTTAGGAAAAATAACCCTCACGTGGTCTATTGAGGGCAAGAAAGATAGGGAAAGATAACGAACTGCCTACCTGACAAGCTTGTGTGAATCGATGGCAGAACATGGGGGGTGGATAAAGCAAAGGGTGAATCACTGCTAAGAGCAACAGGGAATAGGAATTTTGGAGAGCCATGATCGCCATGAAGGGATGTGGCACATAGAAGAAGAAGAAGAAGAAGAAGAAGAAGAAGAAGAAGAAGAAGAAGAAGAAGAAGAGGAGGAGGAGGAGGAGGAGAAGAAGAAAGAGAAGAAAATAATAATAAGAAGAAAATAATAAGAAGAAGAAAATAATAAAAATAATATGAAGAAAATAAGAAGAAGAAAGAGAAGTAAATAATAAGAAGAAAATAATAATAATAAGAAGAAAATAATAATAATAATAATAATAATAATAATAATAAGAAGAAGAAGAAGAAGAAGAAGAAGAAGAAGAAGAAGAAGAAGAAGGACAAGAAGAAGAAGAAGAAGAAGAAGAAGAAGAAGAAGAAGAAGAAGAAGAAGAAGAAGATTAACGTGCATACTAAGGATGAGTAGATAATCAAAATAAAAATTTCTAAGCGTTCGGATAAATTATGACTTAACTCTGTTGACCCTGATCCCCTGATGAGTACGGTATATGCACTTTCACACAGCAGCCTGTATACTTACTACTCGGGGTTCAAAGGGTTAATAACACTTGCACCGTCTGTGTCTGAACTTTGGATGCTGACAGATTCCCTATGGCGAATGGAGCAACGAAAACAGGTGTCAAGTCACAGAGGCAAACACGTGCTCTTTTTCTTGTTTTCGGGCCGTTTTCGAGGAGTCGTGTTGTCAGCTATCGAGAAGCTGGATGGATATTTCGGTGTTTTTTTTTTTCTTTTTACTACATCTTCACACAGTACAATTCCCAAAAGCTACTCAATGTAAAGTATTACTGAATGAAATTGTTGTAAGAAGGTTCTTGTATGTAATATACACAGATATATATATATATATATATATATATATATATATATATATATAAGGTACTCTCCCGTCGGTTTCGACGTATGAGGATCTGACAGCTTAATTGATTCAGTTATGACATTTTGTGCGATAATCTTAAGTGGCACTTAAGACCCGCTAGTGATTTACAAAGGAGGCCACATATGAAGCAAGAGGATTGTGGGATAAGATCACTATTCGATTGGTTGACCTTTTAGCTCTTGCTCTCGTTTCTTGGAGATGATTCAGACAAGCAAATTGAAATATATATATGACAGCATAACTTCATTCAAACATCTATGATAGAATAATTTAGACATATGTCTATTTTTATTTTACCCCGTTCATATTCCCGGATCTTTTTTTAATGTAATTAAATTGATATCGTGAATGTGGACAGGAATGTTCGTTTAAATGTTATGCAATCGAACTAGAATTCAACATATGACGTGCAATTCTTATATATATATATATATATATATATATATATATATGGCCTCTCATTATATATATATATATATATATATATATATATATATATA
>OZ038485.1:37236560-37241560 GCA_964036315.1 Acanthosepion esculentum | reverse complement strand
GGTTTCGCGCCCTCCAGTATCTATATGGCCCCACCCACTGTATTACATCTTAATTTTCATAAGGTAGTATTCATATAAAATACAAATTTTATTGTAACTTAATCATGTACAATAATGGATCATATACAATATAGGTGAACAATTCAAGTAGAAAAATTGAAAATAAATACAATGTATCTAAATAAAAAGTAGAGATATATTCATAATAGATCGTTAAATCTTAAATGAATCAATAACGTTTTGCGGTAATTTTTAACATCAACTTGAGATTTTTCTTGTTAAAAAGTTGAATATTTTAACATATACAACATTATGGATAAAAAATAATGACTTTTATATAGCTTTATAAACAAATTTACGGATATGGACTAAAAAAAATGACCCCAGAATGACGTCAAAATATGCACAATATTTTTTCATCCTTTTATAGTTGTGTTTAGTTTAATTTGTAACTTATATAAATGTAGGTAGGGAAAAAAAAACAATTGTCGATAACATATCGAGAGTCACTGTCCCGGCCCCTCAATCAGACATGCTTCCACACATTTGTCGGTGGGGGTCGAGAGTAGTATGCGCCGGCCCTGCATACAGGGTGTGGAAACGATCATCATCATGGAATCGACGATCCGAGTTCGAATTCCGGCTAACGTTCTTTATGCTCTGTTTGCACAAAAGCCTGAATTCTCTTCTTCATGCGTTTTTTTTTTTTTTTAAATCTCAAATAACTCGATAAATATGTCGTATCAACGGATGACGTGCGATCAATGAGTATTTGTAAAAATTAAGCTTCAACATAGTAACAACAATAGGCTGTTACTCCTATTGTCATCCTTTAAAATGACTAATCATATATATTATGAACTCTCCTTCTGTCGTCTCTTATATGTGAGAGTCCAACAGTGCAGGTCTTAGAAGGGAACAGCTCGACTACCCGTACATAACATTTGATTATAGGGACGGAGGCTTGTGCAGAACCAACCACATTTTTCGGACGAGCCGAATACAGAGGACTCGGGCACATAGTGTGCCACGAGATCTCTCTCCAAACAACTCTCCTCAAGTTTTGAATTCAGAGTTGACCTTTTCCTAGACTGGTTGCCAACCAAGGCTAAACAGCCCAGAGTGTACTACTAGTTAAACAATAGCTAGGGAGAGACAAAGAGATGGATACATATGTTTTTGCAAAGGTATTTGGACATAAATGAACTCGACTGGATTTCGAACTCGGCATTACGATTTCTCATTCAAAACTGTACATCATATATATACACATATGTGTGTGTATAGACAAATAAGAAAGAACTGTTAGGTTAATAATCCAAAGTTCTTTAGTATTTTTGTTTTTATTTAAAAAAAAAAAAGTGCTCGATACACAAGTACAGCCTATATTATTATTATAATTATTTTTTTAAAATATGATTCCATCGCTACATAAGATTTCTCATGTTTCAAAAACAGAAGCAAAAAAGTTCAGTTCAATTTTATAAATTAAATTAAAGGAAAGTACGTAGTTCTGTTTCGTCCTCAAGCGAATTTTGGAAAAACTAATTTTGAAATATACGGAGCTTTATAAGCATATACGTTCGTAATATTAATTTCTATAGATATGAATAAAATACATCATTTTAATAAGGGGCGGTAGGGAATTCATTTTCACTGACAACTATTGTATCAACAAAATAGTTACTTTAGATACAATAGTTGTCAGAGAAAATGAATACCCTACGGTATGAGTAAGTAGCAAGACAGAACAGGTTCTATAGCCTTGGATGGCAACTGGTCTATCGCAGAAAGAAATGACAACCTACTGCAGGAAAAATCTACCTCGTCTGTCATGTATCGAAAGATACATGATCGCCTAAGCGTGTATCACGCATGGCACATAACTGACTGAAGACTTGAAGAAATTAATTCAGAAGGCGGCACTGGAGAAATCAAGTAAAGCTGTTGAATGAACTAAGATAGATAGATAGATAGATAGATAGATAGATAGATAGATAGATAGATAGATAGATATTAATAAACTGAGATAGATAGATAGATAGATAGATAGATAGATAGATAGATAGATAGATAGATAGATAGATATTAATAAACTGAGATAGATAGATAGATAGATAGATAGATAGATAGATAGATAGATAGATAGATAGATAGATAGTGAATAGACTGAGATAGATAGATAGATAGATAGATAGATAGATAGATAGATAGATAGATAGATAGATAATGAATAAACTGAGACAGATAGATAGATAGATAGATAGATAGATAGATAGATAGATAGATAGATAGATAGAGAGAGAGAGAGATATATAGAGAGATAGGTATTACAGACTAAGAAAGAAAGAAAGAAAGAAAGAGAGAAAGAAAGAAAGAAAGAAGACTTGTCTACCATTAGACAGATGGATTATTGATAAAGAGTTGAACTGAAAAATGAAATGTATTCAAAAAATCGATAAGAAAAAGATCAATTTAAATACTCACCTGTATTCATACATCAAGCACGGGCAAAGCGTCATCAAGTTTGTTTTTTAATTTAAGGCAAGAAATTTCCCAAATAAAAGACACAAATTATTCGAAATTCACAGAAATTAATATTAAAAATTTTGTTTTCATTTAATATATTGGTTGTGTGCAAATGTTTCCCACGAAATAAAAAAAAACTGGCTCTGTAGTTTGTAATGCAGTCTCTAGCTCTCAGAAAATTATCCCGAGACCTTTTGGCACAACTCGTATTATGAATGTATTCTTTATTTTATTTCGTATTATTTACTATATTTTTTTTTATTTACAACTAATAAAAGATTAAAATTTTCTTTTATATCTTCTAATACGAAAAGACTACGACTGAAATATTAGTGAAGATTTTTCATTTTTAATCCCACGCTACTCAAAAGCTGTTTGCTTCTCTAAATATGATAGATAGATAGATAGATAGATAGATAGATAGATAGATAGATAGATAGATAGATAATGAACAGACGAAGATAGATATGAACAGACTGTGATAGATAGATAGATAGATAGATAGATAGATAGATAGATAGATAGATAGAAGCAGACTGTGATAGATAGATAGATAGATAGATAGATAGATAGATAGATAGATAGATAGATAGAAGCAGACTGTGATAGATAGATAGATAGATAGATAGATAGATAGATAGATAGATAGATAGATAATGAACAGACGAAGAAAGAAAGAAAGAAAGAAAGAAAGAAAGAAAGAAATGCACTGAAATGATTAGGAAAGAAACTGATATAGCAAAAGAGAAAGAAAAAACAAATCTAAGTAAAATAAAGACAATGATTTGATGGACTGTTGCATGTCCACGTAATGATTATTCATAAACAAATGTAAATATTTCCTTTTCCCTACCGACAATGCGAGACAGCTTCCCTAGGGTAAGGATGTGGGTTCGAATTACACAGCGGGCTAATTTATTTCACATTTATCCACATGTTCAAGTCGAATATTATGCGTGTGTGCGCGTTACATAAATTCTGGGTGGGACATCAAAGTGCAGAGAACTGGTTTGGCAGGAAACCGTAATTCTATAGGAATACACAGGATTTTATATAGTAATACGTCGGGTATCTCTCCATATCTCTCTCTCTCTCTCACACACACACACACACACATACACACACACACACACACACACACACACACACACACCATCTCCCTCTGATCTCTTCCCTTCTTTCGCTCTGTGACGTTCCACGTGCGGATTCCTTACAAACAGAATTGTTCATAACCATTTTGGTTCTCACCAGTCGAGGTGCAACTAAATGCATTGAAACGCAGTTGCATCTTTGTAGTGAGTAAATTGATTTTGTCTATATGAAAAATTATAACATATATATATATGTATATATATATATATATATACATATATATATATATATATATATATATATATATATATATATATATATATGCATATATATATATATATATAAATATAAATATAAAAGTGAACATAGAAGTCAATACTTAGAGGCGACAGTCTGTTTCATGCTAGTGCAATCGTCAGGCACACGCTCTATCTCTGATATTGAGCACTTTATCCCATAAATATATCACACTTTAAGACTATATTTCTTCTTATATATATATATATATAGGTGACCACTCGTATTCGAGGACAGCCGTCTATTAGTGCGGCTAGCCAATCCCTATTGCAGACGCTCGATCAGCCACGTTTGTGTTTATTCAACACCCACAGAGCCCACCTGCGGTTTATACGGCAACTATGCTGAGCAGACCTTAATTACAGTTTCTGGGATAGAGCGTGTTATCTAGCGAGATCAACAATCTGAACAAGGAACAGCACACTAAAACCCTCGGTCACGATAACTTGTAACTTCGTGCTAGCACAGCTATCGACGCCCGCCAACCAAGTCGTCAGGCGGGCTGACGATTGCGTCTAGCATGAAACAGCCAGTCGCTTCTGACTGAAATGTTCACTTTTATATTGACATTTACATCGTGTAAAATTCCTCAAAAATGGTTCCAATATTACTTGGCCTAAAGGAAGGCTTTTAAGTAAAACAATGTCCTCGTGCCATCTATTTCCTGTAATAAGACTTCATCTTTTATAGCAAGAGTTATCTTTAGTGTCTGTTCGGTGAAGGACTGTAATTTCTCTTTTATTAATAATGACCAGGAAAGAAAAATACTTGATTCGTTTAAAAAATACTCATAGAACGACTTTCTTCACAAAGGATTATTTAATTTCAACATTTTATAATATTTCTTCAATAGAAACTTCTCAGGAAGAAATTAGAGTTAATTTGTTTTTCTTTTACATTAGTAATTGTTGTATGGGAAAAGCATTTTAGCGACAAAAATTAGATAAAGTCTCTAAGTATAAGGATCATTGCACAGAAATGAGAATTATATGGAATATAATACATGTTAAAATAATAGATAGATAGATAGATAGATAGATAGATAGATAGATAGATAGATAGATAGATAGATAGATACGAAA
>OZ038485.1:37216560-37234060 GCA_964036315.1 Acanthosepion esculentum | reverse complement strand
CGTTGTGCTGTCTGTATTAAAGGGGAACATTGAAATTAGGCGTTAGGATGATTTGATTAATGGTCAAAATTTTCCCGGACATTTGTTTAACGCTTCATATATCTCTTAGTATATGGTTATATGTGTTTATATGTATATTTATATCTATTTTTATTTATATTCGTATATTTATGAATATTTCTATGCATAAAGCGCACAGAGAACCGGAAACTGACAAGAAATTATAACCTGAAGAATAATGCAAAGATATCCGATCGAAAAATTAATATATGCTTAAAGATTTAGAAATAGAAAAAAAAATGTAAAGATTATACATTTAAAAAAAAAAACGCCTTCAGCCTCTGTCTGAAAACAATGTATAGCCGGATAGAGTTTTTTTTTTTTCGCTCTCATTATCAATCACCCCTCCATAATAGCGGATTTCAGTGATTCCTTGGTATCGTGTGTTCGTCTTTCTCTCTCCCTCTTACCGACGCCCTAAAACTAACAATAAAGGGAATTCATTTCAAAAGGCCTAGGAGGTCACATGGTAGGAATGACTTAATCAGGAAAACTCTCTCCACTGCGTTATCCGAGAGGTGGGCGGAGACCTGTAGAATACGTACGGCCACCGCTTCAACATAAGGTTTGACCAACGTGTTGCGAAACTCGAAATAGGTGATAACATTGATTCTGGGGATCTTAGATATGGCATGAGATGGCCGACGTTGATAACGGGCATCCCTGACAAAGTGAAATTCGTGTGCATCAGCGTGGATTCTCTCCGAACTACCTGCAGTTGGTCATGTACATGCCACTGAAAAGAACCTGGCTGAGTCTGTATTTAGCGGTAAATGATGTGTTCTCAGATGTCTGGCGAAAACTGAAGACAGATAGATAGATAGATAGATAGATAGATAGATAGATAGATAGATAGATAGATATGAACAGAATGAGATAGATAGATAGACAGATAGATAGATAGATAGATAGATAGATATGAACAACCTTTTATATATATATATATATATATATATATATATATAGATAGATAGATAGATAGATAGATAGATAGATAGATAGATAGATAGATAGATAGTGCAATCGTCAGGCTTTATTCAGCACTTTATCCCATAAATATAGCACACTTTAAGACTATATTTCTTTACATATATATATATATATATATATATATATGAACAAATATAGTCTTAAAGTGTGCTATATTTATGGGATAAAGTGCTCAATATCAGAGATAGAGCGTGCGTAAATATAAAAGTGAACATAGAAGTCGACACTTAGAGGCGACAGTCTGTTTCATGCTAGATGCAATCCTCAGGCCACCGGTGGCCTGACGATTGCATCTAGCATGAAACAGACTGTCGCATGAAACAGACTGTTGAATCTAGCATGAAACAGACTGTCGCCTCTAAGTGTTGACTTCTATGTTCACTTTTATATATTATATATATATATATATATATATATTTCTTTATTTAGGCAACAAATTCTCTTTTAGGTATGTCTGATTAAAGAGATGGAAAGTACTTGGGAAATAAAAGGGATTGTCACTGTTACAGTGCATTTCTTGCCTTATTGTAATATACGGAAAAAGATTCGTTGACATGAAAGGATTATGATCAAAATAAGCAGACATAACCCTTATAACTTTTAATCAAACATATATATATATATATATATATATATATATATATATATATATAGATAGATAGATAGATAGATAGATAGATAGATAGATAGATAGATAGATAGATTTGAACTAAAAGAGATAGATAAAATTGACAAAATCCTTGTGACATTATATGAATAGACAAATATGAATAGGAAAATCCTAGTGGCATTACTTCCGTTTGACTACACACACACACAAATATATATATATATATATATATACATATATATATATATATATATATATATATATATATATATATATATATATATATATTGTCATCCACAGACAGACTGTTTCGCTGTATCACAGCTCATCAGTGTGGCTAGACGTCCGGTTGCCTCTGGCTAGAATCGAAAATCGGGTGAATTCGCGTCAGTCGGAAATTTTACCCTGAACCCGTAGTCGCACGGCAGAGAAGAAGGTGAATTTAAGCGTATTTATATTTAGATAAACACACAGTGACTGAGAGAACTCGATTCGATTTACCGAAGAGTCTTGCATTATTAGCCGTAATAGTCACTGTTTATATATATATATATATATATGTGTGTGTGTGTGTGTGTGTGTGTGTGTGTGTGTGTGTGTGTGTGTATATATATATATATATATATATATATTTAGGCAGCATATCTTCATTCATGCATTATGTTTGGTTGAATAATCTGGACATATTATGTCTATCTTTATTTAAATCCTCTCATATCTATGGATCAATTTAAAAGAAATGGAAATAACTCCGGATTCTTCCTTAATCAGTTTAATAACAATATTAAGAAAATGAGCCATGAATTTGAGAGGATTAAATTAAAAACAAATAGGAATAAGACGTCCAGATTATTTAACCAAATATATATATATGTGTGTGTGTGTGTGTGTGTGTGTGTGTGTGTGTGTGTGTGTGTGTGTTTGAATTTGTATCAGTGGTGTTGTTGAAAATTTTAATGCTTGGTCTACATCCGCGTCCTGTGTATGACGATAAACTACGTCCAGCAGCAAGGCCTCTGGTAATACGTTTTTGAAAAAATAATATTACCAGCTATACACTTTTGAAGCAAAAAATATTAACAGAAATAGATTTTTGACAAAACAAAAATATTACCAGGAAAAATCACGCATGGCACATAACCATACGTGAATCCAAGAATTCTTTTGTTGTAAGTGTTTTCCTGTTAACGTGACATGAACTAAGCATATAGTTCAATTAATAGAGTGATATATCTTACGACATTACAAAATTCATACAAAAAATTCTCACTTGAAATATTTGAACTTTAGTCTTGTGCCTTGCACGTCCCAAAATTATATAACCGTTAATAAATAACACATTCGTAAAAAATACATCTATCGGTCTACAATACATTTATTTCGTCTTGGAGTTTTATTTGTAAATGGAAAAATTACAGCCTGATGATGAGAACATAAAGTTTTCGAAAGTACTTGCTGCTCTAAAAATGCACCAGATCCATCTGACAACAATTTTAGACATAAGGATGACGTCATTCAATGCATTGTTAGTAAGTTAACGCTTCTATTAAGTCTGCTAGCGAAGAGAATTCGCCATTAATTACATTAATATTACTAATTGATTCTTTGTATGATTACCTCTTTATAATATAAAATATATACTGCCCAATATAATTTATATATATATATATATATGTGTGTGTGTGTGTGTGTGTGTGTGTGTGTGTGTGTGTGTGTGTGTGTGTGTGTGTGTGTTAATCATTTCATCACAAACCCTAGCAAGGTGATAATGCCACAAAGACACGAGAGATTACTGGGAATGAAAGAGAGTGAGGGGGAATTTCGGAGAAGGCACCGGAAACACAATCCTAAAGAGGATACAAGGGATAAACCTCTACTCCTGTTCAAAAGAACGGGGAGGTATGTGAACCGGGCAGTAGGCGAGCCTACACGCACCCACACACATACACGCATTTATTCTGGCTTTGAATGATCAGGAGCTCTTACGTGGCCGAGAGGTTAAGGTACGCCAGATCTAATGACGGTTTCTCCTAGAGGGCACATGTTCGAATCCTGCCGGAGAGCGAAAGCTTTTCCTAAAAAGATTTCTCGAATATTCGGACCGGTAGATAGAAATAAATAAATATACTGTTTAATTAATAAATTTTAAAAAAGAGCATCTACTCAAATATAATTATCTATTAAAAATAATGCTTAATCAAACAAATTGAAAATGCATCAGATTTAAACCATTCCTAAAAAGTTATCTTTGTTTATGTTAGGATACAAAACAGAGCAGTTATGTATATTTCGAGAATCGGAAAGATGTGTGTTCAAAAGAGCTATAAGGGCTTTGTTTGATCACGAGGTCCCACGTGGTCAACTCAATGCACGGCAGATCTAATTACCGTTTACCTCAGGAAAGCAGGAAGGAAGGGTGCATATTATTCAAACAGGATTTTTCGTATCTGTCTATATGTTGTGGTAGGATCCACCTAATTTGCATAGTGGAGTACCGACGATATAAATATGGTTGGTACCGGAAGACAGGGGGGCGAATACAGAGATCCAACTAGAGACTCTGCCCGACTGCGACTTAGTCAACTCATTCTCCCGGAACGGTCTTCCCAGAAATATACAAAAGACTATATGTAAATATTGTGTACACTTTCTTGTTCCAATACATTTTATTCTAACTACATTTTGTGTTTGCATTATTATTCCATGCATTAGTCAAGTTTCAACAATGGCGACGAAGTAGAACGAACCATACGCCAAGTTTCAACAATGGCGACGAAGTAGAACGTACCATACGCCAAGTTTCAACACTATATTTCTGAGATGAGGTATTATGAACACTATTTACATTGCTCGGACTATCATCCTCATCTTTGTTGCCATACTTATTACAACGCTTCGGCCGTTGTACACTCAGCCTTATTCAGGTGGTTGGAATGTCGAACTGAACACTTTATTTCGCTCGCTCGGGTAGAATGTTCTAGTTCCACATGGCACAGTGGATAAAGGCGTTAGTTCGATCCATTGACAGGAACCAAACAGTGTGAGTTCAATACATGGTTATAGCGGAGGAGAACTTTGAGAAGGGAATTAACAGGAGGTAACTGATAACATCCATTAGATATGGCACGTGGAACTAGAACAGTTCAGTAACGGGTTCAGTTCGACATTGCAACCACCTGAAGAAGGCCGAAACGTTGTAATAAATATGGCGACAAATATGAGGACAATAGTCCGAATAATGTAAATAGTGTACATAATACCTCGGAGTGTACGACGGCCGAAACGCTGTGATAAATATGGCAACAAAATGAGGACGGTAGTCCGAGCAATGTAGATAGTGTAGGACTTTTCGTATATTCAGTCTGGAAGATGGCAATAAACAAATTTCCTGTTTAATAAATAAATAAATAAAAACAGAACATCTACTCAAATATAAGAATGAAAAAATGAAAAAAAAATAAACAAATATATATATATATATATATATATATATATATATATATATATATATACATGAAGCGGATCTATGAGGGTCTCACTGAGAGAAGACAGGCGTAACGCGTTTGGTCCTTTGTATGCTCATCAAGACATTCAGTTAGATTATGCTAGAATCGTGTACTTCACTTTGATATATATATATATATAGATAGATAGATATGTATCCAGGTGCGATGAGAACGAATGGAGTACAATGCCAACGTTCGTAAGATTTAACTTAAAAGAGGGCTCACTACAAAGTAGAGCTACATTACTTATTTTAGGATATTACACAGAAAACATGTCAAAATCGCTACACAATTGCAATCATGTATCATGCAATTGTAAATTTCTGGCGAGTGAACGATATATATATATATATATATATATATATATATATATAATATGATTTCCACCAGAAAATACACCGTCTACAAAAACATCTCTCGGTGAGTAATTGCCATTCCTCCGTTGATGAAGGACACAGGCTTGTCCGAAAATTCCGAATTTAAAACATTTTTCCATGCTTCATGTCTGTAAACTAGTTAATAATTAAAATTTAATAAATTCTTATCGTATTAATTATTTTGGTGCTCTTTCGTTTCTCCTTGTTTTTTTAACTTACCTATCTATTTTACACACACACACACACACACACACACACACACACACAGACTCACACACACAGACACACACACACACAGACAGAGACAGACACACACACACACACACATATATATATATATGTATATATATATATATTAATATATATATATGTATATATATATATATAATTATTTATTTAAATATTATAACATAAATATGTTATAAAATCACTACAAACATAGCCATTTTGTTTCAACACTTCTAGTGTCTTATCAAGTGATGATGTTGAATGTAGAATAAATGGTTTTAAAAGATTCAAATTAATTAACGATCCTTCGCTAGGGGTAAACGCTGTTACATAAGCTAGAATGACCAATCAAAATACATATATATATATATATCCCTCTAAGCCTGATATATATATGTATGTGTGTGTGTGTCTGTGTGTGTGTGTTAATCATTTCAAACCAAGCCCAAGCATATCCGCATTAGAAAACATTGACATTAGAAGATTCTCTTTCATAAGTCCTATTTAATCACATTTTGAATTGAAAAATTTGAATTTACAATTTTATATATCAAGTAAAGAAAAGGAAACGCAAATTTAAATTGAGATTTTTACTGAGGAACATCACCCTCTCTAACTGAAAATCCTGTAATATATATATATATATATATATATATATATATATATATATATATATATATATGAAAATGAAAATGAACACGCTACCACCCCTTGGCTGAATGATTGGATTTCTCTGTATCCTTGGAAACAGTGAATTATGAATTTTTTGTATGCGTTTAAAACTCAGTAAATTTTAAAAAAAATAAGTTACTGCAACATTCGCTTGAAGATGAAATGGAACTAATCTTTTTAATTTAATTACAAAATTAAATTTGAAGTTTTTAGCTTCCATTTTGAAACATGGTTATTACCGTGTAGCGAAAAAAAACATATTTTAAATCAGTTAATTTATAAAATTTATGCTCTGTAAATTTACATTGAGCACTGTTTTGTAAAAATAAAAAATATCAATAAGAACACCGGATAATATATATTACTGTTCTTTATATATATATATATATATATATATATATATATATATATATATATATATATATATAGAGAGAGAGAGAGAGAGAGAGAGAGAGAGAGAGATAGATAGATAGATATAGATATATATATATATATATTTATATATATATAATGACTGGCCACTCGTATTCGAGGATACCCGTTTACTAGGTCGGCTAGCCAATCCCTATTGCAGACGCTCGCTCAGGCACATTTGTGTTTTGATCAACACCCACAGAGCTCACATATCGTTTATACTGCAACTATGCTAAGCAGACCTTAGTTACAGTTTCTGATATAGAGCGTGTTGTCTAGCGTGATCAACAATCTGAACAAGGCCAGCACGCACAAGACTTTGGCCACGAAAACTTGTGCCTTCGTGCTAGTACAGCTATCGACAGCTCCCAAGAGTTCCGTCTAACCAATTTCACTCAATCCGTGGGATGTTTTTCAGGCACTTTTCAATGCGGAATATATATATATATATATATATATATATATATATATATATATATATATATATATATATATTGTCATCCACAGACAGACTGTTTCGCTGTATCACAGCTCATCAGTGTGGGTAGGGGTCCGTTTGCCTCTGGCTAGAATCGAAAACCGGCTGAATTCGCGTCAGTCGGAAATTTTACCCTGAAGCCGTTGGCGCACGGCAGAGAAGAAGGTGAATTTAAGCGTATTTATTTTTAGATAAACACACAGTGACTGAGAGAACTCGATTCGATTTACCGAAGAGTCTTGCATTATATATATATATATATATATATATATATATATATATATATATATATGCATGCATATTCAAAATAATCGGAAAGAACAGTGATATTTATAATTCAAAGTTCTTAGCTCATATTTTTTAAACAAATCCGTGGAGCTTAATATTATAGTCATTTTTTTTAAATAAATATGATTCTATCGTGACATAAAACATCCTATGTTTCAAAACATAAATCTCAAATCTTGATTAATTTTAAAAATTAAATCTACAGTATAGAGTTTCGTACCATTACCCAGTGATATTTATATATATTTTATATATATTTATATCAGGTCATCCCATATGTTCTGTCCGAATTTCGAATAAAGAAAACAAGTGACCAAATGTTACATTTAATTACAGATTCAATCAACAATGTATTTTCCCTGATTATCTATGACTTCCTTCCATCTATTAACAACCTTACTAATTCCATTACTGTAAAATTCTTTTGGCTTTGGTTCAAAGAACTCACAAATATCAGTTTTAACCTCTTCCTGTATTACAAAAGCTGTTTCTTCCAAATGATTCTGTAAGCTATGAAACAAATGGTAGTCTGAAGGAGCAAGGTCGGGAGAATAAGGTGGATGAGGAATTTTCTCCCAACCAAGTTCTTCGATCTTTTGTGACGTGATTCTTGCTGTATGTGGTCGCGCATTGTCCTGATGAAACATCACCCGTTTTCGATTCACTAGAGCAGGTCTTTTTTTCCTCAAAGCTTGGTTCAAACGCTCTAATTGCTGACAGTATATTTGAGCATTAATTGTTGCATTAGGTGGTAAGAATTCAAAGTGGATTATTCCTTGGCAATCCCAGAAGAACCTTTTGCCCATGAAGTTCTCTTCTCGGCTATGGCTAGGGTCCTTCCCCTTTACCAAGCCACTGTCTACGACGCTTAACATTTCGATAAAAGATCCATTTTTCGTCGCCAGTTACAAGTCTATCCAAAAAAGGTGAAACAAGTTGGCGAGAATGGAGAGAAGAGCAGATGTCAACTCGGGATTTGAGGTTGTTTTCACACAATTCATGAGGCACCCATTTTCCAAGTTTAGGAACTTTTCCAAGTTGTTGAGGATGACGATGAACAGTTGTATGGTTTGAACGGAGAGCCACTGCCAATTCCTCAACTGATAAAGCAGGATTTTCTTCAAGGGCTGCTTCAAGAAGCTTTTCATCAACTCAACTGGACGTCCGGTTCGATCTTCATCTTCAAGGGTGAAATCTCCACCTCTGAATTTTGCAAACCATCTTCTGCAAGTTCTTTCATTCACACATTCCTTTCCATAAACTGAGTGAATGTTTCTATCCGCTTCGGCTGCTGAGTTTCCTTTCTTGAACTCATAAAGCATTATCTGCCTCAAATGATTCTTGGGTACTTCCATGTTAGCAGGGTATTAATCAAACAAAATTTAATGTTATTGTTCTCTGAAAAAAAATTTGATCAGTTTAAATGCATCTAAACATAAAAATAATGTTCAGCTCCATTAGACATTATAAAATACTCTTTAAATTTCGTTCATTTTAACAAAAAGTTAAAATTCGGACAGAACTTATGGGATGACATAATACATATATACATATATATACATATTATGGACGCGTTGCCGAGTTGTTATATACATATATATACATATATACATATATATATATATAGTAATTTTTAGTATAGTATAGTGATTTTCCAAGCGTAGCTTAGATGTGGCACAAGGCCGAAAGTAGGAGGGGACCCAGTGAGAATCGAACTCACTACTCAGTCGTAATTGTTCTAGCGAGACAAGTTTGCTAACCATTACACAGCCTCCAGGCGGAGAGCGATGCTCGGGTGGTTCTCCCATCAAACTTAGCTAGCAATGTTCGATACTTACTGGTCATCACACATATTATATATGACCTTACGCTGAACTGTACTAAACATTTAAATTGGTCCCTGGCCATAGGTTCCTGCCGTAGTGTAATGCTATGCTCGTAGACTGATGTTTACCTAGCCCTCCCCCGCCCCATGAACTGGAATATCGTTAGTTTAACCAGGTGTCACGATATTACGCTTCTCCTTACTGTATGCAAAGTTGTATATACGGTCGGAAACTCCGGAACCTGGCTCTCCTCGTGTTATAGCGCCACTCGCGCGAAGACAAGAACATAGCTGGAGTGAGGAGCGGTTATTACATTAATCCTAACCTGAGGGCGAAGGAGCTAATTTCACAGTTCGACTGTGATTTTGATTGACCCTTTGCCAGACTAAATTAAGATTCGTAACTATTGACACTGAAAAAGTCATAATATACCGAAATATCTCGAAATAATACGCATTTTTACCTTAAATTACAGGTGATACCACGGGTGCGTATTATAAATAGGTTTAAACAATTTTTTTTTCCGATATTGATTTATAATAATAAATACGTACTTGCTGTTCTAAAACAAGATAAATATAATCCCAATTTTCATTTTAAATCTAACAATAATAATTGTAACATTTTTGTCAATAAATTTATGTTTATCAGTTACCGCATTTTTTATTTGCCGAAAAAATAAATTCAGGGTATTAAGGGTATTTTGGTCAGCATTTCCAATACAGCCTAAAAGATAGTTGTGCTTTTTTTCTTAGCTGAATAAAAAATACTGAAAATTCAAAAGCTTATTTTCGTAGTCATCAGACAAACGCTGGGTTATGGATGTTCTTCTAATAGATATATCAAACCTCTTCATAAAAAGAAAACACCAGTTTGCTGAAGCTTTAAATTTTGTTTCCAGGATACATGGTTTCATAAGTTCTTTTGCCTTCATCCTTATTTCCACAGTACTTATGGAACATCCATTTGACCCTCTTTCTTTCACAAATTCAACTAAACTTTGTTTCATATCTAATGAGTTTTTCTTTCTCTATCTATAGGTTTGGCACTTGATTTACACTTTTTTATTTCATTTTTATTCTTTCTCCATAAACGTATATTAGCCTCATTCAACTCATATTCTCTAGCTGCAGCTCTGTTTCCTATTCTTTCTGCTAATTCTATTACTTCTTGTTTAAAATTTCCACTATAACTCGCACCTTTTGACAACATTTTGCCGGTAAAATAAAATGTTATATTTATCGGGAAAACCACACGGTAATTGTCAACATTATTTTAACCGCTTAGTTAAGATTTTATTCTTAATATCAAGGTCGACAATATGTCTTCGTAATTATTTTTTTTTGTTTCTGACAAAATTCATAGATGCGTATTATACATAGGGATAGATATATTTCTTAATTTTTGGACCATTTGTGCGTATTAGTTATGGGTGCGTATTTTTTTCGGGAAATTACGTTAAGTAATGTACGCTCACAAGCATAAATGATTAGTCCACATATACAGGTCTGGCCATTTTTACGACGCCACACCCATATAAGTTGTCCTTGAAAACCACGCCCTAGTTTGATCTCTTTTTTTCTTTTTTCGCTTTATAAGTTCGTTTTCTTGTTCTATTTATCGTTTTGTTCTCTCGGTCACTTAAATCTTGCACTGTTTTCCGTCCTGTCAAATCTTTTTTTTTTATTATTAAAAATGGTGTCTAAAATCGGTTAATATTTTTAGTTGTTTCCTACATTTTTGGGCAAGTAAGAATCTTCGAAATTCAGAAACATTTGTTTCGGTGAATATGTCTATCTCGACATGAAAGGTGTGCCCAGAAGTATCCAGTATTTTATTTAATGGAAGATTTGGTCTTCGGAATTCAGGTTCTCTTTTTCAATTAAAATAGTGCTGGGAACTTTTGAACATCCACAGTATACACACACACACACACACACACACACACACACACATATATATATATATATATATATATATATATATATATATATATATATATATATATATATATATGTTATATAAGTACTATTTTCCCATTGTCTATTTTATACAATTTGTCTTCTCTACAGATTTCTTCTGAGAATTTTAACACACACACACACACACACACACACACACACACACATATATATATATATATATATATATATATATATATATATATATATATATATATTAGAGTGTGAAGCTTATATTTCATATCATAAAGAAACCATTTATACAAAGAATTAAATCGTAATTAATCACATTAACATTGCTATTGAATTCTTTGTATAAATTGTTTTTATTATATATATATATATATATATATATATATATATATATATATTGTGCACTGTTACATTAGAACATGTACATACCCACTACAAAACTATACATTTTGTTTCAACGTTAAAAAAGTTAACGTTTCTTCAGGTGGGAAACGTTACTTTTTAACGTTGAAACAAGATGTACAGTTAGTTTTGTAGTGGGTATGTACATGTTCTAATGTAACAGTGCATAATAAATAAATATTTATTGCTCTACATTTGTATTGAGCCCTGTTTTAAATTAATGTTTTGAGCGCTGAAATCTTACTCTTCCTTCTTTTACTTTTGGATATATATATATATATATATATATATATATATATATATATATATATATTTCGGCAGCATGTTTTCATTAAGACATGTTTCGTTGTATTATTTAGACATGTTCTGTCTACTTATTTTCGATAAGATCCTTTCATACTCGCGGACAAGCGTTTTGGTGTCATTATTGAAGAACGAGAGAAAATCTCTGTGTTGATACATATTTCTTTTATTTCTAAGTACTTTCGACAAATCCATGTCATCACCAGGGTGTTGTTTATTACAAAATAATTATTGTAGTATTCATTATTGTCAGAGACAAATTGTTGTGTTACTGAAAGTTAAATTTCTTACAAACGGTGTGAGAAACGCTGCATCAGTGCGTGACCGCTGGAACTGTTTAAAGGGAAGTAACTAAGTGTGGTTTGGAGAGTTTTTTTTACGAAATGAGTAGTAGAAAGAGAAAGTATTAGTGCAAACTATATATTATATACATTTTAAAACATCTGTGGCGTATTCATGGTTAATTTTTAGCTTCAATTTCTTTATATAGATAGCTTCAAGAATTTTTCTATAGATAGCTTCAAGAATTTTTAGTTTATACTTATTCTTTTCGTGAAAAAGTATAGAGGTATTTTCAACAAGATATTTTCTGAATTGCGAATGTGGAGTGTATGTTGTAAATGTTTACAAATGTTAGACATATTAAATGAAAATTAAGCCGCCGAGACAATATATATATATATATATATATATATATATATATATATATATATATATATATATATATATATAGCATAATGAGAAGCCACGTATACTTTCTTAATATGTATATAATATAGAAAAAACAACTGAAAAGTTGCAAATTTAAAAAAAAATTGAATGTTTTTTTGTGAAAGTATTTATTTATATTTTAATGTAAACAAACTTCTGAAAACAGCCATTTCTTATGAAAGATCGGGGCCGATCTGAAGTAACAAATATATATATATATATAAAAATATAAATAAATACTTTCACAAAAAAATCATTCAATTTTTTTTAATTTGCAACTTTTCAGTTGTTTTTTCTATATTATATATATATATATATATATATATATATATATATATATATATATATATATGTGTGTGTGTGTGTGTGTGTGTTTATAGTTTGTGTGTGCGCTTAATGGGTCTTATATATAACGGGCCTTTCTGTCTTTCTTCTTTGTGTGTCTTGTCCCCTCAAGGCGTAGGCGATAATGGCTCTCCACAATTTCCTGTCCTTCGTAGCTCTTAATAAATTTTGTCTTCCTGCTATTTCTTCTAGACCCTGTTCCGTGATCCATTCACTCAAACTCACTAAATATGTCATTCATTGTTCTCTTTTCTCTTGCCTTGAATCTGTCCTGTGAGTATCAGATTTTCCAAGTTCTCTTTCCTCATTATGTGCCCTAGAAATTGCAACTGTCTCTTCTTAATGTGGCTTCAATTTTTTTATATAGATAGCTTCAAGAATTTTTATATAGACAGCTTCAAGAATTTTTAATTTATGCTTATTCTTTTCGTGAAAAAGTATAGAGGTATTTTCAACAAGATTTTTCTGAATTGCGAATGTGGACATTTGCGTCTAGCATGAAACAGCCTGTCGCCTCTAAGTGTTGACTTCAATGTTCACTTTTATGTTACACACGCTCTATCTTTGAGCACTTTATCCCATAAATATAACACACCTTAATACTATATTTCTTTATATATATATATATATATATATATATATATATATACATATATATATATATATATATATATATATATATATATATATATATATAGTTTCCTTTTTGTTGCTATTTTTTTAAAAAAACTTCGCCGTTGCACAGATGTTCGGTCCATGGTATCCTCAACATGGTTCTGTAGAACCATATGTTTGTTATTTCAAGACTCGTCTTCATCTTTGAGGAGATTGTCCAGCATTCACTGCCATAGAGGAGGACAGATATCACGTAACGGTTTAGTACTCGTTTCCTTGTTTCTAGCGAAGTTTCTCTATTTCTTAGTACTTTGCTTAACTTTTGGGATGCATTTTTGGCTATGCCAACACACCTTCGGATTTCAGTATCACACTTTCCCTCCTCTGTTAATACACTTCCTAAATATTTAAATATCTGCACTTGTTTGATTTTGGTATCTCTTATTTGCAATTCACATTTTGGGCTCAACCTTTTGCTAACAACCATACATTCTGTCTTCTTGCAGTTGATGTTTAGTCCTTTCTTCTCACTTTCCTTCTCTAGGTGTTTTTGCAGTTTTCTTTATGTGTCTGCTATCAACACTGTGTCATCTGCATACCTTGTGGCCGCCAATAATGAATCCTGGTTAACCGGGTAGTGACAGGACACAAAGAGTGTGAGTTCAATACACGGTTAAGGCAGTGGAGAACTTGGAGAGGGGAATTAACAGGAGATAACTGATAACTGACATCCATTAAACATGACACGTGGAATTAGAACAGCCTACCCCAGTGAGCGAAATAAAGGGTTCAGTTCGACATTCCAACCACCTGAAGAAGGCCGGAGCGTACAACGGCCGAAACGTTGTAATAAATATGGCGACAAAGATGAGGACAATAGTCCGAATAATGTAAATAATGTCATTCTTTCTATATCTGCACATTTTTCGTTGAGCCATTCCTCTTTAGCCTGCCTGCATTTGTTTTTAATTCCTTTGCGCAAAGTTCTATATTTCGTTGTCGTATTTTCGCATTGTTTTCGTCTCTTTTTCATCATGTCAGCCATTCGTGTTTTTTTTCTTTGTTTTTCTTTATTTGATCGCTGATCTTATTAAAGCTTCTCTTCATGTGTCCCACTTCGATTTTCCATTTTCATTTTGTCCTTCGTATCGGCTTTTCAAAATGTCCATATATGTCCCCTTCAGATTCGTCCCATTCAAGAGTATGTTGTATTGCAGTTTGGATACTGAATTGTCACTCTTCAATTTCCATAGTTTCAATCTAAGTTTGCATATCACTGGAAGGTCGTCGCTTCCGCTGTCATCACTTGCATGTGTTATGCATTATGCATTCCCGAATCACTTATTGCAACAGTGAATCCATTTAGCAGTCTAATTGGTTCCCCCTATTTCTCTTTTTGATCAGACCGGCAAGGTCAAAATGGCAGCGGATGTACAAAACGACCTCAAGACCGTCGTTAATTGGAGCAAACGATGGCTTATCAATTTAAATGCCTCCAAAACTAAACTTTTCTACATTATTAATCTAAGAGACCCTTATCTGCCATCCATCTGCATGGCTGATGCTATCTTCCAAGAAAGTGTTTCGTTGCGCCTTCTTGGGCTGACGTCGTCATCTGACATGAGGTGGAAAGATTATATCGGATTGTTCTTTTTCGTCGAAGAAGAGTTCTCCTATATATTTTTTCTTTCTCAGCATTCCGTCCTTGAATTTTATGCATCCTGCTGATGAGCATGTCTTTTGTCTGTTAGTTCTATCTTTAGCCTGGCTGCAATTGTTCTTTATTTCTTTGTGTAGTGTCCTATATTCTGTTCCGTGTTTTGGCCTTGTTTTTTGTCTCCTTTTCACCATGTCGAGAATTTCATCAATCATCTAATTTTTTCTTTGTCTATTTTCCTTTGGGATGATCCTATCTATCTATCTATCTATCTCTCTCTCTCTCTCTCTCTCTCTATATATATATATATATATATATATATATATATATATATATATATATATATATATATATATATATATATATCGTTGTGGATTCCGGGATCAAATAATAACAAACGCCAAGAATGAATATAGGAAAATAAATGTATTAGCGTAATAATAGAAACTGGTAATACAGGTTAGTAGTTCCAGGAATGCGTGGTTAGTAGACAAATATATAGATAGTCTTTGGTATCGACGTATCGCTGTATGACTTCTTACTGAGTCTACGTGCTCGTGACTGTGACTCTTGCCGTTACGTTATTCTACTCTTCTACTTGACCGTCTTGACTCTTCGAGTATTCACTGGCAGTAGTATATGTATACCCTGGGTGAGTCCATTTGTGTAAAAAGGGGAAACCCCTCAACATATATATATATATGATCCTATATATTAACCACTGAGTTAAGTGATAAGTTTTTCCTCATTAATTGTATTAATGTTCTATCCTTACCTTTTGATATCACGCACTTTATGACAAAAACTACCTGCCTAAAATGCTTTCCCACCAGTGAACTACGGAAAAAGAACCATAAGTTTTGACAACAAAAAACTTTTAGAACTTAAAATTAATATTATATATATATATATATATATATATATATATATATATTATATATATATGAGTGTGTGTGTGTGTGTGTGCATTTAGGCAGCAATCCTTCTTTCATGAACATTTCATTAAAAACGACTGACAAGATGCTTTTATTTAGTTTTTTATACAATTTCTCATGCGATATAATAATGTTTTTCTTTTCAGATGATAAATTATATAAAAACTGTCCGAATGTTCTTTTTAGCCGAGAGCTTTCGGCTATACATTTAGCCATTTTCAAGGATTATATTTCAACTGTTAGAATTAGAAATAGTTTGTTATATGTATGTTTTATAAAATGTTTCATTTTTTTTGTTTCAAAAACACGGTCAAGATATTATGTCCATGTTCAAAGTTAATATTATTAAGTGTTGGTTTGTTTGTTTTTATTATATATATATATAAATAAAATTAAAACAATACTTTTAACGGATGTTTTATTTATGGGTTAATGTGCTCAATATCAGGAATAGAGCGTATATAATTATAAAAGGTGAGAGTGAGGTCAACGCCAAGGAGCGACAGTCTGTTTCAAGCTTAAACGCAATCTTCATTTAAGCATCAAACAGACTGTGGCCTCTGAGTGTTAATGAATGTACACTTTTACACACGCACATTATACATATATATATACACATATATATATATATATACATATATATATATATATATATATATATATATATATATGTGTGTGTGTGTGTGTGTGTGTGTGTGTGTGTGTGTGTGTGTGTGTAAGTAAATATGTGGATGTAGATCCGACGGTATGATGAAAATGTGGAAAAGACAAAGCAAAATCCGAATATGTGAGTTTACTGTTTTTTATTTTGTTTTTGTTTTTTTGTTTTTCTGTCAACATCAAACGTTTCGGTCTAATAGACCATCTTCAGGACATGGTTAATGGAGACATATTTATATTAAATTTAAGTTAAATGAAGAGACGATATATACAGGACTAGTCAGAAACAGAAAAACTGAAATTCTAAAGTCAGTGTTCTCTTTCTTGGATTCGGATACGCTGTTTCTGACTTAAATTTAATATAAATGTCTCCATTAACCATGTCCTGAAGATGGTCTATTAGACCGAAACGTTTGACGTTGACAGAAAAACAAAAACAAAATAAAAAAACAGTAAACTCACATATTCGGATTTTGCTTTGCCTTTTCC
>OZ038485.1:37209060-37214060 GCA_964036315.1 Acanthosepion esculentum | reverse complement strand
GTGTCTTGCGTCATACACCCTTAGGCGATCATGTTTCGATACATGACTGACGAGGCAGATTTTTTTCCGCAGGAGGTTGCCATTTCTTTCTGCGGTAGACCGGTTGCCATCCAAGGTTATAGAACTCGGTTTGTCCTGCTATTTACGCATAAATGCGGTGGCGGGGGAGAAGAAAACGATTCATACCTTTCCCAAGGGTATTAGAACGTAAGTGAATGTAATGGATTCGACTGGAATTCGAAATCGGCTCTCCGATTCCTCAGTCCGAACCGCTATCCATTACCCCACTTTATTAGCAAAATGCAGCCTCTTTTTACAAAATAAATGGGAGGGCATAAGTTTTGTGGGCTTTACTCTGATCAACCAAATTTGACCTACGTTAAATTTAAACTAAGCGAAGAAGCAACATTTTTTTTTCTTATAAATGGGTCATGACCAGTAGATTGACAAATAACGATAGACAGACATAAATAGATACATAAATTATACAAACGAGACAATGCCATTACCTAAGAAATAAAAAGGAGGTAGAGATATAATTTATCAAATGCTAAATAAGTTTTATGCTTATAATATGAGAAATTAGTTTATAGTTGCTAAATTATTAGCTTCTTCATGAAAATAGTAAATAATTTAAACGTATAGAATTATTTACTCATTTGCTCATCTTATCTTTATATATATATATATATATATATATATATACATATATATATATATATATATATGTGTGTGTGTGTGTGTGTGTGTGTGTGTGTGTGTGTGTGTGTGTGTGTATTACGGCAAAAAGCAAAATGACCTCGGCATGAGTATAGTCTATTTCTGGCTGATCTGAACTATATATGCTCGGTTATAATAATGACATTGAGCTCTCTGTGGATCAGTTTTAATATATGTTATTACTAGGATCCACCTCGATAATATACCATTACCTGCACTACATATATATATATACATATTTGACATTTGGTGATATCTCCAGACGAGTGGACCGAACAATTGCACAAAGTTTCGTCTACTATTATATTTGTATTAAATCTATACACACATATATATATATATATATATATATATATATATACATATAGGTGTGATACATATATACTAGTAGACGAAACTTTGAGCAATATATATATATATATATATATATATATATATATATATATATATATATACATACAAAGTAGACATTCTGTTTCATGTTTGATTGTATTTTAATCATGGAACAGACTGTCGCCTCTCCCTGTCTCTCTGTCGTTCTTTCTCTATATATATAGAGACATATATATATATAAACATTTGCTGATATCTCCTGACAAGTGGACTGAGCAATTGCACAAAGTTTCGTCTACTATTTTATTTGTATTAAACCTATATATATATATATATATATATATATATATATATATATATATATATATATATACATATATATATATATATATACAAAGAGACATTGAAGCCAACACCCAGAGGCGACAGTCTGTTTCATGCTAGATTGTGTTTTAAGCATGGCACAGACTGTCGCCTCTGGGTGTTGCCTTCAATGTCCACTTTATAATGACATATTCTGTATCCCTGATATTGAGCGCTGTGACCCATAAATATGAAACACCTTATTAAATAAACATATATATATATATATATATATATATATATATATATATATATATATATATATATATATATATATATATATATATATATATGAAGAAATATAGTCTTAAAGTGTGATATATTTATGGAATAAAGTGCTCGATATCAGAGAGAGAGAGCGTGTGTAAATATAAAAGTGAACATAGAAGTCAACACTTAGAGGCGACAGTCTGTTTCATGCTAGATGCAATCGTCGGGCCACGAGTGCTGTTATTTTTCTCGGCTATTTATATATACGGGTCAGTATATATATATATATATATACATATATATATATATATATATGTATATATATATATATATATATGTATATATATATATATATATATATATATGTCCATCTGATTCTATCGATAATACTTCTTAGCTGAAGAGGTCCTTCTACACCCGACAACCCAGATCGGTAGACATAAATTACAGTTTTAAATCACAAAACTACTAAATATACGATTATAGCCATCATATATTATATATATATATATATATATATATATATATATATATATATATATATATATGTATGTGTGTGTGTGTGTATGCAGGTGTATGTGCGTGTGTGTGCGTCTGTATGTATACACATCAGTGTCTTTATGTATGTATGTATGTATGTATGTGTGTCTCTGTCCCTGCGTCTATATCTGTGTGTACTTGCGAGTGTTTGTGTGTGTGTGTGTGTGTGTGTGTGTGTGTGTGTGTGTGTGTGTGTGTGTGTGTGTGGACCCATGTCTCGGTTCTTGCGTTTGTGGGTGTGTTCACCTATTATTTACTCTTGAAAACGCGTCTTCCAAATAATAGGTTTCCCGCTCCCCGACTTAAAAGCTAGAAAATAGTATAAATTATTAGGCCACGCCCCTAGAATATCAAGCCACACCCTTCATGGAAAATCTGTAATTTATTACTCATGTCATTCAACCAACTAAAACTCCACCTACTTCGGAAAAGATTTGCCATAATTCGCGGTCTCGCATTCATTTTTGGATTCATTTAAACCCCTCTTCTCGCACACACGATTTCGACTTATCACATTCACGCCCCATATTTATTCTCTCTTTCTCTCTCTCTCTCTTTCTCTATCTCCCTTTTCTATTCTCTCTCCTTTTTTACTCTTTTCTTATTCTCTCTTTCACTCACTCTCTCCCTCTCTGTCTCATTGTTTAGTTATTCGCTTCTTGTCCACTATCAACACGAAGAGAGATATTAAGTGAAAAATTAATCTCTTCTTTTATCGCTCAACCCATACATCACCCTCTCTATCTATCTATCTATCTATCTATCTCTTTCTCTCTCCCTCTTTCTCTCTCTCTCTCTTTTCTATTCTCTCTCTCTTCTATTCTCTCTATCTCTCTTTTCTATTCTCTCTCCTTTTTTACTCTTTTCTTATTCTCTCTTTCACTCACTTTCTCCCTCTCTGTCTCATTGTTTAGTTATTCGCTTCTTGTCCACTATCAACACGAAGAGAGATATTAAGTGAAAAATTAATCTCTTCTTTTATCGCTCAACCCATACATCACCCTCTCTATCTATCTATCTATCTATCTATCTCTTTCTCTCTCCCTCTTTCTCTCTCTCTCTCTTTTCTATTCTCTCTCTCTTCTATTCTCTCTATCTCTCTTTTCTATTCTCTCTCCTTTTTTTACTCTTTTCTTATTCTCTCTTTCACTCACTCTCTCCCTCTCTGTCTCATTGTTTAGTTATTCGCTTCTTGTCCACTATCAACACGAAGAGAGATATTAAGTGAAAAATTAATCTCTTCTTTTATCGCTCAACCCATACATCACCCTCTCTATCTATCTATCTATCTATCTATCTCTTTCTCTCTCCCTCTTTCTCTCTCTCTCTTTTCTATTCTCTCTCTCTTCTATTCTCTCTATCTCTCTTTTCTATTCTCTCTCCTTTTTTTTCTCTTTTCTTATTCTCTCTTTCACTCACTCTCTCCCTCTCTGTCTCATTGTTTAGTTATTCGCTTCTTGTCCACTATCAACACGAAGAGAGATATTAAGTGAAAAATTAATCTCTTCTTTTATCGCTCAACCCATACATCACCCTCTCTATCTATCTATCTATCTATCTATCTCTTTCTCTCTCCCTCTTTCTCTCTCTCTCTTTTCTATTCTCTCTCTCTTCTATTCTCTCTATCTCTCTTTTCTATTCTCTCTCCTTTTTTTACTCTTTTCTTATTCTCTCTTTCACTCACTCTCTCCCTCTCTGTCTCATTGTTTAGTTATTCGCTTCTTGTCCACTATCAACACGAAGAGAGATATTAAGTGAAAAATTAATCTCTTCTTTTATCGCTCAACCCATACATCACCCTCTCTATCTATCTATCTATCTATCTATCTCTTTCTCTCTCCCTCTTTCTCTCTCTCTCTCTTTTCTATTCTCTCTCTCTCTCTTTCTCTATCTCCCTTTTCTATTCTCTCTACTTTTTTACTCTTTTCTTATTCTCTCTTTCACTCACTCTCTCCCTCTCTGTCTCATTGTTTAGTTATTCGCTTCTTGTCCACTATCAACACGAAGAGAGATATTAAGTGAAAAATTAATCTCTTCTTTTATCGCTCAACCCATACATCACCCTCTCTATCTATCTATCTATCTATCTATCTCTTTCTCTCTCCCTCTTTCTCTCTCTCTCTCTTTTCTATTCTCTCTATCTCTCTTTTCTATTCTCTCTCCTTTTTTTTCTCTTTTCTTATTCTCTCTTTCACTCACTTTCTCCCTCTCTGTCTCATTGTTTAGTTATTCGCTTCTTGTCCACTATCAACACGAAGAGAGATATTAAGTGAAAAATAATCTCTCCTTTTATCGCTCAACCCATACATCACCCTCTCTATCTATCTATCTATCTATCTCTCTCTTTCTCTCTCCCTCTTTCTCTCTCTCTCTCTTTTCTATTCTCTCTCTCTTCTATTCTCTCTATCTCTCTTTTCTATTCTCTCTCCTTTTTTTTCTCTTTTCTTATTCTCTCTTTCACTCACTCTCTCCCTCTCTGTCTCATTGTTTAGTTATTCGCTTCTTGTCCACTATCAACACGAAGAGAGATATTAAGTGAAAAATTAATCTCTTCTTTTATCGCTCAACCCATACATCACCCTCTCTATCTATCTATCTATCTATCTATCTCTTTCTCTCTCCCTCTTTCTCTCTCTCTCTCTTTTCTATTCTCTCTCTCTTCTATTCTCTCTATCTCTCTTTTCTATTCTCTCTCCTTTTTTACTCTTTTCTTATTCTCTCTTTCACTCACTCTCTCCCTCTCTGTCTCATTGTTTAGTTATTCGCTTCTTGTCCACTATCAACACGAAGAGAGATATTAAGTGAAAAATTAATCTCTTCTTTTATCGCTCAAC
>OZ038485.1:37194060-37201560 GCA_964036315.1 Acanthosepion esculentum | reverse complement strand
ATCTATAAGAACACTGGATTATATATCTTACTGTTCTTTCTTTTTACTATAAAAAAAAAATATATATATATATATATATATGGGGGGAGAGAGAGAGAGAGAAATAGAGAGAGACATTGTATTTTTAATACGAGCAAGAGAATCGTTTTTATTTGCTTTACAAATCTAAAATCAAAGACAGTAAATAAACAAAGAATTGTATAAGGTTTGCGTAGCCTGGCACAAGGAGATATTTCATGGAATCTAAAATGATGACCGAGTGACTCATTTTCATTCAACAAACGAAAGTGAAGAGTTATAGTCGGTATATTGACTGAGGATTAATTAAGTCGTATAAACGCGATAATTAAATCTGTTTTTATTAACACACTTGTAAAATCGAATAATCGGTAAAAATATAAGCATTATATTTATGAGTCTGTTTTTGCAAAAGAAATGAATGCAAATTCCAAGGAAAGAAACATTGAATGAATGAATGAAATATTGGAAAGGAAAGAAAAGAGAGTACAGAAAAACTGAAAGCTAAAAAAAGACAAAAGAAAGAAATTGAGATTAATACCAAAAGTGACAGAAAAAGACAAGAAACAATAGAAAAATGGATGGCTAGAAAGAAAGAAAAAAAGAAATAGAAGCTCATTCCAAAAATGAATGAATGGAAAAAAAATAGGAATGAAAATTGGGGGCTAAAAAGAAATAAATAAATTGAGCAAAACACCAAAAAAGAAAGAAAGAAAGAAAGAAAGAAAGAAATGGAAGTTAATGGCAGTGAAAGAAAAAAATGAAAATTATTGACCAAACAAATCAAGAAAAAGATGTAGGTGAATACCGGAAATGACTGAAAGAAAGAAGGAAGGAAGGAAGGAAGGAAGGAAGGAAGGAATGGAGTTTGATGTAAAAAAAATGAGTGAAAGAAAGAAAAAAAAGAAAAAATGGGTAACCAAAAAAAGAAAGAAAGGGATATAGACGAATACCGGAAATGATTGAAAGAAATAAAGAAAGAAAGAAAGAAAGAAAGAAAGAAAGAAAGAAAGAAAGAAACACATACAATGTCTTCAAATTACATGGAAAAACATGTGTGTACCTTTAAACTCCATTATACCTCAAGCTCCGCCTATGGTTCCCGCCTTCTTTGCCGTAATTTATGACTGATGATTTTTTTTTTCACATGTCTGCCACGCCTTACTTCCAAAAAAAAAAAATCCCTACTACCCCAAGGCATAGTTAAAGGGAGAGAACTCGATATTTCATTTTCTAGTTAAAAAAAAATATTTGCACATTTCATGTATGCTTAGAGATATTTTTGTTATTTTTAATTAAGCAATTATATGTGTGTACGTATGCCTACTCCTGTGTGTTTGTGTGTGTATGTGTACGTTTGCATGTGTGTGTACGTGTACGCTCGAGTGTGTGTACCCGTGTGTGTGTGTGTGTGTGTGTGCGCGCGCACGCACGTGTGTCCGCCCCGCTCCTCTTTAATTCAGATACGTCTAAAAAAGAGAGAGTGTAACCTATGTGTCTCGCATAAATAAAAAAAATTGTGCATATGTGCACCAGTGTGCGTGCGCACGTGTGTGTATGTGTGTGTTTTACTAAAATTAGCAAGTCTGGCTTAAGGCAAGAACAGTGGCGTACCAAATGAGGATCTCGTTAGGTTGAGAAACACCCTTTCTAAAAAAATAAAATAAAATAAAATAAAACATTAAACATGTATACATTTTGAATGTGCGTATATCGTGATATACTTGTTTTGCTTGCGACACTCGGAAAGCTTCGTTCCTCACTGGGTGTCTCATATTTGCAATCAAGTTTGTACTGTGTTTTAACGCGTGAGCAGAAACGTGTGTAAATCACACACGCCCATAAACGCTCATGACTATACAGTCACAAAATGAAATTTTCTATCTTGTTTTGGATAATGTATGCCTATCAAAAAATTATATTTCGATGAATTGGTAAAAATTTGTGGCGCTACTTAAATAGATTGGTCTATTATTAAAAAAAAAAGATGGGGAAAAAAATTTCCAGAGAGTTTTTTTTTTTCTTATACAGGGTGTTCGTAAAATCTCTTTACAATTTAAAGAAAAAATATTACAAAACAAATGAACAGTCAAGTATGTAGAAATTGTTACAAAATGAGTAGATATTGTTTTTTTTAACTACCCTATTTGACGGCATATAAGGCGCATTTTTTTTTTAAATAAAAAATATCTTTTTAAAATTCCCCTGCGTCTTATATGCCATATGTGGGTTTAAAATTCACAAATAGTTGGCCAAAATTAGCTACCTGGAAATTCCTATTAGCTTAGACTTTAGAGTAACTTTCATATACCTATTGTCATTATTTAAAAGCCTATGCAAATTAAAAGTGTTATTATTGATAATATTCATTAATGTCATCCCGTTTAATATTAGTACTTTGTTTCATTAAAATTATATGCAATAAATTCAAATTATATACTTGTAAAATATATTTGTTTCATTAATATTTTTCTTGCGATAACTTCCGGTTGTAATGGTATAAATACAATCAGAATTTTGATATCCTAATTATTCCACTAAGATGTTTACAAAACGCAGGTTGTACAGATCATATAAAGGAAAATTTTGACTGAATTTTAATGGTAACTGTATTGTTTTTCTCAATTGTAATAATTGCTTGATTTTTATTTTGTTTTCTTACCTTTGGATATAATAAAGTTTTTATCGGCTCGTGTTATATTTTTTTCTATTATTTTTCGTTTAATTGTAATCATGGATTGTTTAACCCAAATAATACCTCATAAATATAGCCTAGACTGTTAGATTTACTAATAATTTTGCTAATTTTACTAATTACTATTTTTTTCTTAATTTGCCTTGCTGAAATTGGGGTGCGTCTTATACACCCGTGCGTCTTATATACCGTCAAATACGGTAATTTAATAAGCACCTTTAGTTGTACGAAGCACATCGAAACGGTACTCGATTTATTGCCATGTTCGCTGTAGCATAGTCTCATCAATGGTGGCAATAGCATTAGTGATGCTTTTGATTTAGATCAGTAATGTCCTATATCTATGTTCGATACACGATATCTTTAACATAACCCCATAGAAAGAAGTCCAGGTTGCGGGTGATATCTGGTGAACTAGGTGGCCGGGGAATTTGGCCATCCCTTCCAATCCACTGGTCTGGATATGTTTGATTAAGGAACCCATGAAAATGCAGTCCCCAGTATGGTGGTGCACCAACTTGCTGGAAAATGATGTTTGGTTGAAGGTAATCTAGTTGTGGTCCCACATCAATTGCACTTGTAATATATTTTTAAATTGTAAAGAGACTTTATGGTCACCCTGTAAATTAGCATTTTGTAGACCTTTTTCAAGCAGCAATGTTTAAGAATTGTTTTTTTATTGTCACTTAAGAAGGGCAGTCCTTTATCGATACAGTGTCAAATTGATCTCTGACTTTTACAGAGTTATCTGTACCTAGTTTTTATTTATTTACAAATACCGTACTTTGACAATGTGCTACGGTCATTGATATCTGCATTTTGTATGCGTTTGTTAATTTATATATATAGTGATTTTCTAAGCCCGGCTTAGATGTGGCACAAGGCCGAAAGTATGGGGCAACCCAGTGAGGATCGAACTCACTACTCAGTCGTAATTGATCTAGCAAGACAAACTTTCTAACCATTACACCACGTCGAGGTGCCCGTTTATCTATCTATATATATATATATATATATATATATATATATATATATATATATATATATATATATATATATATATATATATATATATATATATATATATATATATATATATATATATATATATATATATATATATATATATATATATATATATATATATATATATATATATATATATATATATATATATATATATATATATATATATATATATATATATATAATTAAATGAATACATCTTTTTGCTTTTTAACCCTGAGTTAGTCACGGTTTTCCGAAAATGGATGGTCCCATGGTGGTTGCCTCCCACAGCAACAGAGCTACGACTGCGCCACACCACGTGCTACAGACACACATTGCGTCAGGAGAGTACTGGGAGGGAGCAAAATATACGCGCTATAAACTAGCAATTGCGAATACTTTAAAAATGTTGGGGTGACAAAACACCCCATGTGACTAAGGCAGGGTTAAAGACAAAAGATATTTTTGTAAAAAAAAAAACAAACAATTGCTTGTTAAAAAATATTTTCTAAACAAAAACCTATAAAATATATATATTTGTTTTGTTTTTTTTTATTCAATGACGTTCACTCTGTATAAGTGTCAAGAGCCACTCAATGTAGAGGGTTACGTTTGTTCTTTTTGGAAAGAAATCTTTTTTGTAAAATTAAAATATCAATAGCACAGTTTCACACTTGATCTTTGTAAAGAAAGATCTAAGTTCCGATAACTCAGTAAAAAATCAGGTATCATTTTTACAGTGTATCGATGTCATGAAAACCGCACACCCCACCTTCTAAAATAATAACAAATCAATATTTTTAGATTCTGACAGATGTTGCGAGTTACGGAGTGTCTAAATAATGGTAACACCCTATTCCTCTCTTTATTTTTTTCGACAGGACCCGTGTATTTAAATAGTTCCAAATTTGTTATTTTATCCGATATGATGAAATAGATTCAGATGTTGCATGTTTGATTCCTGAACTGAACAGACAAATATTTATTATTCTATTAACATTTTGAAAAATTTAATAAATTATGTCTATTTTATGAAACATTTGAATCTATGCGGATTGGTGCTTCTGTGTGTGCGTATATCAAATACAGGGCCGGCGCGTACTAGCCCCGAATCCCCCTACCGATTGGGGCGCGGATGCTTGTTTGGGGGTGGGGCAGTGCTTTGTGATCCTCGCTATCTTATCAATACATGCTTTTTTTCTACCTACGTTTATATACGTTACAAATTAAACTATTAAAAATGAAAAAATTTTTGCGGATTTTGAAGTTATTCTGGGGCCTTTTTTTTCGTCCAAATCCGAGAATTTATTTTGGTTATGCTAAGTTTCGTAAAAGACAAAAAATTCACCATTTTTTAAAAAAATTTTTATCGAAAATGTTTAATGCGTTCAAATTATTCAAATTTTTAACCAGAAAAATCTCAAGTCGATGTTAAAAATTGCCGCAAAACATTGTTGACATGTCTCTAATTTGTATTTAGATACATTGTAATTATTTTCATTTTTTCTAGTTGAATTGTTCGCCTATGCCCCATACGATCCATTATTGTACACAATTAGGTGACAATAAAATTTAAATTTTATATCAATAATACCTTATGAAAATTGAGATGTAGTAGTGTGAGGGGCCCGTATTATAGATCCGTGGGTGAGGGGGCACGAGACATTTTTACTAAACACACACACACGACACACACACACACACACATATATATATATATATATATATATATATATATATATATATATATATATATATTTAAAGACATTTATGATATGTTTAACGTTCTTTTTATAGATACAAGTATATAAAAAGTACGTTAAACATATCATAAATGTCTTTAAATAAATTGTCGGACTTTGTCCAATTCAAAAATATATATATATATATATATATATATACACACGGATTTCCACCTCATTCTGGGGCCCTTTTTTCAGCGAAATCCGTGAATTTGTTTTGCTCATGCTAAGTCTTGCAAAAAAAACTATAGAAAATTCACTGTTTTTTTTTTAATTATCAAAATAGGTTGAAGGTGTTAAATTCTTCAAATTTGTAAGAGAAATCTGCAGTTGATGATGAAAATGGCCGCAAATATTGTTGATTTATTGGAATGATCTATTAATGACAGGTCTCTAATTTGTATTTAGATACATTGTATTTATTCTCATTATTTTTTCTAGTTCAATTGTTCACCTATGCTGCATACGATCCATTATTGTACATAATAAGGCTACAATAAAATTTGTATTTTATATGAATACCACCTTATGAAATTTGAGATGTCGTAGAGTGGAGGCCCCCGTTTCACAGATTCGAAGTTGATGCAGGGGGGGGGGAGGCCTTACCCTTATACCGGCCATGATTAAATATATAAATATATAGGATTTTGTGCATAAATATTTTTAATTCACGAGGAAACCGGCCGAAAATACGACATAAAGGTATGTACGAAAGTTTAAATTCGTATACATAGTTACGTAATATATATATATATATATATATATATATATATATATATATATATATATATATATATATATATACTAAAATGATCATTGAAATAATGAAAATATGTCCGATTAAAAATATAATTCATTAACATATACATACATATATACATATATATATATATACATATATAATTATATATAAATATATAACGGCCTGACGATTGCATCTAGCATGAAACAGACTGTCGCCTCTCAGTGTTGACTTCTATGTTCACTTTTATATTTACACACGATCTATGTCTCTCTCTGTCTCTCTCTCTCTGTCTGTCTGTCTGTCTGTCTCTCTCTCTCTCTCTCTCTCTCTCTCTATATATATATATATATATATATATATATATATATATATATATATATATATATATATATATATATATATATATATATATATATATATATATATATATATATATATATATATATACATACATACATACCGTATTTGAGTAGCACGTCGGATTAAACGGCAGTTTCTCCTGCAAAGGGAGACCCAAGTTCGAACCTTGACGGTGGTTTGCATTTTCTTTAATAGGTTTTCTCGAGTCTGCAGACGAAATGAAAAATAAATACTGTTTAAAATAGTAAATGAATAAATAAATACTGTTTCAAAATAAACTTGAAAGCGATATATATATATATATAATTATATGAAGAAATATAGTCTTAAGATGTGCTATATTTATGGGATAAAGTGCTCAATATCAGAGATAGAGCGTGTGTAAATATAAAAGTGAACATAGAAGTCAACACTTAGAGGCGACAGTCTGTTTCATGCTAGATGCAATCGTCAGGCCGTTATATATTTATATATAATTATATATATATGTATATATATGTATATATATATATATATATATATATATATATATATATATATATATATATATATATATGTATATATGTATGTATATGTTAATGAATTATATTTTTAATCGGACATATTTTCATTATTTCAATGATCATTTTAGTGTATACCTATATTTGAGTAGAGACACCGTTTCTATTTTTTTTTTTTTTTTGACAGAATTTGTTAGAGTTGGCGGACGAAATAAATATTATTTAAAATAAAACTGAGCGTCTACTCAAATAGTTGTATCCACGAAAAATAACGTTTCACGTAATATAATAATATAGTTAAAAGCATTAAGACCGTATATACTCGTGTATAAGTCGACTTATGTAGTATAGTGTGATTTCTGAATTTAACTGCATGAATTTTAACTCTTCCAAAAGAAGATTTACCTGCTTATTATCACCGAAAATGCATGA
>OZ038485.1:37186560-37189060 GCA_964036315.1 Acanthosepion esculentum | reverse complement strand
CCACTAAAAAGCATATATAAATAGTCGAGTCAAAACCCAAATCACATGGCCTGGAGATTGCGTCTAGGCATGAAACAGGCATTCGCCTCTGGGTGTTGATGTGAATGTGCACGTTTATATTTACATAAATTCTATCCCTGATATTGAGCACTTTAACACATATATATAGCATAACTTAAAACTATATTTTATTATATATATATATATATATATGTGTGTGTGTGTGTGTGTGTGTGTGTGTGTGTGTGTGTAGAGAGAGAGAGACAGGAATCTGAATAAACTGAGATAGATAGATGATAAAATTTGTTTAATTATACTGCATATATATATATATACATCTATACACACACACACACAAGACAAGTATAATATATATATATATATATATATATATATATATATATATATATATATATATATATATATATATATACATATATATATATATATATATATATATATATTAGCGCTTTAAACTTTATTTTTTGTGGATACACGTATTTGAGTATTCGTTTATTTATTCAACAGTATATTTATTTATTTCGCCTACCGGCCTGAATGTTCAGTAGATAAATAGATAGACAGACAGACTGATAGATAGACAGATAGATAGATAGATAGATAGAGAGAGAGAGAGAGAGAGAGAGAGAAAGAGAGAGAGATAACAATAATAAATGTCTATCAATCTAACATATTTCACTTTTATTAAAGATTCATCAGAGAATGAGATATGGTATTTTTACTTTTGTGTTGTTCATAGATAGACAGTTAGATAGATAGATTTATATGTATGTATAAAATACACATAATTACATTTGACTGATAGACGTTACAGTTGTACGCTACTTATACGATATTACGCATTTCGATTTATAACGAGACTTTGAAAATATGAACAGTTTAAAAATGCTTCTGATGTTCTTTCCTTCACTTTACTCACCGCCTCCCTCACGCTGACGATGACTCATATGAGTCGAAACTTGAACACAGCTTTTAATTCGGTCTTACTTTTCGTAAAAGATGATTGATAAACAGAATTTACATACAATACCCATGTTAATAAAATGTATTGCTGCATTACTATACTGAATATATATATATATATAGACGAGACATATATATATATATATATATATATATATATATATATATATATATATATATATATATATATATGTATGTATGTATGTTATTTAATTAAATAATTAAATTAAGAAAGTGAAAACCTTACGTTGTCTTTTCCTTAATTCAATTATTTAATTAATATTTGCTCTGTTGTTACATTGAGCTCACTGGGTTACATCCTCTTTGTAATTATCCATACGTATTACCAAACCCTTTATTACCTTATATATATATATATATATATATATATGACGTCACACATTATAAAATGGACAAAGTCCGACAATTATTTTTTTAAGACATTTTTATTACCCATTTGAACGTTTTTTTGATTGTTTTTGTTTTTTTGTGGATACGCGTATTTGAGTATCCATTTATTTATTCAAAATATATTTATTGATTTCGCCTACCGGCCCGAATGTTCACTATCCATTAAAAATAATGCCTAAAGCGATAAAAAACAAAACAAAAGAAAACTGTCGGAATAATAAAAATCCATGAATTTCTTTAGATACATACATAGATAGATAGATAGATAGATAGAGAGAGAGAGAGAGAGAGAGAGAGAGAATGAGAAACATAGATAGATAGATAGATAGATAGATAGATAGATAGATAGATAGATAAGACAAAGAACAAATAAGAAACGTTTATGAATCTTACACTTCACTTTCATTAAAGCTTCATCAGGGAATGAAATATAGAGATAAAGAAGAAATTTTGCTTTTGTGTTATTCATAGATAGATAGATAGAAACAGAGAGAGAGGGGGGGAGCGAGAGAAGATGACCAGATCGTGGGAGACTATTAAAGTTTCAACAGTGAATGGGATTTGGAGAAAAAGAAGAAAGAAAATCAGGTATTTTTACTTTCGTGTTGTTCATAGATAGATAGATAGATAAATAGATAGATAGATAGAGAGAGAGAGAGAGAGAGAGAGAGAGAGAGAGAGAGAAAGAATGAGAAACAGAGATAGATAGATAGATAGATAGATAGATAGATAGATAGATAGATAGATTAAGTAGTGAATAAATTCTGAATATATTTTGGATGAAAAAAAAAACAAAACACGTTATTTAAATTAAATTCTTTGATGGACCATTTTGGGAAAATATCAATTTGAAAATATATAAAACTCCGGATGTTAACAATGATCGATTCTAATTAGATGTTTTATCTCTTTTTTCCAATTCAGTCACATTTGTACGTCTGTCAGCTTTATATATACAGGGAGTCCCCCCCCCGCTAAAAAAAAATGTACTCACTTTTTTTTTGACTTCGTCGTCAGTTTGAATATTTATAAATAGATATTTAATTTAAAGTTAATTTAACCCGTTAATTTTCTATTTAAGTAAATAATATTTTTTAAAATTTTA
>OZ038485.1:37181560-37184060 GCA_964036315.1 Acanthosepion esculentum | reverse complement strand
CATGGCATTATCGCCTTGCTTGGGGTGAAAGGAATAAAAACAAATTGTGTATAGATGCCTTTGTCCAAATATCAGAGTAAGTTAAGAACTGGTGCCTGAACAAGAGTGGGGGAAGCTTTGTGGACACAGTGAGAGAAAAAGGTAGAACATTGTAAATTTGGAAATAATGGCAATATAAGATAAATTCTTTAAATCAGTAATACAAAATATACATTTTACTACATGGTACAGTCGGGGCCAGTGTGTACTATCCCCAAACACATTGCTTTGTGACCCTCACTATCTTACCAACATTTACTTTTTTCTATCTACATTTATATATGTTTTCAAATTAAACTAAGCACAACAAAATTTTGGCAGATTTTGACGTCATTCTGGGGTCTTTTTTGTCCAAATCCATTAATTTGTTTTGCTTATGTTAAGTCTCAAAAAGAAACTTTATATAAAATTCCCTATTTTTTTATCCATAATGTTGGATGTGTTAAAATTATTCAACTTTTTAACAAGAAAAATCTCAAACTGATGTTAAAAGTTGACACAAAACATTGTCGATTTATTTAAGATGGAATGATCTATTATAACGTGTCTCAAATTAGTATTTAAATACATTGTATTTATTCCCAATTTTTCTGGTTGAATTGTTCACCTATGTCGCATGTGATTTATTATTGTACATAACTAGGTTATAATAAAATTTGTATTTTATATGACTACTACCTTGTGTGGAGGTACGGTGGAGTAATGGATAGTGGCTTGGGTTGAGGAATTGGAGAGCAGAGTTCGAATTCCAGTCGAATCAATTGCATTAATTTACATACTAATACCGCTGGGAAATATATGAATCCTCTTTTTCTTCCCTCCACCCAATTGGGTAAGTAGTAGAATCGGGTTTTGATATCATTCTGGAGTTTTTTCATTTTTTTTTTTTTTTTTTTTCAAATCCGTGAATTTCTTTTATTCATGATAAGTCTCGAAAAAACATTATATGACATTCAACATTATCGATAAAAAAGAATGAAAAATTAACTATTTTTTATCGATAATGTTGAATGTTTTAAAAATATTCCAGAAGTGAGAATGCATGACATAACTGTCAGGGTCATCACAGATGACATTATCATGGTGCACCTCACGTTGGGTACTGCTGCTGTGGGTCAGCGAATGAAAACTTGTCTTACCTTTTTTCGCCTGACCATTTTCAAACTGGTTATCTCCATGTCCCGTCCTGGGTAAGACGATAAACTACGTCCAGCAGCAAGGCCTCTGATCAGGAGGTTTTGAGGAGCGTGGAACCACCTCTGAATTGCTGATGTTGCCAGGTCCACCCTGACCCGGGGTGGTAGCACCTGTTAGGATCCCAGCTATAGGCAAATAGTTAACTCCCAAACTGGGTTAAAAATACTATAAAAGTGTAAAAATAGGTTTTAATACAAGAAATACTTTAAATTATCGCCAGCAATAAATTTTTGAAGAAAAAAAAAAACTATTACCAGCAATACATTTTTGAAAAAGAAAATTACCAACAATATTTTTGAAGAAATAAATATTACTAGCAATATAATTTTGACGAAAAAAAAAATATTATCAGCAATAAATTTTTGAAGGAAAAATATTACCAGAAATAGATTTTTGACAAAACAAAATATTACCAGCAATAAAAATTTTGTCGGCATTAAATAACCTATTGAGGCTGATATGTCGTAAAACGGACCAAACCAAATCTCCATTTCGTTGTGGTTGGCAGTTAGTGTCACTAACAATGCGAAACTGTTTCATTTCCTATATCAGTGCCGGATCTGCATTGAGAAAGATGACATTTCGCGCATGCTACGTAACATCGAGTTGGGGGGTGCTTTCAAATGTGCTTTGCTCATTATGTCTTCTCAGATCACTAATACTAATTTCTGAATATGTAAGAATGTATATATAGGTTAAAAATGCCCATAAAACTTTGCTGTGCTTAGCTTCGGAATAGACTACGGTATTGGAAGCCTTCTGAGGGAAACGAACTCACTTCTCTCGGAGCTGTCTGAGTCGAGATTTCTAAACATCACTCTGCGGCTGGCGTCCTGTCTGTAAATACGTATTTTTGTATGTGGTGATTTTGCCTTTAGTTCATTTTGAACTTTGAGAGATTATATTTAACATGAAGTGTTGCCACGTGTAGATAGAATGGAAGAGATTTACTAACAAAAATATATTGAAATAGACGGAAATTTTATATATATATATATATATATATATATATATATATATATATATATATATATATATATATATATATATATATATATATATATATATATATATATATATAGTAAGGTAATGAAGGGTTTAGTAATCTGTATGCATAATTCCAGAGTTCAATATAACAACAGAGCAATTATTAATTAAATAAATGAAATAAGGAATAACCTAAGGTTGTCTCTTTCTTAATTTAATTATTTAACTAATTTACATATATATATATATATATATATATATATATATATATATATAT
>OZ038485.1:37176560-37179060 GCA_964036315.1 Acanthosepion esculentum | reverse complement strand
TTTCAGATAGATATCAACAGACTCTGATAGATAGATAGATAGATAGATAGATAGATAGATAGATAGATAGATAGATAGATAGATAATGGTAATGAGAACAATATAAATACAATCTTCTCATATATATCTATCTATCTATCGGTTGGCATTAATTTCAGATAGATATCAACAGACTCTGATAGATAGATAGATAGATAGATAGATAGATAGATAGATAATGGTAATGAGAACAATATAAATACAAACTTCTCATATATATCTATCTATCTATCGGTTCGCATTAATTTCAGATAGATATCAACAGACTCTGATAGATAGATAGATAGATAGATAGATAGATAGATAGATAGATAGATAGATAGATAGATAGATAGATAGATAGATAGATAATGGTAATGAGAACAATATAAATACAAACTTCTCATATATATCTATCTATCTATCGGTTGGCATTAATTTCAGATAGATATCAACAGACTCTGATAGATAGATAGATAGATAGATAGATAGATAGATAGATAGATAGATAGATAGATAGATAGATAGATAATGAGAACAATATAAATACAAACTTCTCATATATATCTATCTATCTATCGGTTCGCATTAATTTCAGATAGATATCAACAGACTCTGATAGATAGATAGATAGATAGATAGATAGATAGATAGATAGATAGATAGATAGATAGATAGATAGATAATGGTAATGAGAACAATATAAATACAAACTTCTCATATATATCTATCTATCTATCGGTTCGCATTAATTTCAGATAGATATCAACAGACTCTGATAGATAGATAGATAGATAGATAGATAGATAGATAGATAGATAGATAGATAGATAGATAGATAGATAGGAAAGAGCTTCGTATTTATAAATGAAAATAACGATTATTTCCGTCAAGATTTTCAAGATTTTCAGTGTGTCACTTGTGTTGTATTGTCTGGTAGTGTTTATTATATGCACTTGTTTCTAAACAGTCATTTCTTTTTTTAATTCTTTCGTTAACTTGTTCAAGTGTTTTATGAATGTAGGTTCATTTGTGTGTCTGAAGATATAATAGTTTCTATTCACAAATATGCAACGTGCAGGAAAATGCGTGTGTCTGTATATGTCAATATCTCATGCTTGAAATATACGTATATGTGTGTGTGTGTGTGTGTCTCTGTGTGAATTTATTTCCCATTTTTAACATTACATCACTTAACTTTTTTAGCAGTATATATCCATTTTTTTCCTTTTTAACTCGTTGACTGCACACGCACGCACGCGCACACACAGATAGACGGACAGACAGACAGACAGATAGATTGGCTAGATAGCTAGATAGATCCAAACAATGATATAAAACGCTGATATTCAAAGCAAAGTAGCCTGTGAAGTTATTAATTTCTTTTTTCCTTTTTATTTGCTATTCTTTCTGTTAATTTCGCATCTGACAACAATAAAATTAGCTAATAAAAGAGACAAGCACAGACGCACACACACACACACACACACACACAGAGACACACACAGACACACACACACACACACACACACATATATATATATATAGGTTTTGACTGCTATGTGCAAAACTCAGTGGTTATACAAACACACACACACACACGCATACATATATATATATATGTATATATATATATAAATATATATATATATATATATATATATATATATATATATATATATATATATATATATGTATGTATGTATGTATGTATTGGTATCGCCCGCTATGTGCAACGTTCAGTGGTTATACACACGCACACACACGCACACACACACACACGCACACACATATATTATTTTATATATAGATAGAAAACAAATAGAAAACGTTTATCAATCTAAAATGTTTCCTTTTTATTAAAGTTTAATCAGTGAATGAGATATGGATAAAAAGAAGAAATTCTGGTATTTTTACTTTTGTGTTGTTGTTCATAGATAGATTAGATAGATAGATAGGAATAGACTTAGATTGCTCTTGCATAGATATATACTTATGTAATATATGTAGGCATCCACACGCGCGCGCCTACACAAACACCCCCTCTCTCATTCTCACTCTCTCCTCTCTCTCTCTCTCTTTCTCTCACTCTCCCTCTCTCTTCTCACTCTCTCTCTCTCTCTCTCTCTCTATATATATATATAGAGAGAGAGAGAGTGAGTGAGACAGACTGACAGACAGACAGATAGAGATGTGTGTGCGTGTGTAAAATTATGTTTGAGTCTATTTTCCTGTCTAATTATGTCCCTGAACATAAACATTCCTGACCTTGACAAAGACGGATTTAAAAACGATAGATAGATAGATTGATAGATAGATAGATAGATAGATAGATAGATAGATATGAAGAAAATGATTGATAAGTAAGAGAAAGCGTGAAATATGTGCCTATGCGCGTGCGCACGCGTGTGTTTGTGTGTGCGTCTGTGTGTGTGTTTGTGTGTAACTGTGTTCGTATGGTTTTTACGATTGTCGTTTCACG
>OZ038485.1:37164060-37166560 GCA_964036315.1 Acanthosepion esculentum | reverse complement strand
ACGAGTGCATTAGCTAAGTTGTTTTTTGTGAGTTCTCTTTTGCACTCATAAATGCTGTTTTTTTAAATTTCTACTTGTTTTGGGAGGAACAGTTTTGGCAATTTATTTTATAAATGTCTGCTTCAGAATTATTATTGCTATTATGCAATTATGTAGAATAAAGAGTTTTAAAAGGTTCAAATTAATTAACCACCCCTCGCAAGGGGAAACGCTGTTACATAACCCGGAATGACCAATCAAAATACAAGTATACGAGAATTCAAAAAACTTGACAACGAACTAAGGTTATAATAACTATTTAATGCCTTAATGTTGGGGTTTGACTAAAATAGAATTTATATATAAAAAACACACACACGGGCTGTCCCAAAAATATACTTACATTTTTACTTCGTCGCCAGTTTGAATATTTATAAACATTTCATCTAATATTTAAGTTAAAACATTAATCTACTTAGTAATTCAATAAACATTAATATTTCTTAATTTTAAACATTAATCGTGTTTGCAAGTCAATAAACTTTGCATTTTTTATTATTCAAACAGTGAGTACATATGATTAAAACAGATACACAAATTTGCAAAAATTAAAAAATGCTACAAGAAATAGATTGGTGAAACCTCGAGAAATTTAAATAATAGATTATATGAAATCAAAACGAACGCTTTAAAAAAGAAAGAAAAAAATACACTCATTGCTTTAAGCGGTCATCATAAAAAGCCTAACTTTTTCTCTTAAATAATAAACAGTTAGTTAAAAGATAAAGTAATTCATTAAGCCAATAATGAATTGAATGTACACTAATTACGAAAAATTTAAATCTAAAATGATTGTCTCCGTAATGTTAAGGTTTCGATGTAAACTGTAACTTTTTGTTGTTCCTCTCCCTTCTCCGGTTTTATATATAAGACTGATTTAGTTAATAGATTCGTTATTTGTCTGAAGAATTTTCTTCTCGGAATGATACGCGTCATTAAGAAGATTTGTTCTTCCATTTGGTCATTCACTTATCTTCTATTTGTTCTGATATATATGTTTATATCATTCATATATACATACATACATACATATATATATATATATATATATATATATATATATATATATATATATATATATATATATTAATTAAACTATATAAAATTAAGATATATATATATATATATATATATATATATATAATATATATATATATATATATATATATATATATATATATATCTTAAGAAAACACATTAAAAATCCATATCGGTTATAATTTATTTCATGAATATTGTTATATTCATTTCTTCAGAGCGAATATTTTAAGATATATATATATATATATATATATATATATATATATATATATATATATATATATATATATATATATATATATATATATATCAAGGGGGAGAGAGAGAAAAAGAAATAGAGAGAGCAATACACCCACTATAGGTAAAAAAAATTGGGAGTACACCTTCTAGATTTAATAATTAGCAAGTTCCATGCCTTCTTTAGTTTGATTAACACCTATTAATTAGGATGTTGAAAGTATTTCACCTGTTAGATCATGGCGCCCAATTTTTTAGAGAGAGTTTACCTAAAATTTAAAATTGGACAGTCTTAAGGTTACTATTAGCCAGCAAGGTAGATATGACAAAAGAAGCTCAAATGTTAAAGGAATTTTAGGTAGCAATGAGTTAATTTCCTCCTCCTCCTCATTTATATTATTATTATTATTATTATTATTTTTATTTTTATTTTCTTTGATATCTGACGTTTACACATTTCTTTCCGGGTCCCGCCCAGGGAACTAAGGTTAGAAATGGCATCATGACACTTTCCACTGAAAAATAATAATTACATAGATAAAGCCCTTCATAAAGTGTGGGCTGTACTTGTCAGAACAATTTTTTGTATCTCTTTGAGGCATGGATTTCCAGGGATCCCTTAAACTAGTCTACTGGAATCTTTTCCAACCAGTCCAAGGGCTCCACCTACACAGGGATATTATTATTATTATTATTATTATTATTATTATTATTATTATTATTATCATCATCATCATCATCATCATCATCATTATTATTATTATTATTAATATCTTTGATGTCTGTTGCATACACATTTCCTTCCGAGCCCCAATCAGGGCCCTAAGGTCAGAAATAGCTTCATTAAATTTTCCACTGATCATTGTTATAAAAAAATAGATAAACATTAAGATTACGCAGACTTACAAAGATAAAGCACTACGTAATGTGTGAATGTCAAAGACAGTATAGTCCTTCATATTCTCTTTTGAATTTTGTCATATTTTCTAATGAGACTTTTTATTTGAAAATTATATCGAAATAAATATTGTCCACAAGATAACCGAGTACTTTCGAACATCATTGTTCATCTTCAGGGTCAAAATTTTTAACAATGTCTGATATATATGTAGAGTCAAATTTTTAAAAAACATTTGCAAATTGTCTTGTAGCGGAATCATGTTGCTACATTTGATTTTTTTAC
>OZ038485.1:37156560-37159060 GCA_964036315.1 Acanthosepion esculentum | reverse complement strand
TCAGATCAACAGCTGATGTACTAACGGTGATTGCAGAAAGAGTATATCGTGCTTTAGATCAAGACGGTGATGGTCTTCTCCACAAGCTGAAAAGCTCTGGTATCTCCGGGTAAGCTTTTGAGCTGATCCAGTGATTCCTATCAAATCGTGAAATGAATGACGTCCTGAACGGCCACTCGTCTACATCTTTTCGTCCTAACAAAAACGGCTTCATCCTTGGTCCTACGCTCTTTTTAACCTTCATTAACAACTTTCCCGATGACATCAGCTCTCATCTTGGAATCTACGCTGATGACACTCAAGACCGTCGTTAATTGGGGGAAAAGTGGCTTATCAATTTTAACGCCTCTGATACTAAACTGCTCTCCATTAATCATCAGGGAGACCCCTTTTTGCTTTCCATCAGCATAGCTGATGTTATCCTCCAAGAAAATAACTTATTGCGCCTTCTCGGGCTAACGTTCTCAGCTGACACGAGGTTGAAAGATTACATTGAATCCATCACCAGATCAGCAGCTAAGAAAGTCGGTTCATTGTGTCGAGCCAGACAACTTTTCTCTCCGGAATCTATCTTACATATTTATGCCTACATTTCGTCCATGCTTAGAATATTTCTGCCATATATGGCCCGGTGCCACTGCTTGAGTTCCTTGATAAGATTCAAAGAAGAATCAGCAATATTATTAGTCCTTATCTGGTGACTCGGCCTCAATCACTTTTCCACCACCATTAGGTTGCCTCTCTGTGTCTTTTTTTTATAAATACTTTCATGCTAATTGTTCGGATGAGCTCTACGCCATGGTACATACACTGTATGAATTTAGGCGCAATACTAGACTGGCGGCGAGATCTTATCAATTTACAATTGAGCTGGCTAGATGTAGCCGCAATTTCTATGATAAGTTTCTTATCCCGCATTCCTTGCTTGTGGGTCTCCCCCTCGGCTCTATGCTTTCCAACCAACTTTAATCTGCAACAATTTAAATGCACTGTCAATCGCTATCTACTGTCTTCCTGATTGCTTTTCACTTTCTCTTCATTACTAATGTTTCTGCTCCTAATTCCTCTACACTCTGAAACCTCTCGCGTGCTAGCGACTGTGCTGCTTGAGGAGATACCAATTAACATATATATATATATATATATATATATATATATATATATATATATATATGTGTGTGTGTATAATGTGTGACGTCATTTGTTTACATTTGGATACACTTTGAGCAGATATGAATGTACGTGAGAGATTCATGGAAGCTTGAAGTTTAAAAGAAGTAAAATCGACATTGCTAATCGAACGATCCTACGTGGCTCGATCGGTTAAGGCACGTCAGGCGATATGACTGTTCCGTATAAGATACAGGTTCGATTCCTATCGGAGGGCGAATATTTTCTATGAAAATTTCTCGGACATTCAGGCCGGTAAATGCTATTAATACTGTTTATTATAAAACAGTGCATTTACTTAAATATGTGTATCTATAAAAAGAATGTATAAACATAAAAATGTTTTTTTTTTATTTTTATTTTCATATATATATATATATATATATATATATATATATATATATATATATATATATATATATATATATATATATATATATATATATATATATATATATCCTAATAAACCCGATACTAAACTACCTAGGTTTCACCACATGGGATCGTCAGTTCACCCTGATGATACCATGTGGTGAACCTAGGTAGTACCTGGCTCGTCAGGATTTATTTATTTTACTTAGCGTATTGAGCACTCTTCGTTTTAACTTATTACTCGCTGGGTTTTTTTCTTTGTAACAAAAATTTAAGGTACTGTAGGATGTCTTTCGCCCTATTCGGAGGTTTCTGGTGCTTTCTTTTTTCCCCATTTTTTTCTAAGATGCCAATTTATTTGAAAATTGTGCTATCCAGGATTTTTCACCCACCGAGTTTAAATAGATTTTCTATCCTAGCTAGAGGCAACCGGGCAGGATACAGCGAAACAGCCTGCCTGTTGATGGCAATATACATGCCCCTGAAAAATTTATTTCGGTTGAGCTCTCTGGGGAGGAAGTGTGGATTTGTAAACAGTGACTATTACTGCTAATAATGCAAAACTCTTCGGTAAAGCTAATCTAGTTCTCTCAGTCACAGTGTGTTTATCTAAAAATAAATACGCTTAAATTCACTTTCGTCCCTGCCGTGCGCCAGCGGCTTAGCGGTATAATCTCCGTTCCTAGCTAGAGGCAACCGGACGTCTAGCCACACTAATCAGCTGTGATACAGCGGAACAGTCTGTCTGTGGATGACAATGTATATATATATATATATATATATATATATATATATATATATACACACACATTATATATATATATATATATATATATATATATATATATATATGCGGAACCGTCATATAGTCTGGCGTGCTCTACCAGTTTAGCTATAGAGGAACGTCTGGTTAGCAAGGTCGATTTTACTGCTTTTTAAACTACAATTCTTCATGATT
>OZ038485.1:37101560-37151560 GCA_964036315.1 Acanthosepion esculentum | reverse complement strand
CATCACTGGTAAGCACTCGATTGAATAAGGATGCGGTGCGGTACGGTGGCGAGAAAGCAGCGATACGCAGACTGCCACTCGTTCTCCCTTGCGGACCTCCAACAGCGTTTGCGCAACCCACTTGCTCAGTTTGTACGTCTTACCTAGGCGGTGCAGGTGAAGTCTAACTGTTTTCTGTACCTCTTAGTAAATTTTGTCTTTCTGCGGTCTCTCCTAATCCCTGTTATCACAAACAATTTACACAAGCTCGTTAGATAGCTTATTCGTTGTTTTAAGGCTGTCCATTTTTCCTTCTGTAATGTGAGTGTTAAATTTTCTAAGCCCTCTTTCCTCATTATGCACCCTAGAAATTTCTACTATCTCTTTCTGATGTTAAATATAATTGTCCTTTTTCTTTGCATTTTATTTAAAACTTACTCGTAGCTCACATGTTCAGTTCATTGTATTCTCAGCATCCTTTTGTAGAACTATTTTTATACTTTCATAATGTTTTGACCTAAGTCTGGGGGTTAACTATTTACCCATAGCTGAGACTCTAACAGGTGTTACCTGTTAACACCAGCAATTAAGAAGTGGTTCCACGCTTCTCAAAACCTCCTGATCAGAGGCCTTGCTGTTGATCGTAGTTTATCGTCTTACCCAGGACGGTTGACAAATCATATTAACTCACTACCACTCTGTTAAACATATAAAGGGAATTGAACTCTATATTGAGCCAAAGTGTGAAATAGAGGAGTTTAACATTCCTGTGCTAGGTGTTCCTGCTGTAGTCAGTTAATTCTGTGCCATGCGTGATACACGCTTAGGCGATCATGTATCTTTTGATACATGGCTGACGAGGCAGATTTTTTCCCGCAGTAGGTTGCCATTTCTTTCTGCGGTAGACCAGTTGCCATCCAAGGCTATAGAACTCGGCCTGTCCTGCTGTTTACCCATAGCTTGGAGGAGAAGAAGATTCATACCTTTTCAAAATGAATGTAATGGATTCGACTGGAATTCGAACTCAATTCCTCAATCCGAGCCGCTATCCATTACTCCACCGTGCCTCCTCCCCGCTGTAGTACTCGTGACTAATAAGTTAATGCGACAGGATGTGGCTGTGGGCTACCAACATGACCGTGAATAGATGGCAGAACTGGGTGTTGGAGAGATGATAAAAAGGTATATATTACTAAGTGCTACACACGATAAGTAGTTGTGGAGAGCCATTGTTACCCACATCCTGAAGGGTGACGGCACATAGAAGAATTTGTCAACTTCACCGGTTTTACATTCAGAGTGGTTCTTCTCTTGGACCCGTTACCGATTAAGGCAAGACAAATCTAGTTTACCCTGATATTAGCCTTTACCTGGGAGTTGAGAAAAGGGGTATATTTCTACACTATTTACATTATTCGGACTATCGTCCTCATCTTTGTTGCCATATTTATCGCAACGTTTCGGCCTTCGGCACAGTGGATAATGGCGTTGGTTATATCCAGTGAAAGGACCCAAAGAGTTGCGATTTCAATATCTGGTTAAGGCAGTGGAGAACTTAGAGAGGGGAATTAACAGGAGATAACTGATATCCATTAGACATGGCACGTGGAACTAGAACAGCGTCCCCTAGCGAGCGAAATAAAGGGTTCAGTTCGACATTCCAACCACTTGAAGAAGACCAGAGTGTACAACGGCCGAAACGTTGTGATAAATATGGCAAATAAAGATGAGGACCATAGTCCGAATAATGTAAATAGTGTACATAATACCTCATCTCAGAAATATAAACAGGTATATGTCTATCTCTTAAAAAAAGCGAATGCAATGCTCTTAGCTGGAATTTGAACATGGCACGCCTGTTTAATTTAGCGCACTAATAATCACATTTTTGTTATGGTCCCGGTTAGGACCAAGGAAGAACAATACGAACACAAGAGTAGAAATAATGAAGATATATTACACGGAATAATAATACAAGATGTGGAAGGTGTTAGTATGACTGTCAGTCTGGTTTGGAGTGAACTACTATCGGCTCGACTCGATTCGTCCCTCTCTCTTTCTTGAGAAGCGTAGTATACATAGTGTTAGGAAGAGTTCATTCTGTCGTTATAGGTAAGGACCCATAACAATTTTAATCTACAAGGGTCGGCTGAAAAGTTCATAGACTGACCAAGATTTAAATGTAAGTAGACTCACCAGCTGGTAGACTAGAAGACATGCAAGGGTACCATAGTACATCTGGTCGGCTAGTTGTATTCTGTCTCAACTAGTGTGTCTATTTACATTTGAATCTTGGTCAGTCTATGAACTTTTCGACCGGGCTTCGTATCCACAATATCTACTTCGACCATATTTATTTCTATATCTAGCCATTTTAAGCCGTAATTTTCATCTATAATTTAATGTACGATTGTCTGCCAAACTTTCCTCATACTTTTCAGTGTTATTTTGAATTTTGTTATTATCATCCTTGTCACCATAGACCCCAATAAATGATAAATTAATGACAAAGCCTTCAAAGGAGAGAGGGAGAAAGATAGAATGAGTGAGAGAGAAAGAGAGAGAGAGAGGGTGTGGGAGAGAGAAAGAAAGAGCGAGGATGTGGGAGAGAGAGAGAAAGAAAGAGAGTGTGTGCGAGAAAGATAGAAAGAAAGAGAGAGAGTGAAGGAAAGAGAAAGTAAGGGAAAGAGCGGTCTAGTTGCAAATCCTGATAAGGGAAAAAAGTAGCAAAGAAAAAGGAAATGGTGGCAACTTGAAATAAAAGTCTTTTTTCTATTAACGAAGTAATAGAAAGTCCTTATTCTTGACGCCTGGCATTTGTATGTGTGCCTCGATTACAATGGAACTGGTTATGGAATTGTCGGCAAGAAAAGTATCTTTTTCGTCACTGTTTAAATGAAAGATAGAGAAAATAAGAATGATGAATGGAAAGCACTATATACAAGAACCACTGCGCATATATATATATATATATATATATATATATATATATATATATATATATATAAACTTGTATATTTCAAGAACAATATAGCTAGAACAATTTTATTTTTTGTGTGACACGTTTCAAACTTTAGGACTTCATCAGAATAGTTGTGATGGCACTGAAGTGATTATACATACGCATGAATGAGGGAAAAACTTACACTTAATTTTTAAAAAGATTTTTACACACACACACACACACACACATATATATATATATATATATATATATATATATATATATATATATACCGGGTGTAACAGCATAATTGTCCATCCCACAAAATGCAGTAATTCGAGCTTGCTAAACCAGACTCTTCCCTAGTAGCTAAATTATATATATATATATATATATATATATATATATATATATATATATATATATATATATATATATATATATATATATATATATATATATTATGCCAAATCGGTCGGGTTTCGATCTCGAATTGAAGCAATCGGATTTCTAGCCGCACTGATGAGTTGTGATACAGCGAAACAGGCCTGTATTTGACATTATTATGCTCTCAAAAATTTCAGTTGAGCACTGTTGAGAGATAGGGTAATTCTAAACAGAAGCCCTCTCCGCAAACGCAACGTTATTCATTAAATGAATCCAGCACTATGGCTGTCTGGCGTTTGTTTACATTTCGTAAAAATTATATGCTAAAATTTCCTCAACCGTGCGCTAATAGCTCAAGGGTAGAAACTCCGACTGGTACCAAATCGGTTGGGTTTCGATTCCGACTTAAAGCAATCAGTCATATTGAAATTATTACGGAGTCGCTAACTGGGTACCCTGTGATTGGATGAAAAACAACCAATCACAGGCTACCTTTTTAGATCTTCACCAACTCTCACGAAAGTGGTTTTTACGAACCCTCTTCCTCTTTTGCTTGTGGGACCCTCAGAGACAACACGTTCCCCGTCTGCACTCTCCCTCATCTAAATACCATGACGTGTGAGGATTTAGAGAGAAACTGAAGCGCGGAAGTCAAGGCTCTATTTCTTCAACCCAGCTAAAACGACACAGGAAATGTAAAACCGTTAAAAGGACACATCTTTCAGATAAGTTCCGCAAACCCGACTGTTTGCAAGAAAACTTTCCTCTCTTTTCCTACCAATACAAGTATTTTCAAACATCTCCATCTGTGTTTGTGTTCCTTTCTTCTTGCCGGCGTCACAATATTTTCGTTACCAAATATAATTGGGAAAATCCCAATAGTCTAGCCGCACTGATGAGCTGTGATACAGCAAAAAAGGTCTGAATGTGGAGGATATTATATACGGTCTGGATGGGTTATCTTATTATTGGCATGGCCCCAGAAAGGAGAAGTTGGTCTTTTCCAAGCGTGCAGGGGGTGTTATGATTTGAGCGGCATTCGGATTCAAAGGCAAAGACTTGATTGGTTATCAGAATTTGTTGTGTACTGCTCTCTTGTCTTATGGGTAAAATTTGGTGGTCGAAATCAAATGTTTCAACAAGACAACGCTCCCGTTCACAAAGCCAAGTCCACTACGGCGTTGTTTCAAGCTAACCGAATCAATGTTACGATTGACCCGCCAGGTCACCTGATCTCAGTCCTATCGAGAACATTTGAGGGATATTGGTTAGACGAGTTTTCAAGAATGGTGGGCACCTCAAGGTGGTGTAGTGGCTAGCAAGCTTGTCTCGCTAGAACAATTACGATTGAGTAGTGAGTTCGATCCTCACTGGGTTCCCCATATTTTCGGCCTTGTGCCATTTCCTTTTCCTTGTACATTTTCTGTGTTTTTAATTTAAATTAAATCTCCCGTTGGAAGCCTGAAGAGCGGGAGCGAAACCGATTGCTTCGCCCGTTTTTAATGTCTGGTAATATCAAGCTTCACACTTTTATTTCTGTGAGATATATATATATATATATATATATATATATATATATATATATATATATATATATATATATATATATATATATATATATATATGTGCACATTTCATTTAATACGACAAACAAGATGCTTTTATTTATTCTTTATACAATTTTTCATGCGATCTAATAATTTTTTCTTTTCAGTTGATAAATTATATAAAAAGCCCCTTGTCTGTCGTATTCAATGAAATGTGCAGGAAAGAAGGATTGCTGCCTAAATACACAAATATATATATATATATATATATATATATATATATATATATATATATATATATATATATATATATATATATATGCAATGATGACCCATATATTTTTGTATTTATTTTAATGTTTTTTCTTACTTAGTTGGCATGTGGAAGCACGTCACAGTTTCGTGAATAAGAAAATTTCCAGCTACTCCTAACCTCTAAGTCGGTGCTTGTTGAATAGTTTCAACTCCTGTTGGCATTTAATGAGCACAGTGCGAAAAATCACCAATCCTTTCGTCGTGTCAGCTATTTAAGAATTTTGTCTATTAAGTGTCCTCGGAAACGAGTAACCGGCCCTTATACGAGAGTGGAAGGAGTGATGCTAGAGCTGTGAAACCTTGCATGAATTATTAATAACTACATTGTTTCTTTCCAGGTAAACTTGTATCTGACTATTCCAAAAAGTCTTCAGTTGTAACTAGTAGAAACTTCTCTTGAAAATAGGCAACATTTGACATCGTGGTATTATCAAGTACCTGCAGAGAATGAGTTTAGCCCGCAAGGACATTCATACAGACATGGTTGCTTCATCAGTGAATGATGCTCCAACTTTATCAACATGATGATGGATGACATATCCCGTCAGAGAGTTAAGAATGTTCTGCACAATGAACTTGGCATGACGAAGGTTTCTGCCTAGTGGGTGCCACGTTTTCTGACACCTGATCTGTAGCGCATCAGGCTGATCAAATTACGGAAAAATTCAACATTGTTTGAGCTCGATCCAGCTGGTTTCCTTGAACATGATGAGTATTCGTTTCATCACTTTGAGCCATAGACAAAGAGACAATCTATGCAGTGGAAACACCCTTCTTCACCTGCTCCAAAGAAGGTTAAGATCGTTTCATCCGCAGGGAAGGTGTTGGCCTCAGTTTTGGGGATGCAAAAGGCATTGTGTTTATTGACTATCTTCAAAGGGCCACACCATTAATGGAGAGTACTATACCAACTTGCCGAGGCAGTTATGAAAGACTATCAAGACCAGACGACCAGGAAAACTGACGAAAAATGTTTTCTTTCATCAGGACAATGATCCAGCACACACGTCCTTGCTGTTCTGCGTATCTGTGGCTTTAAACTTGTTGATTCCCCACCGCTATTCTTTTGATTTGACGATCATCTGTTCCCCAACATGAAAAAAACACTTGTCTGGGCACCAGTATAGCAGGATGGGGATGTCATATCTGCTGTTGATGACGTTTTTTTACCAGTATTCTTTCGACACTCAGATGTCAATTTACCTGAAAATAAACAATGCAGTTATTAATAAGAAGAGTAGAAATTAATGTAAACAAGGTTTCACAGTTCTAGCATTAATGCTTCATATTCAGCCCACGAATATTTCAGCCAACCTTCGTGTATGGTTATTACAGAAGAATTAGTTTAAGAAATTTATTCGATCAAAAGTATTTATAATCTTGACACAAACGATTCAAAGTCTTATCGAGGAAGATACACAGTAAACATAGTGCGTATGAGGGATGGGGGGTAATTGTTAGCGAGATCGTCTTTTTGCCCGTTACAACACGGTGGTAAGTTCAATCCCAATTGGATGCCCTATATTTGTGGTTTGCGCAAAAACTAAGCGAAGTTTAATATCGTCAGGTTCATACTCCTTCGCTGTCTTTTGAACACGAGTATAGGTTTATCACTTGTTTCCTGTTTAGGATTGAGTTTCCGGTTCATTTTAAATTCTACTTCAACTCTATATATTTCCAACGTCTCCGCTTAAACTCTGAAATTTTATTTTTTTTAATTACTTTTTTCCTCGATAGAATTCGTTAGGTTTCTCTATCCTCCTGTTCTCGCCCCTCCCCGGTTTTTTTAACAGAAGTAGGGATTTATCTCTGGTTTCCTATTTAGGATTGACGTTCCGGTTCCATTTAAATTCTAATTCAACTCCATACTTCTAATGTCTACGCCTAAACTCTGAAATTTTATTCACAATTTATTTACTGTTTTTCTTCCTCAATTATAGATAGGTTTCCTTATCATCCGGTTTTCACTACACCCCGTTATTTTGAACACAAATAGAGGGCTTATTACTTGTTTCCTGTTTAGGATTGAGTTTCCGGTTCCTTCTAAAGCCTTTTACTTCTCTTTTCCCTTCCCTGCGACTTAGTAGAGTCATCGCCTTGTTTGGGGGGGTGAAATGATTAAAAATAAAAATAAAAATTCAATCATAATTTAGGCAGAGGACCAATAAAGCTTTCGTCGGCGCTAGAATTTCCATTGTCAGTGAGCATCTTGCAAGTCATGGGGACACATGTCCGCAAATACCACCGAGAAGTTTTAGTTGTGTGTGTTGTGTGGTGTGGTGCGTGATTGGATTAAGCAAAGAAGGAAATCACCGTCAACTAGACAACCCGTCTACGATCGATACAAGAAAATTGAAACAAAAAATGGTTGTGCCAGATTAACATATCAGTTTGAGTCAAAAGTAATTTACGTTTCGGGTAACCAATTGTAATAACTAATGACTAATTATAATGAATAATGACTAATTGTAAAGACTAATGTAACATCCTAATTAAATATTCTTAAAATATATCACAGCCGGTCTTACATACGACAATGTTCAATGACGATATTCGTGCTTGATGTGATTAAAAAATGATTTTTTTTTTCAACCATTTCACCCAAAGCAAGGCAATAAAAGCCGGTATGACGCAAAGGGTGACTGCGAGTGAAAGCAACAAGGAGGGAGATAAAGAAAGAACAGGATTCAAAGAGAGAAGATGATGATTTACATTGCATTTATATTTTTGGAGTAATGTATAGCGGCTCGGATTGAGGAATCGGAGAGCCAAGTTCGAATTCCAGTAGAATCCGTTACATTCACCTACGTTCTAATAACCTTGGGAAAGGTATGAATCCTTTTCTTCTCCCCTCACACAGCAAGGGCAAATAGCAGGTCAGACCGGGTTCTATAGCCTTGGATGGCAACTGGTCTACCGCACAAAGAAATGGCAATCTACTGTAGGGAAAAAAATCTGCCTAGTCAGTCATGTATCGAAAGATACATGATCGCCTAAGCGTGTATCACGCATGACACATGACTGACTGACTGACTTTCCAGTCGAATCCATTACATTTACTTACGTGCTAATAACGTTGTGAAAGATATGAATCCTCTTCTTCTCCCCCTAGCTATGGGTAAATAGCAGTACATACCGAGTTCTATAGCCTTGGGTGGCAACTGGTCTACCGCAGAAAGAAATGGAAATCTATTGAGGGGGAAAAAATCTGCTTCGTCAGTCATGTATCGAAAGATACATGATCGCCTAAGCGTATATCACGCGTGGCACATAACTGACTGAGGAGACAGGAAAGTAAAAAACCGGAAGCTAGTTCTACAGGCAAGAAGTGCAGATGAACACCCAGGAGATGGGTTAGTCTATCACTCTGAGGAGTGTACTTCAGTGAGTTTTTATGAAGCATTGCAACAAAGAATTCTTGTAGGCAAGGAAGGCAACCAGTGCTTTTGTCAGACAACAATATTTGTCATATTGCACACTCGACGCAGTATACCATTATGGATTCGAGATAGGAACGTCTTCTACACGTGAATGATTCTGCAGAGCCTTTTTATGTTCAGATTATTACATTTTCATTTTTTTGAGGTCACCAGTTCCGACAATTTTAAGATATGTAAAAATTCATTTAATCATAAAAGGAACCGATCTTTTATTTTTGCTGGAATGCACAATTTGCTTGAAAAGTTAAGTTAGGTTATAGCTAATTTAAAGTACGGTGTGGTCCGAAAGTCTAGTCACCCCTACATAATAAAATTTTCTGTTTCAGATGGCTGACACGAGCTCCTGCAGTTTGGACGAGAGGTAGTAGGTGATAAGACTCTCTGACCACCCTGTACATCGATGTGCTTACATATCTTTTTTTCTTTTGCTTCTATTTCCCAGTTTTTTTTGGGGTGGGGGACTAAACAGGTAATGTAATTTCTTGGGGGGGGGTAACATTTAATAAAACAATCGCATTCTAAAATACCTTACGTTCTGAAGGCCACCCAGAGATTTAACCGATCATTTCACCAGTTGCCTAGCATGCTGCAGTTTCAGGGATTCAAGAGCAAAAACGCCATTTGTAAAAACATGGCACCCAACCGGTCCTCATGGCGCACCACCTCCCTTCACGTTTTCCTTCGGGTTAGGCAACAGAGCCATAAAAACAGAATGAAGACAGAATTGTCTATGCAGCTGTCATGATTAATGCGAAGTGATTGTTCATCATTACAAAATGGCATGTGGCGTATTTGGAATATGGATGTCAAACTGACAGAAAGCCAAGTAAGTTTGTTGTGACTAAAATTTTGATCAAATTTAATTGTTAATCCAAACTTGACCCTATCGTGATTCGATCGCAGATATGAAGCATTGTTTTTTAATAACAAAATCAGTTTTTACCACATTTTTTGTTTGTTTTGCAAATATTAATTACCCCCCATATATATATATATATATATATATATATATATATATATATATATATATATATATATATATATATATATATATATATATCAATTATGTGGTGCGTGTTCAATTTATATAACGTAAATCATTCATACGAAAAACAAATAATGAAGTTAATTATATGGCAAGAATCCCTCTCGCAAACAATATTTAATAATAAAATACAATCAATCCGTTAATGAATGGTATGATCCTTGTTTATAAATTCCGGTTTTGCGAGAGTGATTCTTGCCATATAATTAACTTCATTATTTGTTTTTCGTATGAATGATTTACGTTATATAAATTGAACACGCACCACATAATTGATATTAAAATAACTGAGCCTATGAGCGAATTCCTGATAATAACTGTGACATTACTCTAATTATTGAACAATTTAGTTCATGCCACCTTTACTACAAAAACCCTACTTCTACAGTACAAGAACGCACAATTTCAAAAATTAAAAAAATTCAACCTCAGCGTCATGACTGCACGTTCCACAATTATTCTTACAGTTAACAATATGACATTTCTAAAAAAACACTTCTTTCGGTTTGCACTATCTTTCGATGTCTCGTTATTACCTGGATTTAAAAAACTTACCTAATTTCCTACCCGATGATGGTCGTATAAAACGATTGAAAGCCGAGCTAATAGCAAAAATAAGACCTGATAAAAGCGGACTTTATAAACAAGGATCATACCATTCATTAATGGATTCGAGGTTGATTGTATTTTATTATTAAATATTGTTTGCGAGAGTGATTCTTGCCATATAATTAACTTCATTATTTGTTTTTCGTATGAATGATTTACGTTATATATATATATATATATATATATATATATATATATATATATATATATATATATGCCTAATTTAATATATGATTATTATATATACGTGCCTATCAAGTGAATATGCACATATGAGAGTTCTCATAGGCTACATGTTATTCTCTCTATATCTATCTATCTATTTATCTATCTGTCTTTATATAAAAAGCATATATATATATATATATATATATATATATATATATATAGCATATATACATACATATATATATATATATATATATATATATATATATATATATATATATATATATATATAAACACTAGCAGCATGATCCGGCGTTGGCCGTGCTTGATTCAAAAATCGTACGACTCGTACAGCAATCTCTATCACTTGACTTAAAATATTTTTGCCCTTCCTTGCCTTTAAAGGAGTGCCCTTTTGCCGTGCTGATGTTGCTACATGCCTTACTTCTTGCCTATCTCCCACTGCGAATTCTTGTAGGCAAGGAAAGCAACCAGTGCTTCTAAGCTCTATACTAAACATTAAATATGTTACGAAAAAAGAACAAAACAAAATGAACACAAAACAATCAGCTTTAAAAAAGGACTCGTAACGGGAAAAACCGAATGAAAAAAGAATGTTAACAACAAATACTTTTTCACACGCAACACAGTTCTGCGGAATCAGAATCAACGTTGAGTTTAAGCAAGCAAAAGAGCCAACTGGAGTAAAGTGTCATGCAGATTTAAATTTTTCCCCACTTGTGACGAATGTAGCTATCGATTATTTTTGCATGCTAGCATGCTATTTAACATTCGTGCCAGTCAAGTGTTGGCTCCACGGTGGCCAATCGAATCTTCCTGCCTATTCGTGGCAGTCAGCTATAGGCTCTCACTCTGGCTAGTAGAAAATGGCCGCAAACTACATGAAAGTAGAAGTATGAACAAATCTATTAATTCTACTATTGATGGGAGTATGGAAATGCAAAGTCGGTCTTGGCCTGGTCACTAACTTGGAGCATGTGCATGTAAATTTTGGTGCAAATCCGTGGAAAATTGCGGCCGTGCATTCGTTACACACACACACACACACACACACACACACACACACACACACACACACACACACACACACACACATATCCTATCTTTTATAGATAGAGAGATATAATATATATACATACAATATATATATATATATGTATATATATATATATATATATATATATATATATATATATATATATATATATATATATATATATATCAAGATAAAGAGAGAGTGTGTGTGCACTAATATGGATGCGAATAGGTTTATGTATGATTAAAGACAAGTCTATCTATCTATCCCCCTCACTCTTTCTTTATATATAAATATTTTATTCACTTATATATATATATATATATATATATATATATATATATATATATATTAATTTGAAATTCTCCTGTTGAAGTCAAAATTGCTGGTTTTTCAGTGGTTTGCTGTTAAGGAGGCATTGAGTGCGCAAAATCGAAGATAGATATAGAGCGTTAATAGAACTAATATGGAAAAGTGTATTCACTTAACAGTATTGTATTAATTACACACACACACAAACATATATATATATGTGTGTGTGTGTGTGTGTGTGTGTGTTATAAATAGATAGATTGATAGAGAGAGATTCTGATTTCGCTAATTTTAATTTTGAAACTTGTTATGTTGATGCATTTATATACCTGATCTATTTAATTATACCTTAAGAAATAAACTACAGTTTCAACTCCTATATATAATATCTAAATTAAAGTTTTATAAACATAGGAATACAACTTTTAACTTCCTTCTCTGCATGTATTTTCATCTTTCTCCTTGTAAACTTTGTTGCTGTTATCTTTTCTCAAATATATGATCAGGCATTTTATTCGAAAATTATTAGATATTTTATAGGATTGCAGATTTACGGAACGGCCTTTCAGATTATGTTAGACAATATTAACTTATAAAATAATAATAACTCATACTAAAAATAAGAGGGATATTTATTCAAATATTTATTAGGTTAATCCATAGATTCCATAGAATAGACTGATATATATATATATATATATATATATATATATATATATATATATATATATATATATATATATATGAATAATAATAAGGACAAAACTGAAAACGGCATGTATTTTTTCTTACTGTTATTTATATTGCTCTGTATATAAATTTATATATCTCTTCATGGATTTGACTTTTTAATATTATTATACATCTATATATAGATTATGTATGAACTGATAGATAGATATCCCGAAATGCACGTAGATACATTTATTCTTACTGCAGTGAAATGGCACGGTTCTTAGTTGTACAACATACTACACACGCTTTAACATATATATATATATATATATATATATATATATATATATATATATATATATATATATATATATATATATATTATGGCATTCACAGACAGTACTGTTTCCTCAGTGCGACTAGACTTCCGAATGCCTCAAGCCAGGATTGAAACACAACTAATTTGGTGTCAGCCAGAGCTATCTTCACTCGGTAGAGTTACACAACTAAATCTAGCGTATTGTTTTTACAAATGTAAACAAATGCCCATCAACCAAAGTGCTCCATTCATTTTACTGAAGAGCTTTGCATATATATATATATATATATAGATATATATATATATATATTACCTGAAGATTGCGTTCAAGCATGAAAAATACTGTCGACACTCGGTTTTGATTTTCTGTCTGGTATAAGGAATTATCACCATAAAGACTACATTCTTCATCTTTGTTGTTACTATCACAGCGTTTCGCCCGTTGTGCCCTCTAGCTTTCACAGCCTTCATCAAGTGTATATCGATCCGCGAATTCCGAACTGAACTCTTTATTTATTCTACGTGGGTAGACTGTTCCCGTTTCACTGCCCATGACTCGGGATACATCGTCTAGTTCAGTTAGTACTTATCAGTTATTGATCGGCCCATTTCCACTGAATCAACGTACACACTGCCTGGGCCGGTGATTGAACTCACAATAGCTACGACACCAAAATCATTAACCAACGCCTTAATCTACTAGGATATTTTCCCGCAAGACAATTCTCAGTGGACCCTTAAATCTAACGTGCCGGTCTTTGAATTAGCTCTGTCAGTGATATCGAAAATAAAAAAAGAAACGTATGTTTTATCTATCATTATATAAATATTAATTTCTCATATATATATATATATATATATATATATATATATATATATATATATATATATATATATATATATATATATGTTGTAACCTAGGGAATGTTACTTAATAGAATAATCAAACGAAGGTTGGTAATGAACAATAATACTTAGGACAAGAACAACACATACAAGATTCGCTAGCGGCGCGTAGAAGAAGTAGTCAACTGCTAGAAGTGAGTCAAGGGAATTGCACAATGAATCTCCAACTGTAGGATATCTGCCAACCGCCCCATGCGATCATATATGGCGCAAGGCCGATTTTAATGTGGGGTATCCGAGCCCGTATGCTCGGCCAAAAATCCCCCGTAGACTCCGTATAAAACGGGGTCGGGTAGCTGTTTCTCGAGACAAGCCTCTGTCTTTTGACATAGACTCGTCTGGGGATCCTCTCTGTCCGGAGGCAGAAAGTTTGACCAGCACAGCTGGAGACGAATCGCCAACTGCAGGATATCTACCAACCTCCTCACGTGGTCAGATGTGGCACAAGGCCAAATTTAATGTGGGGTATCCGAGTCCGTAGGCTCGGCCAAAAATTCCCCGTAGACTCAGTATAAAACGACGTATAAAGCTTGACATTGCTTAACATCGATGATCGTACGATAACCGGTGTTTAAGCGTTAACTGGCTATAATCCTCCCCCGAGTCCATCCTTCAAATCTATAAATCAACTATTCGCCCTTGCTTGGAATACTGCTGCCATGTAAGGTCTGGAGCCCCCGCTGTTCGTCTTAAGGTCCTCGACAAAATCCAGAGACGGATATGCAATGCGATTGACCCTGATCTGGCCTCTCGCTTACAGTCGCTCTCTCACAGACGTGCCGTCGCTTCCCTCCGACGAACTGCTTTCGCTGGTTCCCAAATGGCATGAATTTAAACGTGCTACTAGGTTGGCATCTCAGTCCCATCCTTTCACTGTCGAAACAGTTAAATGTAGACGTCTCTTCTACTCCAATAGCTTCATGTCTCGCACTTGCCGTCTGTGGAACTCCCATTCCTCCTACTTGCTTCCCTGATAGCTATAATCTCTAACTATTCAAATGCAATGTCACTCGACATCTCCAGATGCCTTGGTCTATTCCCCGTCCTTCACTTCATCCTTTCCTCTATCACGCCTCTTCACTCTTTCCCCCACTCTCTGTAACCCCTTGCGTTCTAGTGTCACTCCCGCTTTGCTTGGGGTGAAATGCTTAAACAAATAATAATCCGGTTTCACTTAAAATGTTACACTTTGATTTATTGACCGATTTTTAGTGTTTTGTACACACTTGAAAATCGGTTTCATGTGTTGTGTATCTAGTGTTCATTTATTCTGTGTTGAAATTTAAAAAAAAAAAACAGAATGATGGCTGCTGACAAAATAGATGTATGATACTGAATGTTGTTTCTTTTCACGTAGGGTACGTCAACAGCAGAAGCGAAGAAGATGACCGATGAAGACTGCAGATGATTCGGTTGGAAGCAGTACCTGTCATTAATAATTTGAGAAGTTCAAGGATGGTGCACTCAAAACAGATGCTGGGAACTATAGCAGAGATATCAGAACAGCGCACTGGAATAGCAAAAGATATCTCCCAGAAACCAAAAAAAGCTTTAGAAGACAAGAAGATTTCGTTAGGAACAAGAAGAGTTTTGAACTGTTATCATATACATCCCGCTACATAATGATGAATGCTGGACAATTTGCTTCCAAATGAAGAGCACTTTTTTCTTCTGCTATTTAGTCTGTCTTTTTATGCATGTCTACTACTTCTACGTTCTGCAGTTTTTCGATCTCTACACATTTCTGAATGAGTTTTTTCTCCTTTGTTTGCACTTATTTCGGGATTTGTAGCAACGAAAATAGGATTTTATAGAGCAGGGGTTCTTAACCGGGGGTATACATAACCATTGGGGCTATGGGAACCAAATGCTGGGGGCATGGGGCTCGATTTCTGGGTACTAGTTGTCGTTCCTCCCACCCTGTGTTGTGGATAAGGATATTGTAAAGTTTACAATATCCTTATTGGAGATGTTAAAACACTACCTGTAGAAATAATTCAAAAAGTCAAGATTCATTTGGAAGTTCTAAGTACACATTTTGAGGGTTACTTTTCAGATATCGATGATCTTAGCATGGATTCGATTTGAATACAAAACCCTTTCTCATTTGATATACCAAGAATGAATGATAGCGATTTATCAAAGGATGATTTCATTGAATTCCAAGAGGACCCAAGAAAGAAAGCCGATTTCGAGAGGGCTGGGATGGATGTCAAGCAGTTTTGGGGTGGACAAATCTCTGGTTACCCAAGTTTGGCAATTAGGGCAATGCATGTTTTGGTTCCCTTCACAACAACGTATCTCTGTGAAACAGGATTCTTTGCATTATTAAATCTGAAACCAAAGTGGAGAAATCGACTTGATGTGTCAGATGACATGCGAGCAGCTTTGTCAGTAACTGTACCACGATTCCATGTTTTGATTGCGCAAAAACAACAGCAAATATCTCACTAGATTAGTAAAAGTCTGTTTTATGTAGTCGAGATACTAAAAAAACTTGCACATTGATGTTCTCTTCCTTTTTCTTGTGTAATAAAACTGAATTATAACTTTATTTCGCTTTCATTAAAAAAATATAAAATATCATCAATGCTTATGGGTTTTTTTCATGTTCGATTCCTAGCAATCCATATCTAAAGTACAGTAAATTCAAGCGATTCAAATATTTGGAAGACATACTGGCAAAAATAATAGGATTTTTTTTTTAAGCTTTTCACCCCAAGCAAGGGGTTACAGAAGGTTTGGAGGAAGAGCAGATAGGAGTGGTAGAGGAAAGGATGCGGAGAAAGATAGTGGATCGATCAAGGCAAGGGGGTTACAGAAGATTTGGAGCGAGAGCAGATAGGAATGAAAGGGGAAAGGATGTGGGGAAGGGAAGTGGATAGATCAAGGCAACTGGAGATGTCGATTGACGTTACACTTTAATATTCGTCAGGGAAACAGGAATAAGGAAGGGAGTTCCACGGGCTAGAGGTGCGAGACATGAAGCTATTGGAGTTGAAGAGACGTCTACATCTAACAGTTTCAACAGTGAAGGGGTGAGAACGGGATGCCACCCTCGTAGGACGCTTAAATTCATGGGGCCTGGGAACCAGCGTAAGCAGCTCATCGGAGCAATTACCGTGAAAGTATTTGTAAAAAAGACAGAGCGAGGCAACGGCACGTCTGTGAGAGAGCGACTGCAGACGAGATGACAGATTGGTGATAATTATTTCGACAGTCAAGTGAAGTAGGTATGGGACCATATTGGACAATCATTGGGGGTCTGGAATCATCAAAAGCTTAAGAACCCCTACCATAGAGGTATGCTGAGAATACCATACGCGATATAGGTGAGCAACGAAAAAGTTTTAAAATGGGAATAAATGGGCACTTATGCTTAACCACAGAAGACGGCAGTTGAAATCTAGAAACACAATAAGAGGCTTGGAGAATTTAACGCACGCAGGACATATAGAAAGCAGTAGAGGTAAAGAGGAAACAACGAGTAGCCTACTAGTGATTATGCGTGAACAATGAGAGGGCAGAGACAAAAATGTATGTTAAAAGGCCAAGGGTTGCTGAGAGCTACAATAGACAAGAAACTGTGAAGAGCCATGATCGCCTAAGTCGTGAAGGGAATGTACTTAAAAGAAGCATAGCATAATAATTTAGAAAGTTTTATTGTAAAGTTATTTTGGATGATGACTGTGCTCAATAAACATTGGAATTTAAAAAAAAAACTTATTGTCGCTAGCTCAAAAGTTGTCCCCGTCCTGGGTAATAAACTACATCTGTGTCCTGAGTAAGACGATAAACTACATTCGTGTCCTGAGTAAGACGATAAACTACATTCGTGTCCTGAGTAAGACGATAAACTACATCCGCGTCCTGAGTAAGACAATAAACTACATCTGTGTCCTGAGTAAGACAATAAACTACATCTGTGTCCTGAGTAAGACGATAAACTACATTCGTGTCCTGAGTAAGACGATAAACTACATTCGTGTCCTGAGTAAGACGATAAACTACATTCGTGTCCTGAGTAAGACGATAAACTACATCTGTGTCCTGAGTAAGACAATAAATTACATTCGTGTCCTGAGTAAGACGATAAACTACATCCGCGTCCTGAGTAAGACGATAAACTACGTCCGCGTCCTGGGTAAAACGATAAACTACATTCGTGTCCTGGGTAAGACGATAAGCTACGTCCAACAGCAAGGCCTCTGATCAGGGGCTCTTGAGGAGGTGGAATCACCTCTTAATTGCTAGTGTTCCCAGGACAACCCTGACCCAGGGTGGTAGCACCTGTCAGGCTGCCAGCTATAGGCAAATAGTTACCCCCACCCCCCAAAAAGGGGTCAAAACACTATGAAAGTATAAAGATAGGTTTTAATACCATCAATACTTTTTTTCGAAAATTTATTACCAGCAATACATTTTTGAAAGAATATTACCAGCAATACATTTTTGAACAAATTATTACCAACAATATATTTTGGAAAAAATATTACCAGCAATAAAAATGTTGTCGGCATTAAATAACCCATTGAGGTTGATATTCCGTAAAACAAACCAAACCAATCAAAAGTTGTTCGGCAATAGCCGGTAAAAATGCAGAATAACATCCCATTACGCATGCATGCAATATAAAAGGTTAAAATGGCGATATTTCATTGTTTATTTTAATTGCGGCGTAAACAGGTCTTGAAATTTCTTTAAATTAAACGTTATATTTCTCAATTATTAAAACGTTGAGTTTTGATTTGCTGTTGATGCTGTCTTAGATGATGCCATGATTTTTAGACGTTTCCCATGATCGTAGGGAATAGACTTTTAATATCATAACAACATTGTTTTTTTGTCTGTCAAGAAATGAAACGCAGTTGGCTTACTGATGTCCAATGCTCTGATAACACAAGGTGAACACAATTTCCTGATTTTTATAACTTTCCTATACTTTGCAAATGATTAAAAATGCCGAATAGCACCGCATCACCTATGTGCGTATATTTTGGACACTTTATGATTGGATTTATTTATTTCTGAAAACGGAATTTTGTGAGAAAGATTTACTGGAATCTAGAGCCAATTTTAATGGGTCTTTAATTTTATTGAAATCTTAAAATATAATTTGAACACCTAATATTTACATTTTTGTACTCATTTCACCCCAAACAAGGCGATGATGCCACTAGGACATAGGGGTTTGAACGAAAATTAGAAGACTTTAGAGAAAAGCAGGGATGAAAAGGACAATAAAGGGATAGGATTCAGGGAAACAGAAGTGCGAGAAAAAAAAAACAGAATAAGGTTGCATCTAGCTAGTTCGACTGTAAAATGGTGAGACCTAACTGCCAATCAAGTAGCATGTTTAAATTCATGTAGTCTAGACACAAAAATAGCTCATCAGAACAGTTGCCATGAATATATCTAATGAATGTAATGTTTTTTTTTAATTAATCCGACAGATTTTTTATCACTTTAAACGTTATTTTTAGTGGATACTCGTATTTAAATAGACGCTCCATTTATTTATCAAACAGTTTTTTTTTCTACCGGCCTGAATGTTCGAGCTGCCAGAGAGCGTAATTTTTTCTTTAACAAGATTTCTCAAGCATTCAGGCCAGGAGACGAAAATAAATGAATATACTGTTTAATAAATAAATGGAGCGTCTACTCAAATGCAAGTATCCACTAAAAATGACGTTTAAAATGATCAAAAATGAATATATCTGGAGAAGGCAGAAGGAAGCCATATTAAATCGGTGAGAAATTGACTGCAGTCAAGATGCACGGATAGGTTCACTTGCATTACAAACCCTTCTTTAAATTAAAAAAAATATTTATAAAAAGAAATAAAATTGAGAGAAAATGTAATTTTAAACTGCGTAAAATTATTCCGTGGATCAGAAAATAAAGTTAAAATATTGTTTTGTATCCACTAAAAATAACACTTAAAGTATTAAAATGTGCATATAGAAAAGACAGAGGGAAACCATGTTACGTCGGTGAGAAAGTGACTGCAGTTGAGATGCTCGGATAGGTTCGATTATATTTCAGACCCTTCTTTAAATTAAAAAAATATTTATAAAAAGAAATAAATTTGACTGAAAATTGAATTTTAAACTACGTAAAATTATGCTAGATCAGAAAATAAGACTAAAATATTCTTTTGTTTCGAATGTTTTTAATTATTTATTTAATAAAATATTCTGGCGAAGATTCGGTTTGTAAAAAAATCGCCGTGTTTTTTTTTTAAAAAAAGCTTTTTATTTATTTACATACAAAATATTTTTCAATCGATAAAATTATCTGTTCTTCCGGACAATTCTGAATTGTTCTTCTTAAATATGTAATTACGTCTTAATAATTGAGAAATATAATGTCTAAGAAGGCATTTTATAGATCTGCTTGTTTGCGGCCTAGATTAAAATAACCAATGAAACGGACCCATTTTCATCTTTTATTTTGAATGCATGACAAGTGGTCGTGACGGGAGTGCTATTTTATATCTTTTGAGGAATAAATTAATTAGATATGAATGGCTTTCTGTATTACAAAAAAGGCTTCTGCGAAACGTTACAGATGCCACATAAAAAGTATAAGCACCGCATTTAAAGGGAAAATAAACCATTTATAGGATAGTCAGTTATGTGCCATGCGCGATATACGCTTAGGTAATCATGTATCTTTCTATACATGACTGACAAGGTAGATTTTGTTCCCGCAGTAGCTTGCCATTTCTTCCTGCGATAGACCAGTTGCCATATAGTGTTGGTGTTAATAAAAAAAAGACCTCGAACAGAGCTATTAAGTATATATATATATATATATACGACTCTTCGACAGAATTGAGTCACTCTCAGTCACTGTGTGTTTATCTGAATCGAAAAATAAACACGCTAAAATTCACCCTCATCCCGTACCGTACGCGGACGGCTTAGTGGGAGAAGTTCGGACTGACGCAAATTCAGTCGGGTTTCGATCCTAGCTAGAGGCAACCGGGCGTCTAGCCACACTGATGAGCTGCGAAACAGTCTGTCTGTGGATGACAAAAGTATATATATATATATATATATATATACTTTAAATAAAAACAGACCACTTTAAGGTTCCATATAATAAATTATTTCACCACAGCCCTTTTAAAGGACAGCGGATCATCAGATTTTATTTCCAAAGGTTGAAACGAAAAATGAAAAGAAATTTACACATTTATGACGGGCAGTAATAAGTAAATTAACGAAGTGAGGGAGTGAAGGGGGTAGAGAGGCATGATTGTTCTGATTTACATTGAGCTTTCTGGATTTTATCCTCCTTGGGTCTACCCATAAGGATTACCTAGTTTTTCGTAAACTATATATATATATATATATATATATATATATATATATATATATATATATATATATATATATATATATATATATATATATATATATATATCTTCGAAATTTCGTTTTTACCATAAATGAATGACGTGAAGTAATATAAATTACAAAAACAGCACTGCTCTTGTCGAAATATTTCTGGCACTTAAAGAATGATGGCAAATCACTGAGATGTGATAGCAAGAGCCAAATCTTATAACGGGAAAAGAGATAAATGTAACTTATATCTTGTTGACCAATTTAAGACACTTAAATAACTCTACTTTATTAAACAAAAGAAACGGATTGATGATTAAATGTAGGTCTATATTTTAGGTAAAATACGTTTTTTTTATATATTTATTAAAAATCAATAAAGGAACAAGTAATCTCCCTTTAATAATAAAAATAATAATATTCACAATTCTAAAGTAAAAAATTGTTAATTTTTTTTCTTAGACACATATATACAAATCAATTTATTTTAAATGCTAAATATAGATTTTAAAATTGAAAAAATGTAATCGCACTATTATATATATATATATATATATATATATATACGTCAACATTACGATAACCATATATAAATATATTTTAATTTAAATTACGTAGCGGCCAGTATCTGAAGATTGTGTTCTGCATGAAACTCTGAGTCGCTCTATCAGTGAGGAAATATATATATATATATATATATATATATATATATATATATATATATATATATATATATATATATATTAGGCTCAAACACTAATATTCCATGGTTATAATTTATTACATTGGAACCGTAATCACGATCCAATTCATCAGACCTAAAAAATTCAAAAAAGAAAACGTTTATGGTGACATGTAGACACAATAAATGAACACTCCACTATATATATATATATATATATATATATATATATATATATATATATATATATATATATATATATTACTTAAACGTTATTCAATGGATACCCATATTTGACGAAACTCTCCGTTTATTTTAAATATCATTTTATTTCGTCAACCGGTTTGAAGATTTGGGAAATCTTATTAAAGAAAAAGAACCCTTCGGCAGAATTCGAGCATGCCTTTGCGTTTTACTGTTATCAAGATGAAAGTAAATAACGATTGACATTGCATTTGAATTTTTGAAGATCAAAGTAGGCGGGAAAACAAGAAGTCGTAAGAATGTTCCACAAGCGAGAACTGCGAGTAAAGAAGAAACTGTTAGTATAGAACTTACGGTTATATTTAGCGAATTCAACTGTGAATTGATGAGACCCAGCCGACAATCTAGTGCTGCGCTTAAATTCATAAAGTCTAGGTATCATAGAGAAGAGATCATCCGAACAATAACCAGGAAAATATTTATAGAAAAGGCACAAAGAAGCAACATTACTTAGCAGCAGACCTAGCAATGATATAAAAAAGGAACAGAGAAGCTACATTACTTAGCAGCAGACCAAGCAATGATATCAAAAGGGCACAGGGAAGCAACATTACTTAGCAGCAGATCTAGCAATGATATCAAAAAGGCACAGATAAGCTACATTATTTAGCAGCAGATCTAGTAATGATCTCAAAAAGGCACAGAGAAGCTACATTACTTAGCAGCAGACCTAGCAATGATATCAAAAAGGCACAGAGAAGCAACATTACTTAGCAGCAGACCTAGCAATGATATCAAAAAGGCACAGAGAAGCTACATTACTTAGCAGCAGACCTAGCAATGATCTCAAAAAGGCACAGAGAATCAATATTACTTAGCAGCAGACCTAGCAATGATATCAAAATTAGTTTTAGTCTCTTGGAAATTGGTGAAAAAGTAAATAATTCGGTATAAATGTCCGTGTCCACCGGAAAGACACCTTTCCATTCACCTTGATTAAAGATCGACACCCCACTTTGTTTGTTTTTTTTTCACTTTTTCCCTTACCCAACAAGGGTTACTCACTCTTTGCTTCCCTGATGAGTTGATGGCTTGACGTTTTCTTCCGGTGTAACCCGATTTCACTTCCCCTCCTTACCTTTTCTTAGCTGCACACTTTTTTCTTTTCTATTTTGTACGAGATGGCGATATTATTCGAGACTGGGTCACCGTAGACAGGTGGGTGGCGCGTTATCACAATTATTGGTCTGGCATGATTAGACGGGCTGACGGGGTGCAAAGTCATTAGAGCAAAGGTAAGGGGCTGGATGTCGGAGAAGTAAAGTGTCTAACAGATTGTCTCAGGGGAATAGATATTAATTTATACATGTAGTTTTTAACATTGCTGTTTTTATTGCATCTTCCTGTTTTGTGATGCGTCATGAAGTAACGACAATATTATGGGATTTATGCAATGCATTTGGCTACTGGTCTCGGAAATTACCTTAAATCCATTGATAACTGAAGCAAGAAATAGCTTGTAAATTTTTTGTGATGTCAACGAACACTCGTTGGCACTTTTATAATATCAACTATTACACGTTGTTACATTCGTAGTGCTCGCTGTAGTAGAGACTTTGTATTCGCACATACAACTATAATACGCCGTTGAACAATACTGGTGTCAGACGCTTTCGAATAACATTCGCTCTAATAGTACTTGCTCCATAATACTCGCTCGAAAAGTAACCACCGAATAGTGATCCGTATAGTAATCCGTATAGTGAGATATTCACTAACCGCCCCACGCGGTCAGATGTGGCACAAGGCCGAGTTTATTATGGGATATCCGAGCCCATAGGCTCGGCCAAAGATTCCTCGTAGACCCCGTAAAAAACGGGGTTGAGTAGCTGTCTCCCGAGACGAGACTCTACCCTTCGGCATAGCCTCGTCTAAGAATGCTCTCTGCTCGGAGTTAGAGAGTATGACCAGCACACTTCCGGAGTAATCCGAATAGTGATGATATTCACTAACCGCCCCACGCGGTCAGATGTAGTATAAGGCCGAATTTATTGTGGGGTATGCGAGCCCGTAGGTTCGGGCAAAAATACCTCATAAAAACGGGATCGGGTACCTGTCAACCACCCTAGACGAGACTCTTCCCTTTGGCATAGCCTCGTCTGGGTTCCTCTCTACACAGAGGCAGAGAGTCCGAAGTAATCCGAATAGTAATGATATTTATTGTACTATATGTACAAATCTGGCACAAGGCCAAAAGGAGGAATAGGGTAAGGGATGGTCTTCTTTTGTCTTAACATTTAAACTTAGCTAGCCGCAACCACTGACAATATTCCTTTCACCAAAACAACACATTCTTAACTACCATTCTTACCTCATACACCGTAATACCTCAGAAACTCTATGAAGTCCTAACTAATCCCCATATATACAATTCATTGTTTGGGGGGGATAAAATAACAATTAAAAAATTAAAAAATCCCCAGTGAGTATTTACAAATGTGTACAAACTATATACAATAAACTAAACAAAATATTGTTAGTAAAACCCCCCACAAAGCCCTAAATGTAGCAGTGACATCAGTTCACCGGACGAAATCAATGCGGGACCTGAAAAAAATATAAAACATTCATACATCCCAAGCACTCACTCAAACACAAAAATAGTTACGAAAGTCACACCCGAAACGAAAGACGCCCCGCATCCACCAGAGAACTGACATCACTATCCGCCTAAAGATGGGAGGGATGGGGAATTAAACCAAAAGAAAAAAATAGGGACAAAAATAAAAGGGGCCAATGAGCATACACACCCTAGATAAGTTTACTAATGAGAAAAAAAAACTAAAACAAAAAACGACCTACACTAAACTGTTAAGGGGAGGGTTGCCTGGTCAACCCAGCAAACGCAATATCCTCCTAACCGGGATCAAAATGCCACTCTAAGTCAGCACCTTTCACTCGACAGAGACGCGAAAGACTCACCCACCTTTCGCCAAATTCCAATAGATTGAGTCGCTTCCTTTCCGTCCTGATATTGACTTTAAGCTGATGCTTAAAGAACAGGATCAGTTGGGAAGAGGTAAACTTCTCGGCCCCATGGAATTCCTTCTGTCGCGTCGTCTATATCACGACTCGCATAACCCCGAGCAAGCAAAGCAACACATAGTGCTCAGACTTAGTCAACGCGGTACTATATTGCTACAGACGGAACTGGCCTCGAGGACAAAGAACTTTTCGCGCAGCATGCGAACCATTATGTCTTCAACAAACTTGCACAACGGAGCTACGAAACTACAATGAAAAAAGGCGTGAACTAGGGTCTACACCTCGCCACTGCAGCGAACGCAGTTTGGCGACTTTGCCAAACCCGCCGAACGAAGTCTTTTGGCCACCCAGAGGGCCCCACGAATCACCAGCCAGGTGAGTGATGCCTCAGAGTTTGTGAGATATTTCAACCCGGGCGCCCAAGGCCATATGCAGCGAGCCTCCCGCTTCGTCAGACCGAGCTCGCCTATCAAAGCATCCTGAACGTTCCCCCGAACCAACACCTGATACCTTACGGGACAACGGCTGGACGTCGGAAAGGCCATCCTGCTTCATCCAGTTGTTGAAGATCAGTGCCAACAAGGGAACAAAGATGGGCGACTGCCTCAAGTGCATTTCGTAAGGAAGACCATCTAATCCCGGAGTCTTGTCCAGGCCAACCTGTTTCAGCGCATCCCAGATCTCAGACTCTGTAATGGGACCCTCGCACCCAGCCGCTTCAGCCGCCTCAAGGCCGGGAAAGTCGGCTAAATAGGCATCGAACTGAGCAGAGCTCAGACCGGGCTCCCTGGTAAACAGCTCCTGAAAGTAGTCACGAAAAGCCTCACAAATGCCCACGTCTGTAGTCACAGTCCGCTTATCCGGCAATGTGATACTCGCGACATGCCGACTAGATGCCCTACGAGCTTCCTTTGAACGCAATGAAGCGGCCATGTTCGTAGCCTCGCAAGACATTCTTTTTAACCTAGCCCTAACTACTAGAGCTTGATCCTTCTTGATAAGCAAGGAGGCCAGCTCCGCCTTAGCTAAGGCTACGTCCCCACTAACACGGGATTTGATCGCCCGATCGACTTTTACCTCACAAGACTTTTGCACTGCTAACCCTGCTAGATTGAGTCGGCGACTAAAATCAGCAGCAATAGACCTAAGTTTAGATTTTAGAGTATCCCACCACTTATTCCCAACCACAGCCCCCGACAATTCCCGCTGTAGCATTAGTAGAAGCTGGTCCCGGAAATCTTGCTCGCCAAATAATGACGAGTTCAATTTCCACTAGCCACCAATCCTAACCTTAGACTTTACCTGGATCCTGACAATCCTATGATCCGAGTAAACTATAAAATGGAAACTTGGACATTCTGAGAGCTCTACTTCGACTCTCTTAACTAGAACTCGCTCAGTGTAGCTTGCGCTCACTACCGAATCCGAGCTGCCGCCACTAGTCCAAGTCCATACTACCTCCCGGGGGTGCTCATTTCGATACTTATCGACGAGATCAAACCCGTCGATAAAGTCCCTAAACGGCTTAACATCCGGCTTGTTAGTACCCGATTTTTGCCCTATACGATCTATATCGGGATCAAGGACGGCATTCCAATCACCCGCTAGAACTACCGAACGAGATGTCATCAAAAAACGGCGCGATCAGCTGAAACAAATCAGGCCGCTGCGCATTGTCATCGGGCGCATAAACCCCAAATCCGGATAGTGATCACTTAGACGCCACGCTAATTTCCATATATACATTTCCTTTACCATCATGTGATCTACTTATTCAAAATAGGATCGCCTGTGTTTGCTCTCTGGGGATCTGTGTTCAAACTCCAGTGTCGACAGTGACACTTTATTCCTATATAACAAAATTTTAACGCTTCCAAAACGAATCTGCTAACTTTTAGTCCCTATAGGGAACCATTTCTGTTTTCCATCAGTACGGCTGATGCTAACCTCCAGGAGAGTAACGCATTGCGCGGTCTCAGTTTCACCTTTTCTCCTGACATGAAGTGGAATGGTTATATTGAATCAATTGCTATATCTGATGCTAAGAAAGTTGGTTCTCTTTGCGTCGTACCAGACAATTCTCATCAAAAGCGATCTTGCGCGTTTATAAATCTACAATTCGTTCATAGTTCCATTGCTTACATCACGAGATTCTTGGCAAAATCCCAAGAAGAGTCTGTAATATTATCGGTTCTGATCTGGCATCTCGACTTCAGTAACTTTCCCACCGCCGTAACTAGCTTTCTTGTGTTTTTTCTATAAATATTTTCATGGACATTGTTCTAATGAGCTTTCCTCTTTGGTACCTCGACCGCATGTATTTAATCGCAGTACTAGATTGTCAACTAGGTCTCATCATTTTACTGGTTGAAGTAGCTAGATGTACCCATATGTTTTATTCTAATAATCGATATTCCAATTCTAGTATCTTCTGCCTAATATTCTATCGCACTTCTCGCCTGCGGAACTCTCTTCCTACTTTTTGCTTTCCAGTCAATTACATTCTTCAGAAATTAAATGCAACATCCATCGCCGCCATCTGTCTTTCTCAATCATATTATTTTATTGTCCTTTCAGCTATTAAGATTTTGCATTTTTTTTCTCTAGCTTAGTAACCCCTTGCAACTTAGTGACAGTATCGCCTAGCTTGGGGTGAAATGATTAAAAGACAAGATTAACTGATGTTATTCCAAGTTTCGTCACATATTCGGCGTGATTAAAAGAACAAACGACAAGTTGTGAACACGTCCGTTACGTGCAGTTGTAAATTTGACCATTGAACGCATTTATAAATATAAGAAATCCATTCAATTCTTGAACAAAAAATTCATTATCTACTAAGTATTCTAGGAAATGTAACTCATGACGATTTTGGACTGGGGCAGGAATTGGCTGGTTAACTTTAATGCCTCAAAAGCAAAACTGCGTAATAGACTCACCATATGAACCATATCTGCCTCCCATTAGAATGTCTGACGCTCAACTGCACGAGAGCATCTCTTTGCGACTGCTCGGTCTCACATTGTCTGCTGACATGAGATGGAACAAGTACATTGAGTCAATACCTTCGTCCACCGCAAGGAAAGTTGGCTCCCTGTGCCGCTCCAGGAAATGTTTCTCGTCGGAGTCGATCCTTCAAATCTACAAATCAACCATTCGACCTTGCATGGAGTATTGCTGCCATATATGGGCTGGAGCCCCTTCTCTTTGTCTCAAAGCCCTTGATAAAATCCAGAGACGGATATGCAATCTAATTGACCCTGATCTGGCATCTCGTCTGCAGTCGCACTCTCACAGACGTGCCGTCGCCTCCCTCTGGCTTTTTGACAAATACTTTCACGGTAACTGCACCGATGAGCTGCTTTCGCTGGTTCCAATACTTCATGAATTTAAGCGTTCGACTAGGCTGGCATCTCGCCCTCACCCTTTCACTGTCGAAACTGTTAAATGTAGCCGTCTCTTCTACTCGAATAGCTTCATGTCTCACACTTCTCTCCCCTTTTCTTATTTCCCTGATAGCTATAATCTCCAGCTATTCAAATGTAATGTCAATCGACTTCTCCAGATGCCTTGATCTATCCCCTATCCTTCTCTTCATCCTTTTCTCTATCACTCCTTTTTGCCATCGCTCCAACTCTGTGTAACCCCTTGCGTGCTAGTGGCTTCCCGCCTTGCTTGGGGTGAATCGCTTAAAAAAAATTTCAAAACAGAAATAATGATCTGAAATCGGAATGAATGCAATGATGGCACATACCCTGACTCCACCTTAAATATTCAGGATGTAGCGTTAGTAAATACTAAACACTTCAAATACCTCGGTATATGGATCAGTTATAACAAATTTAGTATCGGAGATTTTGTAATGCCAACGAATACTCATTGCCACTTTCGTAATGTTCGTTGTAGTAGAGACTTTGTAATCGCAGATACAACTATAGTACGCCACTGAAGAATACTGGTGTCAGACGCCTTCGAATATCACTCGCACTAGTAGTACTTGCTCGATAACACTCCCTCGAATAGTAATCCGTATAGTGATCTGAATAGAGAAATAGTATAGTGAACAGAGTAGAGAATAGCGGCCCGTATATTAATAGAGGATAGTCTAGAAATAGCGATCCGTATAGTATAGAGGATAGACTAGAAGAAGCGATCATTTAGACGCAAAGCTAATTCCTACTTAAGCGTTTCCTATATGGTCACGTGGTCCACTTAATTCAATAATGGGATCGCCTGTGTTTGCTCACTGGCGATCTATGTTCAAACTCAAGTGTCGGCAGCGACACTTTATTCCTATATAACAGGATATAAGTAAATAGAAAACAGAGGAGTGGTAGTGTCACCCAAAACTGCAAGTTGCTACAAAACCAAAACATTTACCTAAAACGTTGAGTCATATTCTTAAATAGCCTGATGAGCTCGAGTCATGAATGGCGTCAAACTCGTTCAGTAAAACTCAGCTATACTTTCATGATTATGAACATTATAGATCTTACAGGGGACTATCCTTGCAGCGAATGAACATTATAGGTCTTAGAGCGGACTATCCTTCTTCGAAACTTGACCTGATGACTTTCAGCAGCAGCAAAAACTAAAATGGATAGCACATGTAACACGAGAGGAAAATAATGATATAATCAAGATGATGACTTTCAACACTACCTTAAACAGTTAGTTTGGAAGAAAGCCATCATCAATGCCTGAAAGTGTGATAACAGTAAATTTGAAAAACTTATCTACCAGAGAAAAAAAAAGTTATTTTAATTAACAGATTTTATAAATTTCTAAAGGCAGTATCTGGCCGTTCGGTCAATGAATTTCGAATGTTTCCTTATAAGGAAATGGAAACTATTACTATTATCATTTTTTTTACTAATGAACTCACCAAAATCTAACCACATCTTAATTTTGGCAGTTGGATCCTATTGTTGCTGGTTGCAAAGGGGCCCCATACCTGTTCAAGGTTTAGGGCCCCAAAATGTAAGTCTGTCACAGCCTGCCTCTATGCGCAAACATTGGTCGGGTTTCAGCTTGGGTATATACACAAATATTGGTCGGCCGTGAGCTTTAGTCTGCATGCATCCATCTGAAAGGTGGCGACTTTAGTGGGGCTTTACCCGTCTCCAGGAATTCAGTCAGCATATTCTAGTCACCACCCGTCCCACTGACAGGTCATAGATGTAAATAGATTTTTTTTTTACCAAGGGGTTACCGTAGTTTTTTTTTTTTTTTTTTTTTTTTTTACTACTGCTCAAATTCTATTATTTTTATGCCCACGGGAAAACTGTGTTTCGTTATATTTCCAAGTCATCAGCTTTTAATTAGTATTCAAGATTGTATCTTAAATAATGACTATCAGTCAGTTATATGCCATGCGTGATACACGCATAAACGATCATGTATCTTTCGATACATGACTGACGAGGTTGTCATTTCTTTCTGCGGTAGACTAGTTGCCATCCAAGGCTATAGAACTCGGTCTGCCCTGCTATTACCCATGGGAGGTGGAGAGGAGAAGAGTATTCATATCTTTCCCAAGGGTATTAGTAATGGATTCGACTGGAATTCGAACTCGGCTCTCCGATTCCTCAATCCGAGCCGCTATCCATTACCGGACCGTGCCACCTCATAGTAACCGTAGGCAACTTAAATATATACGAAATTCAGTTATTAAAGATAATTCAAAGATAAAAAAAAAAAAAAAAAACTTTCAGAAATGTTTATGTTACAACTTAACTACAAGTTCGCGGAAGTGACATTGTGTACAGCCTCTTCGGCGAGCTAGCGTTATCAGAAGCGTTTCCGGTCCAACAAAATTCATTTCCGGGCTTTGCCGGGTTAAAAAAAAAAAAATATGGCTAAATATAATTCCAAAAAAAGCTGCAAAAATAAAAATAAAAACACATTTTTCCTTCATATGAAATCATTGCACACTATTAAATTATCAAAAGACGCATTATGGAGACAATTATTTCACTGACGATTAAAAAGGATGTTAACTTATTACGCGAGACAAGAGATGTGTCAATGAGAGAGAGAGAGAAAGAGAGAGAGAGAGAAAGGGTGGTACGCATGAAAAATAGCTGCTACACACATACATACACACGCAAATACACATGAACAAACATATACATACATAAAATTGGGAATGTTGAAAAGCTCGCGACTCGATCCATTTAAGGGAGTTGAACCAACTTGCATTTCTTTTACAGTTGATTTTTTTTGGACTGTTTTCGTTTTTGTATTCTAGTTTGAAAATCTTGAATTATTAAGACTGATTCATATATTTTTTTATTTTCAGTGAATATTTTTAGGCTACTAAAATTCGTTGAAATTCTTACATTTAAAAATATCTCATTGCTAAAAAAAACACTCTTTCGGACTGCACAATCTTTCGATGTCGCATTACTACTCGGAATTTAACAAAAACACACTGAAATGTCTACCTGATGATGGTCGTTCGAAACGACTGAAAGCCCGGCTCGTAGAAAAAATAAGACCTGATAAAACCGGAATTTATAAACAAGGATCATACCATTCATTAACGGATTCGAAGTTGATTGTATTTTATTATTAAATATTGTTTGCGAGAGTGATTCTTGCCGTATAATTAGCTTAAGTATTTGTTTTTCGTTTGAATGATTTACGTTACATATATATATATATATATATATATATATATATATATATATATATATATATATATATATATCAAGTATGTGGTGCAGTTCAATTTACATGACATGAATCATTCATACAAAAAACATATATTGAAGTTAATGATATAAATTGCGAGAATACATCTTCGCAAACAAATTTAATAAATGACATTAAACCCGAACATGTAAATGAATGTTATGATCCCTGTTTATAAATTCCAGTTGCACAAGGTCTTTTTTAATTTTTTTACAAGCTTTCATCTGTTCCTACGGATATTATCAGATATGAAAATATATTTGTTTTTTACATCCAAGTAATAACAGGACAACGAAAGAATAGGTGTAATATTACTTAAAATATATATTGCTTAAACTTGTAGAGTATCCCAAAAATACTTTTACAAACTGTGGAAGCGGGTTCCTGACGCAAAAACAAGGACAAGAGTCCATATAAACATAAGCAAATTTTTAAAAAACGTTTACTGTAGATGGCGCTGTGCTGCAAATTTGGACTAGGTTATTTTTATCATTCGCGTACATTTGTGGCTCATGTATGTTTAATATTTGTTCGTTTATTTCTTTATTAGTAAATTAAGTTTTAAGTTTATATTATATTTGTTTTATTTATAATTATCTGTTTATTTTTAATTGCTACTTAAATGGCAAAGTAAGTATTTATTTATATGCTTACATTTACATATTATTTCAGTTTTCTCGTTTAAAAGTTTTTGTTTTATTTTGAAAACTAAATATTGCTAAATTTTCCTCTAAGCATAATTTACAATTTTTACTGTTAATACTGTATGGGGCTGCTCATTTTATAATTTTTCATTTGATTTTGGCGGGAAAATTGTTTTCTTTTTAGTGCCCTATGTATTTCGATAGGTTTTTATTGTTCGTTTATTTTATTTTTCTTTCAAATGAAATTTTGTGGTTATGATATCTTTCTTTAAAAGTTTTTTTTCTGTGGCGCCTATGTAAATTTTTTCGTCTGTTTTAATGTTATTAGTTATACCGTATATTATGTTATTGCTTAAATAGTTATTGTTAAGTGGGAAATTTTCATTGTTTCATCAGTTACATTTAATGGTGTTATTTTGCGTTGAGTATTTCCTGTTGTGCTTAGTTATTATTTTCTTCATGCTATGTTCAGCGGTAACTAATTTTGATTGCATTTTTGTTAATAATTTTTGATAATGTTGTTGTTTTCAGGGAAATGTCAGCCAATTATTTTGAAGAATATATTCCCTATTTTTTATTTTATTTTATTGCTGTAGGGAGTTGAACCAACTTGTATTTCTTTTTCAGTTGATTTTGTTTGGACTGTTTTCGTTTTTGTATTCTGGTTTGAAAATCTTGAATTATTAAGACTGATTCATATATTTTTTTATTTTCATTGAATATTTTTGATTTGATTTTATTCCTGTAGGGAGTTGAACCAACTTGTATTTCTTTTTCAGTTGATTTTGTTTGGACTGTTTTCGTTTTTGTATTCTAGTTTGAAAATCTTGATTTATTAAGGCTGATTCATATATTTTTTTTATTTTCATTGAATATTTTTAGGCTACTAAAATTCGTTGAAATTCTTTTATTTATACATATGGGATTGGTTTATATTTAGTATATTTCTTAGTTTTCAGCATATTTTTTGTAATATTTGTCTATTTTCTCAATGTTTTTTGTGAGGTTTAGTAATCTGTATGTTGGTTTGGTCGTGAAATTGACCTTATGGACTTTTAATTTGATAACTGGTTTTACTGTGGCTAATTCTTTTATTCAATTACCTAATTTTAGTTTAGTGGCTATGTTTTTAGCTTCTTTGTTTATATCACTTTCTGTTTCGTTATTGGTTTTTTTAAATTAATGACTTCATAGTCAACTAGTTTATTGTAATTGTTTGTTTCTATTTTATAGATTGTTCTCGATTTATCTGCTTTTCTAAATAGATTTTTGCATTGTTTATCATTTTATGATCTTTTTCAAGTCTTTTTTTAAGATTATTGTTGAATTTTCTTATTTCCAAATTAGTGAATATGTTTGTTAAGTGATTTTCACAAGCAATGAGGTCGTTTTGCTGTGGTTAGCATTTTATTGACGTAAATTCAAATTTGTTAATATTATTGATATTACCAATGTTGTTCTGGTTGCTTGTTTCATGCTTGAGTGCAATTTTCGGAAAGATTTCGTTATAACACTGTAAAATGATTCGGAACACAGCTGCACTGTTCTACCCTACACGCTATGTTCATCTGCCCTTGAACTAAACAATTATTGCCTATTTCGATCTATAGAAAACGCTTTTATTGGATTGATTTATTGATTCGTTTCTACGGCATATCCGCCATTTTAGGATTAAATAAAGTTGGATTGTAAGAATAATTATTTTTTATGTTTGCGAGTTAATCCGACATTTACTGATTTATGGCAATAAAAATGCTCTTTCCGGACAGAAATCTTACTATTCATCCCATATGTGTTGGGGAGAGACTTTGAACTTTGATTGGGGAAGTCTTCTCTAATGAAAACCAGATTCAAGCGTTTGTCGAAAGCTTATTCACGTCAAAACCAGTGTACTTTTGCGTAAAAGATATTAAAAAAAAGATGCTTAATCAGTGGCTACAAGTCATTGCAGATAATCGTGAACAATAAAAACTTGCATAAAATATAATTGTACGTAATTTTTTAAAGATTAAATTTAATTAACAAAAACGGAAATGATTTGTCTTTATTTATATATATTTGCATTAACTATATGTCAACATGGAAAACTGAAACAAATTCTTAGTAAAAAATGTAAGTTACCAATATCCTGATGAAGGCATACGAAAGATCATTCCCTTTTTAATATTTTGAGTTTAATATAACTAAAAAATATTTCGTTTTTAAAACTTGCCTTGATGAAGTCGGACTGACGAAACGCAACAACAGTGAATTAAAAAATATATTTTCCAACTGTTTTTTATCCATATATATATATATATATATATATATATATATATATGTGTGTGTGTGTGTGTGTGTGTGTGTGTGTGATAAAATATAGTTTTAAGTTATGCTATATTTATAGGTTAAAGCGCTCAATATCAGGGATAGAGCGGATGTAAATATAAAAGTGAGTATTGAAGTTAACACTCAGAGGCGACAGTCTGTTTCATGCAATCGTTTTTCCCCATTTGTCATATATTTTCCCCTCAATATTGTTCTTGATATATAAAAATGTATATGATATTTAAAAATATATATAACGTTATCTCATATATATATATATATATATATATATATAGCTTACAATGGGTAAATTATGGCCATTTTATATTTTTTATTTCACGCATGCGCGCTATTTGGTGTTGTCTGACAGTCAGTGAGAAAAAACAGCTATGATACACTTCACTCCACCACAAATTAGTAAACGGTATGCCTTACTGCTTGGCATTCGCGTCAGAAGCTCCAACACGAATATTTCAGTGTGTTTGGGTGCCAATCTGAGAACAGTGCAGAGGATTATGAAAGAGGCTAATGGTGATTACGAAGGTGTTTGGCGTGATCACAAGTGACGGCGACGTTATACCTTCAGTCATCTTCCTACAGGGCTTCAGACTCAACGCGGAGGTCTACATCAAGTGCCTTGAGGAGGTAGTGCTGTTTTGGGTCAAGAGGGTGGCTGCTGGAAGATCCTATCGCTGGCAACAGGACTCTGCACCATGCCAAACAAGCAAGGGACTCAGTCATGGCTGTCAGAGAATTTCTGCGACCACGTCACTCCTTACATCCCGCCACTTAACCCCCAGATTAAACACTTTGCATATAATGCGTAGGGGCACAGTTGAGCGAGAGACAAAAAAAAAAAACTCCTTGTAACACCAAATATGAACTGAAGGCAAGAATTATAGCAGCATTCACCAACTTAAAGAAGGAGACCATCCAGAGTTGCGGGAGATTCCGAAGTCATCTGATGGCTGTGGTTGAATCGAATGGCTATTAAGTGCGGTGTCAAATTTATTTTCATTTTTACGTAATTTAGATGATAATTTAACCATTGCACCCTGTGTATATATATATATATATATATATATATATATATATATATATATATATATATATATATATATATATATATATGTGAATATATATATATATATATATATATATATATATATATATATATATATATATATATATATGAATATATATATATATATATATATATATATATATATATATATATATATATATATATATAATGTAGCGTCTACTTTTGTAAGACATAGACACTGCTTTTTATTACATTTTTCCAAATATTGATTTCTAATATGACCATGTATTAAAAATTTACTTCACCTACTAAGCAGATTACAAACGCACAAACACACACATATATATGTGTGCGAGTGCATGTGTATGCGTGTCCATGTGTGCATCTATGCATGTGTATGAGCGTGTGTGATTGTGTGTATATGCGTGTGCATGTGTCCATTATGAGCGTGTGGGTTTATGAGTGGGGAGGTTGTGTGTGTATGCGTGTGCATGCATGTATGTACATGGGCGTGTGTGTCTGTGTGTGTGTGTATGCGTGTGTATGCGTGTGCATGTTTGTATGTATTTATGTGTATGAGCGTGTGTGTCTGTGTCTGTGTGTGTGCTTATGTGAGTATGTTTATGCGTGTGCATGTATACATGTATATGAGCGTGCATTTGTGTGTATATTTGTGCGTATTTGTGCGTGTATAGAATTTATACTTTAATTCTTGGATCTGTAATCTTTCCCACAAAATCAGATTTACAAATTACAAAATTAAAAAGAAAAAAATAATTTTCCATTTATGCATGTTCGTCGCATAATGAAATGAATGTCTGGTCTGTCTGCTCTCGAAATGACGTCAGCTTTTTTGATCTCATTCAGGTCTCGTCTACTCCTCTTCACTTCCGGCTGACTCATCAGTATTTCTTCACATTATCTGACTTAGGCGTCAAAGTCACCTACAACACGCACGCAGACACACACGCCAATATATATTCAGTGGCCGAATCGGTTAAGGTACGTCAGGCTATATGACGGTTCCGTATAGGATACCGGTTCGGATCGTGTCGGAGGACGTATATTTTCAATGTAAATTTCTCGGACATTCAGGCCGGTAAATGTTATTTAATACTGTTTATTATAAACAGAGTATTTACTTAAATACATTGTATCTATAAAAAGAATGTTAAACATAAAAATATATATATATAACCCAACACATTTCCTCCTTTGATGGGCTTTCTTAAGGCAAATGTAAGGATTTTATTTTGCAACAAATATTTGTAGACAAAAGTAAAAACGTTGATAGTTTTGCAAAAATTCATAAATATTCATCAAGCTAACTGAAAATTTGGATAAAATTATGAAGACTGCGAAGTGACGTGATTTAATAAATTATGGAAGAGGCTAAGTGAGGGAATTTAAAAAATTATGAAGGATGCTAAGTGACGTAATTTACTAGATTATGGAAGATTATAAGTGACGTAATTTAATAAATTATGAAGGATGCTAAGTGACGTAATTTACTAGATTATGGAAGATTATAAGTGAGGTAATTTAATAAATTATAAAGGATGCTAAGTGACGTAATTTACTAGATTATGGAAGATGATAAGTGACGTAATTTAATAAATTATGAAGGATGCTAAGTGACGTAATGTAATAAATTATGGAAGAGGCTAAGTGACGTAATTTAATAAGCAAAAGTGAGTAAATGATGTTTTTAGAATATTCTTTATAATGTATTTAATATTTATATTATTTTAGTATGCGATTAGTATATGTTTTATACATTTTTAATAAAGGAGGTTATGAATTTTAACATTTTTATAGTTATGTATGCTGGTTTTGGAAAGTAGTAATTCTTACAGGAACGGAGAGGTCTTAAAATATGAGGCACAGATTCATATTTTGATAAGTTTCAACAGCAACACCCTCGAGAACTTTTCCGTCTAAGTTACTTTCTCTTTTAATAAGTGTGGCATTCATATTATTCATATGATCCTTTTACATATATATATATATATATATATATATATATATGTATATATATGTATATATATGTATATATATATATACACACACACACACACACACACACACATATATATATATATATAAATATAAAAGTGAACATAGAAGTCAACACTTAGAGGCGACTCTCTGTTTCATACTAGATGCAATCGTCAGGCCTGAAGATTGCATCTAGCATGAAAAAGACTGTCGCCTCTTAGTGTTGTCTTCTATGTTCACTTTTATATTTACACACGCTCTATCTCTGATACTGAGCACTTTATCCCATAAATATAGCACACATTAAGACTATATTTCTTTATATATATATATATATATATATATATATATATATATATATATATATATATATATGTATATATATATATATATATATATATTAGTTTTTATCTGAAATCTTACACATATAATATTTATTATACTTATATATTATTATTATTAGTAGTAGTAGTAGTAGTAGTAGTAGTAGTAGTAGTAGTAGTTTTAGTAGTAGTACGAATCGATAATATCTAACAAAACACGTAAAACAATCGAAACTGTTATTTAAATAATGTAACTTTTATATAGGAATAAAGTGTTGCTGCTGACATTTGGGTTTGAACACGGATCGCCAGAGAGCAAGCACAGTCGATCTCATCTTGAAATAATTAGATCACGTGACAGGTAAAGGAAATATATATGTATAGGAATTTGGGGCGTCTGACCGAGTGTTGTTCGAAGGCGTTCCTATTGTTGTATCTGTGATTTACAAAGTCTCTCCTACAAACGGGCATTACAAAAATAGCGTTTTAGTAAAAAAAAAAAAAAAAAATAAAACAGTTTTAATATTTGTTTGTAGTAAATAAAAATAAAATAATAAATTTAGAAAATGAATAAGTAAAAATAATTGAATTAGTAAATCATCGTTAATTTTTAATATTATGATTCTTTAAGTTCTTGAGTTTATTTTCTTGAGATTTTTTTCTAAAAATATAAACTTTAACTTTAATGTTATCTGATAAAGCTTCTGAACAATTAAATTAAAATTTGTCACATGATAATCGTTTTCGAGTATAGAACAAGTTTGAAATTTAATTGATAGCTTGATTCGTTTTCTACATCTTATAAACCCCTTGAAGGTTATTTAAAGCCAGAAAATATTTTTAGATTGTAAGAATTTTTTTTGCGGGGGGGATTGATTGTTTTGTTTTGTATGGCTTATCAACCATTTTCAGGTTATTTAAAACCAGAAAATATTTTTTAGGCAATAACGATTTTGTGATACAAGTTTAATTAAATTAATTAACCCACAGATAGGGGGAGAACAGTAGGATTTATACATTTCCCAGGCGTATTTGCGCGTAAATAAATATAATGAAACTGACTGGAATTGTAACTCTGCACTTTGATTAACAATTCCGGACTATTATCCATTGCACTACCACACATCCAATTTTATGGCACCTGATATTCCTAGCCGGTCACCCATATAGTTACTGACCAGACTTGACGTTGCTTAATTTACAGGAACAGGTGTTTCAATGCTATATGTCCGTAAGCCAAATTTTATTAGGTTTTATGATTAGCCTTTTTTTATGTAGCATAAAAGTTCAATCGATTTATCTGGTCGAGAGCTTTTTTATTACTGTATATTGTAAGAATTGCTCTCCAAGTATATTTAATATTTTTTAAACTATTATTATACTATTGTTCGCTCATTACAAGGCCCAAGAACTCCGCAAGGTAGAACGGTTAATAAATGAGTTTGTTGCATATTAATGAGGATATGTAAGATAGATCTTACATATCCTCGTATCTTAGAATGAATTTGAACTTGAAGATGTTAAGATTGTAGCGATTTGGGAAGCGTCAACCCGAGAGCGACAGAACTAATTTCAACTCGGAACCTCAAAAGGGTAATTTGCAGTTCAAGCCCCGCGCTCAGTTTCTAATAAAAAATTCCCGAATAGTTCCATTTAGGTGTAAATGGACATGCTTAATTCGAAAATAACAAAGAAATTTTGATAAAATCTACAGGTTTGGAGTTATCGACAATAAAAGTTTGGACTCATTCTCGTCGCGGAGGGTGAAGTTGAAATTAAGTCTGCGCCTCCAATGCGGGAGACTTTTCCGCACAAAGTAACAGTTCTCATGAAGAAGCTTTCTGAGTGGATCTTCCTCCTTATGCAAACATTTATATTTTCATAATAAATTGATTTGGTTTTGCTCAATTATGATAAAAAAAAATTAGTACATGAAATAATGTATGTTGCACCAGAAGTACTTTAGTAGAGCACCTCCAGATACCACAGAACCAAAATATTGACCCTAAAAACTCAACTCATATTCTGAAATAGCCTCGACTGATCTCGATTTTCATACGAATGCCATGCATGGTGTCCAATTTATTTAGATATGCTATTTACATTATTCGGACTATTGTCCTCATCTTTGTCGTCATATTTATTACAACGTTTCGGCCGTTGTACGCTCCCGCCTTCTTCAGGTGGTTGAAATGTCGAACTAAACCCTTTATTTAGCTCACTGGAGTAGGCTGTTCTAGTTCCACGTGCCATGTCTAATGGATATCAGTTATCAGTTATCTCCTGCTTAATTCCCTCTCCAAGTTCTCCGCCGTCTTACCTAGGTACTGGATTCACACTCTTTGGGTCCTGTTACTGGATCTAACCAACGCCTTTATCCACTGTGCCATGTGTCCTTGAGGACATCTGTGTATGAATTTCTGGTTTATTATAAACCTAATGTCTTCAACAACCATTTTTACCAGTGCTCATATTGCAATATTTGCTGTTATCATTCCATTTTTTTCCAGAACTCATATTGCAATTTTTGTAGTTATTATCGCTTTTCTCTAGCACTCCTTATTACTGGTTCCCATACTGTACTCATTTCTATGCTTGGTCGGCTCAGGAGATTTTTTTCCTAATAAAAGGGAATTAAAAGGTTCAGTTCGACATTCCAATCACCTGAAGAAGGCCGGAGCGTAAATATGGCGACAAAGATGCGGACAATAGTCCGAATAATGTAAATAGTGTACATAATACCTCATCTCAGAAATATAGACAGTTATTTGGATATGTTTAAACTATTGGTTTGGTGCATAATTATCAGGCGTTTTTGTAGGCGAGTTTTTTTTTAATAAAAATTGCTGTTTTGTTTACTTTTTTAATAAAAATATTTTATTTTCAGTTTATAAAAATGCGTGTCGATAATCATACGCTCCGGGATAATCATTTTAAAATGTTATTGCTGAATTGTTATGTTTCTTTTTTCATAATAAATATTGTTTAAAAAACGCCTGATAATTACGCACCAACGCAATAGCATCTACATGCAACCATCTTCTGAGATCAATTGTTAAAAATCGCTTCAAATGAATAGGTCCTTTGAATCTCAGACTCTATAGCCAAATAACAAAATACATATAAATTGAACACTTCCAATAGCAGCAACAACTAAAATGGATATTACATGCTACGATAAGAGAAAACAACAATATAATCAAGCTGTTTTATACAAGACTTATGAAAAATATAGGTTATCTCCCCTTGGTCGATAAGATCCCTGGTAGGGAGAGACGAGTCCATTTATCTGCTAATAATGGGTAAGATCCAAATTTAGGGCCAAAATGGATTTGAGGGGGCCAAAAGGAGAGGGCTGAAGACCACAGAGGTGAAAGACGCGTTTTAGCCTGCGCCAAAGGACAAGCGATGCTGGCCACCAGCAAAACTGAATAAACGTGTTAATGCATCGACAAGCAGACATCGGAAGAAGAGATCTCATCAACTTCAGATAATTGTTTCTATCCATTTTAAACAGATTCAAGTATTGGACTTCGTTCCCGCTGAACTAACATTAACAGTTAAAGAAAATTCTCTTTTCTTTTTCTTTTTGTATAAATGTATTATTTATATAAAAGTATGTCTTTAAAATTTACATTTGCGTTGTACTTCGTACTTCCTTTTATGGCTTATATAGGGAGTCTCTAATTTTCCCATAGAGGAGTCACTGTTGGACCTCTGAAAAGTATTGTTCCTGCTACTGCACCTAAAATTGGGCCCTTTGAAACAGTTTGTCACAGCTCTTGATAAGGAGTCTACAGCCTTCAAGAGTTCGACCCTAAGCTTGTCTGCGGCAAAAGTCAGAGCCCGTGTCTTCGTCGGACCACAAATAAAGAAGCTCATTGAGTGCAAGGAATTACCAATAAATCTCACTTGGACAGAGAAAGCAGCGTGGAAAAGCTTTGTCACAGTAGTCCCGGATTTCCGGGTGAATCAAAAGGCCAGAAACTATGTGGAGTTTGTTGAGACCCTGGTGAAGAACTACGACAAAATGGGCTTCAGGATGTCCCTGAAAGTCCATATCCTTGACGCTCATCTTGATAAATTCAAGAACATGGTGGCGTACTCAGAGGAGCAAGATGAGCGCTTTCACCAGGATAGACTGAACTTTGGCGCTGTGGGAAGCACGGTGGTGTAATGGATAGCGGCTCGCAATTGAGGAATCGGAGAGACGATTTCGAATTCCAGTCGGATCCATTACATTCACTTACGTGCTAATACTCTTGGGAAAGGCATGAATCCTCTTCTTCTTCCGCTGCCCAACTATGAGTAAATAGCAGGACAGTCTGGGTTTTATAGACTTGGGTGGCAACCAGTCCAGGAGAAGGAAACCCTGAATTTAAAACCGGCCTGGAGAGGGTTGGGCTCTGTCAGGCTATCTTGCCCAAGAAACACCACTTCTCTTGCAGCTGCAGTACAGGTGCTTCCCCTACGACTCTGATGGATCACAGGATTCGCGATCGCGACCGACCAAGGGTCGTATAACAAAAATATGCTAGGTGACTATCTTTGGTTGTTGATTCGTGAAATTAATTTACAGTATAAACATAACTCGCTTCTATTCTTTCTTTCTTTTTTTTTTCGTGGTCTTTCTTATGCAATTCTAGTATAAATAAATATTACTTTTGAATCATATGTCGTTTTGTTCCTACTTTGCTTGAATGTTCACATTCGCCAGTTTTCCCAATGGGAATAGTTTAATTTCAGAAATATCATTATCCTGGTCACAAAAGAAAATCTGAAGGAAATGTTAGCCATGTTTCAAAGGAAATATCATTTGCTACCCAAGGACAAAAATCGTGTTACACAGTGTAATTATTAATTTTCAATTCGTATTTCTTTCATCTTCTTTTCTCCTGGTTTTTATCACAAATTCCGGACCGTCAGTCTACGATCGGTAATAAACTGTGCAGATACATGATCGCCAAAGCGTGTATCACGCATGGCACCGAACTGACTGAGTCTGGATGCTCATGACTTCTGAGCACTGCATTTGATCCTCAATGGGTGTGCCGACGTCAAATAACCCAAAATGGTCTGATATGTAAAGGATGTTTGCCCATGCGCCCACTCGTGTAGAATGTAACACGAAATCGAAGTTTGAAGTGGGATTACGGTTCGCCGTCCAAAAATTGCCCAAAGTTCCTCACCTCTTCCCGCTTTCGGGGAAACCTGAAACGCTGGACAATAAAACTAGTCCACTACCGAAGGACTAGTGTCCAAAATTTCAAGTATATCTTGATACATATTCACCGTAAACAGTGCCGGCCACGCATTACAGGGTGCGATTGATAAATTGTCGTTTAAATTACGCAAAAAAAAATAAATAAATAAATAAAAATAATGCTGACATCTCATTTTAACAGATATATTTACCAAAATGACACAAAAATAACTTGAAATAATAAAGAGTAAATTTATTAATTAAAATCGCCATTAGCTCAACCACGGCCTCCAGACGACTTCGAAATCTCCTGCAACTCTTCTGGATGCTCTTCTTGTTTAAGTTAGTGAATGCTGCCATCATGCTTAACTTCAGTTCATCGTTGGTGTTGCAAGGAGTTTTGTTAGTCTCTCGTTCAGCTTCGCTCCATACATAATACTGAAGAGAGCTGCAGTCTGGGATGTTAGGTAGCCAGATTTAAGAGTTAATGTGGTCGCAGAAATTGTCTGACAGCCATGACTGGGTTCTGCTGCTTCTGTGGCATGGTGCAGAGACCTTTTGCCATACATATCTTCTTCCAGTAGCCACTCTCTTGACCTAGGGAAGCACTACCTCCTCAAGGCACTTGATGTAGGCCGTCGTGTTGCGTCTGACACCCTGTGGAAAGATGAATGGAGACATCACGTCGCTATCACCAACGATCGCTTCAAACACCTTCGTAATCACCATTAGACTGATCCAACCCTTTCCGAATACTCTGCACTGACCTCAGATTGACACCCAAACAAGCTAAAATGTTCCTATTGTAGTTTCCGGCGTGAATGCCAAACAGTGCCACATTTCAAAATTTCTAGTGGAGGGAATTGCGCCATGGTGCTCTTTTTCCCACAGACGGTGCCCAACTGACACTTTTATACTGTTCAGTATTGTAGAGTCAGCAGCAAACATCGCGCCTGCGCAAAATTAAAAAATATAACATGGCGACAATTTACCCATCGCACACATACATAAATTCAATCAAAATAACGTCTCACCGTCGATTGAATATTTATGCAGGAGACTATTCATACCATTTTACGAACAATCTGCTGGTTTCCGAAATATTCACACTGGATGAATACTTTCCGAAAAGATCTCGCATCTATCTATCTATCTATCTATCTATCTATCTATTATTACTACGAGTAGAACTATGACTACTATTTCAAACATTATTTTTAGTGGATTTTAGTGTCTGAGTTTTTAATTTTTAAACAGTATTTTTTTTAAATTCTAAACAGTATTTATTTTGTATATCGACCTACACACCTGAGAAAACATATAAAAGAATTTATCCCTCCGGCTGGATTCGAACCTACGTCCCCCTTTTCATATGAAACAAGCGTCTGACCGGGGTGCTTTAACCACATGGCTACGAAGAGCTTCGCAATCAAGCAAGGTTCTATAAGATCGTAGCGAAAGTTTGTGTTTGATTTTCATTGTTAATATAAAATAACTGTTAATTGATACTGGTTTTTGGTGCTGATTCTTGGTGTGTTCTAGATTGAAACCACGCATCGTTCTAGTTGTGAGTCAGATTTTGTTGAATGTCGACATTTTGTCTACGAATGAAGGCGTCAAAGGTGGAGGACTGAAACTTGCATTTTCGCCATATTATGCTCTACGAATTTCGGAAAGGGGTAAGCGTCGGAATTGCAATTTTTTAAAAAATTTTTTAAATCATGCTCCAGCTCTTTGGACGGTGAAAAAATTATTTGGCAGATTTTGTGTAGGGTGATTTTAACCAAAACGATCAACCACGCCCCGGGCGACCTTCCGATGACAACGAAAACGCTCTGCATGACATCGTCGAAAATAAACCGAAGATTTTGAACGAAGAAGAGATTGCTAAGTGTTTGGAAATCGATATCTCAACTGCCTTTCGTCATTTGAAGAGACTTGGGTTCGTTTCTAAGCTCGACGCGTCGGTGACATCTTCTGTGACGGAACAGAACGAGCTCGATCGTTTTTTCTGCGGCGATTTATTTCCGGTTACTCGACGAAGAAGAGCCGTTCTTGGACAGAATTGTCACAGACGATAAAAAATGGATCGTTTATGATGACGTTTGACGCAAACGGAGCTGGAAACAATTTTGCGAATGCGCAGAACCTTTGGCTAAAGCGGTCTTGCAACTAACGAAGGTTTTTGCTGTTCGTTTGGTGAGAGTGCAGAGGGATAATTCACCTTGAGCTTCTTCTAACCGGCGAAACAATAACTGTAAAAAAAAAAGTGTATTGCGACCAGGTCATCAATCTCAATACGGCGATTCGAAAAAAGGTATTATTTTCTACCCAAACAACGCAAGACGGTATGTTGCAAAAACAGACCTTGTAGAGGCTTAAGTTGAAATGGAAAACCCTCAAACATCCACCGTATTCTCCTAGCTTGGATCCTCCGGATATTCATGTGTTACAGTTTCTAAAGAACAATTTAAATGCCGAGAAATTTAACTCCGTGCAGTCAAAACGAAAACTACCTCACGCACTTCTTCCAACAGAAAACACGTACCTTGCAGAACGGTGAGAGGCAGTTATCAAAATCAATGGAGTCTATATACTTGACTAATGTAGCTTGTGAGCGTGTTAAAATTTGTATTTTAAATTTCTAACGAAATTTTGCAATGATCTAAAGTTTACCTTTGAAGCAGACTCACCCGTTCAGATTTTCGCGAAAGGCGGCTTTGATCAGTTTTTTTTTTTCATCTCAAACGTAAACAAAGCAACTGCTAAAGAATTAATGGATTTTGTGTTTTGAATCCGACATACTGGCATTTGATCAAAAAGTATCGGGACTGTTGCTATGGTAATGGAGACACAGTACTCAGATTGAATCCACTCGGTACAGATTGACTGCGGACTCTGTTGCGCAAATTATAACGTTTTCGCTGATTTTTTGTTCTTTATGTCAGGACTTGAGTGTGGTTGTCTCGCCGCACCCACAGCTGTAACTGTTCTCGAATCGTGAATTTATGGCCGTGTCGCCGAGACCAAGCCTCGGTCCTCGCAGTGGAAGACGCCAACCTTTCAGAGACCGAAAAGAACAAGAATGAATCGAAGCAATTGTTGACAGTTTTCTTCGATTACAAGGACATTGCTCATTATGAGTATACTCCGCCTGGTCAGACTGTGAACAAGGAGCACTATCGTCACGTGTTTGCGGTGTTTGCGGAATGCTGTTCCTCGCAAAAAGAATAGAATTACATGCGTCCGTTGAGTAACAACTCCACCATGACAACGCGTCTGTCCATTCATCGCCGCTTGTGCAGCAGTTTTTGACCATAAACAACATTCCCCGAGCCCCAAAACCCATCATATTCCTCAGATCTTAGCCTTTTACGACTTTTAACTCTTTCCAACAGTCAAATTTCACTTGAAAGAAACAAGATATCAAGACGCCAAGATAATGCAACGAGGCAGCTGCTCCCTGTCCCCGCAAAAAGAGTCCCAGGAATGCTTCCATCAATGGATAAAGTATGTTGCTTCAGAAGGGAACTACTTCGAAGGAAATTAAACGTAGAATTGATATGTGTTGTAGTTTTCATTTTATACGTCAGCCAAGAGTTAATGTTGCACAACTGACAAGCAAATCTGTAGTACTGAACAGGATATTTACTGTAACCCATTGTAATTCACCAAGACAAATCAGGTACATGTTAACACCTCCAATCAATTAAGATCAAAAGCCATGAGAGCCATAATTGGTGCAGCTTCATGGCATTCATTATTATTATCATATAATAATTGTGGTTGTCCCACCCTTCGATAATTCATAAGTTCACACGATCGTTACGCCTTGCCCATATCTCATAAATAATGGACTATTCGATTTTGATCGCTGAGAAAGACAAAAGACAAATCAGAGACACTACTTGGTTTCAGTGAAAGAAAGAAAGAAAGAAAGAAAGAAAGAAAGAAAGAAAGAAACGTGTTTAACATCTCCTGCTAATTCTTCACAGATAATGGACTGTTCTGTTTTACTCGCGTTAGAAGACAAAAGACATATCAAAGACGCTACTCGGTTTCAGTGAGCAAATGAAAGAAGGGAAGATAGAAGTAGATAAAATCTGTTTTAATGAAATGGGAAAAATTGTCAATTTCAAATATTTTCATTTGTACTCTAACACTTTCGCACCAGCCGCTCAAACTCCGGCGCCTTACTCTCTAGGTTGGCGTGTCTACTCGGTCCTAACCGAACTTAAGGGAGTAGCCATAGGTCCCCTGAGCATCCGTAGATTATTCAACCAGTCCACTGGTTTAATTCTTCTTCCTGCCCACGTTATGATTTGTTTGATTCAGAAAGCAGAAGTGATGTTTATCCATTCACGGTCGACTGAAAATATAGACACGGCTGGAGAGTCTGTGCTAAGAAATTTAAAATGCAGCAAAAAAAAAAAAGAATTAATATCTGCAGAAAGCCGGACAAACAACTATTCAATGGTTGAATTGTTAATGACATTTATATAGCAGAAAAGAATAGTATTAAAAAGAAACGGGTTATAGAAAAGAAAAGTATTTGGCGTAAAAACTCATACACTGGATTCTAGACAGAGAGAGAGTGTGTGTGTGTGTGTATTGTGATTAACTTGTTAAATCGTCACAGAACGATATACGACTCATGCGATAGAGGGATAAGATTTCTGTGCGGGGCTTAAAGTTTATAGTGGCGTTCCACCTCAGCAGTAGTAATAGTAGTAGTAATATTCGTGGTAGCAGAAGCAGCAGTACTTATATCAACAGTACATGTTAGCGGACGCCTCGTTCCAATCTCTGACGTAACTTCCTCTTCTCCTCGAGTCTCTAACTCGACTCTCCACTGTCTCTAGCCCAACTCTTGAGCCGGGCTAATTCTCTTCTCCAGTCTCGCCAAGAATTTTCTCCCGCCTCTCACTTTCTCAGCATAACTACGCGTTTATATAGAAAAGCCCAGCTGGTCATAACCGACCCTTGGCCCTAATATTTCACACGCGATTATCACGGGGTTCTGGCTGCTTCCACCACAATTATGTGAATTCCAAAGTTCCTTATAGTTTAATAAGCTCTACTTCAATTTTTAAACGATAAAAAATATTTCGACCATTTCATTGTCTTCTAATGGCCCAGATTCCAGTGCGTACAAGTTCTGCCCTAGATCAGATTTCCCAATCAGTAAACAAAATGCTCTGATCTAATCTCGCTACTCAGATCTACTCCAATTTCAATAAAAATATATATATATACGTGTGTGTGTGTGTGTTTCCCAGACTCTCTCTATCTTTCTCCCTCTCTCTCTTTCTCTCTCTGTCACAGTACCCCCTTACTTCTTAAAATAACGACCAGCGTTCATATTTTTGATTGTTTTTGTAATATTTTGTTATAGTTAAGTTCAAATATTTAACGAAGCTATCCGGGAAATTCTACAGATATGTTATCGCCATAGAACTCGCCATGGGCTTATTCAATCATTAACTGAATAATTAGGATTCATCAGAAAATTAAAATAGGAAAACCGCGAAATTTTCACGGACAAAAACTAGTTATTATTATTATTATATATATATATATATATATATATATATATATATATATATATATATATATATATATATATATATATATATATATATATATATATATATATATATGAATATATTATATATATATATTAACCAAGTATAGGATTGGTGTATACGGAATAAATTACAATGACAAAAAAATACTACTCTTAAAAAAGTGCCCGATACAGAGTAGACCAAATATAATTTATTCGAAAATTATAATATAAATATGCTACAAAATCACTACAAAAATAACCATTTTGTTTCAAGACTTCTGATGCCTTGTCAAGTGTTGGTGTTGAATGTCACATCTCCGAAGTTAAGCAATGTCGATCCTGGTCAATAAGTAGATGGATAACTGCTCGGAATTCGAAATCGGAGATCGGGGTTCCAATTCCAGTCGAGTTCGTTATATTCACTTACAAGTAAATACCTTTGGGAAGGAGATGAATCTATCCCCCCCCCCCAGTTATGGATTAATTCGTAAAACTTGTCACAGTAAATCATTATCTTCCAAAAAATGTTTATGCCTTTAAATAATCTGTGAAAGGTTGATAATTCGTATAAATAAAAACAAATTAATCAACCAATCCATCACACATGCACGGTAAGGTGCCCACTGATTATTTGTAAATTGATATCGAGGCCGCACAACCGGTTCTCTTATTTTAGTCTTGCATACGGCCATAAATGCAGGTTACTCAGATGAGGATCGAACGTGCAGCAGAAAATAATTATGTTCAAGGCTGGCCGGCTAAACGGTGAGATGACCTAAGGTCACACATTCATATACACCATTTGTAGTTGGTGTGAAATGCCGCCTTGTGCTGTACCGAACGCCCTTTGCGATAAAAGTACTCATTCGCTATATTTTGCGCATGCGATCTAAATCGCTTTTCGGAAAGGATTGTTTAGTAAACTATGCGCGTCGCTGACGTCGGGTAAATGATGCAAAATGGCCGAAGAGTTCCTCTTTTTGTTTATTCTTTCTATTTTTCTTCTGATATCCTTCATTTTTCCCTCTCTTGTTTTTCTATACAACACTTTCCGTCTTTTTCTTCATCGTGTCTACTTTCAGTTCATCTAATTCTTTTTCCTCTCTTTCCCTGTCTTCTGCTTTCTACTTTTCTTTTTTAAATGATATTATCAATCTTATTTTCTCATTTATTCCCCAATTTCTTCCTTCTTTCTTTCTTTTCCTTTCTTCCTTTCTTCGTCTACTTTT
>OZ038485.1:37079060-37099060 GCA_964036315.1 Acanthosepion esculentum | reverse complement strand
TAATAAAAAAAATCTCTCAACGGTTGCTTACTCTCCGTTATACACCCTATGCTGTGATCTAAACACCAAGGTCGTTACAGTTTTCAGGATAGAAAAAGATTTTATTTGAATGACTCTCTAATTCACTGGTAAAAGCAAAACAACCGATTAACCATGGTAATCACAAAAGTGAAAGTTAGATATAAATAACAAAATACAGTTATTTGTCTCAATTTCATTTTAAAACAGGATCTGAAAAAAAGTATGTGTCTATTAAACAAGAACTGATAAATTGTTATAAAAATAGCGATTTAGTGAGCGTAGCACAAAGAACTAACTAAATACTTAGTCGTAATTAAGCTAGTGAGATAAAATTGCTAACCATTACACCAGGTCGAAACGCCCATCTTTCTGTAAATATAAGAAACTTACTGTTATCTGAAAGCAATAGTAGTAATAGCTGGCCGCTCGTATCCTGGTATGCCTCTCTTCTAGGATAGATAGCCAATCCCTATCGCAGATGACTGCTCAGTCACATTTGTGTTTGTTCAACACCCACAGAGCCCCACCTGCGGTTTATACCGCAACTATGCTGAGCAGACCTTAGTTACAGTTTCTGGGAGAGAGCGCATTATCTGGAGTAGTCAACAGTCTGAACAAGGCCAGTACACTCAAACCCTCGGTCACGATGACTTGCGACTTCAGGCTAGCTTAACCATCGACGGCTCCCAAATAGTTCCGTCTACCGAATTTCACTCAGAAGGCCTGTGTCAACTTGTGGTATGATTTTCATGCATTTTCCAAATGTGCCGCAGGCTAAATGGTCCCGGTACGATAACTATTGGACGCGATTAGTACGAATTTTTAGTATTATTTAGCAATATTTTTGTACTTTTTCGTTCTATTTTAGTACTATTTTAGTATTTATAATATTTAAAGTATTGAGTATTTAGTACTATTTTATTACTATTTTTTTAGTATTATTTAGCACTATCTTAGTACTATTTAGTACTATTTTAGGATTTGAAGTATTTAAAGTATTGAGTATTTAGTACTATTCTAGTACTATTTTTAGTACTATTTAGCACTGTTTTAGTACTATTTTAGGATTTGACGTATTTAAAGTATTTAATACTAATTAGTATTGTTTTAGTGCCGTTTTAGTATTTAAAGTATTTAGTATTGTTTAGTACTATTTTAGTACTATTTACTGATTAGTAACCTTGGGAAAGGTATGAATCCTTTTCTTCTCTCCCCCCCCCCCCAGCTACGGGTAAATAGCAAGACAGACAGGGTTCTCATAGCTTTGAATGGCAACTGGTCTACTGCAGAAAGAAATGGCAACCTACTGCGGGAAAAAATCTGACTCGTCAGTCATGTATCGAAAGATACATGATCACCTAAGCGTGTATTATGCATGGCGCATAACTGTTTTGACGACACAAATTTTCATAATCTTTACGCGTGCATAAACACAATCACGAGCAGACAACTAAATTGAAATCGTCTTCTTTTACATGCCATGTACTTTCAATGTGTGTCTGATGATGGCTCTCCACAACTTCCTGTTATTTTGTTCTTGTAACTCTTGTTCCTTTACTAACCCTTTTTCATCATTGTTCTTTCACCCCTTCGCTTCTGCATTTATCGAGAAGTTTACACGTTGTTTCTCCCTGCTCTTCTTGCATTCAGTATGTCTTATGAGTGTTAAATTCTACAAGCCTTCCATCCTCACTATCTATACCATAAATTTCAGCTGTCTCTTTCTGATTGCTGGCAATTCCGATTCTCCTTAAAACGTCCTCATTCCTCACATGTTCTGTCTATGGTATTCTTAGAATTCGCCGAAAGAATCACATTACCATCGCTTCTAATTTCTCTTTCATCTTTGAGGCAATTGCCGAACATTCACTGCCATATAGGAGATTTGAGATTCCATAGCAGTTCAGTAATATTTTCTTTGTTTCTAAGGACATTTTCCCGTCTTTTAATACTTTTGCTTAGCTTCTGAAAAACATCTTTTTCTATTCGTATTCGGTTTTCTGTGTTGTACTATCCTTTACGGTGGAATAATGGATAGCGGCTCGAATTGAGGAATCGGAGAGCCGAGTTTGAATTCCAATCGAAGCGATTATATTCACTTGCGTGCTAATACCTTTGGAAAAGGTATGAATCCTCCTCTTCGAGCTATGGGTAAATAGCAGGACAGACCGGGTTCTATAGCCTTGGATGGTAACTAGTCTACTGCAGAAAGAAATAGCAGCCTACTGCAGGAAAAACAATCTGCCTCGTCAGTCATGTATCAAAAGATACATGATCGCCTAAGCGTGTATCACGCATGGCACATAATTGACTGACATTAACAAGTTAGTTTAATTTCCTTCGGCTTCTTGATTTTGACCTCCCAAATACGTAACTCACTTTATTTGGTGTCTCTTTTGCTAATGACCAGGCATTCTATCTTCTTACAGTTAGTCCTTTATCATGCTTTCCTTTCCGAATACATCGTAGCATTTCTCGTTGCTATGGGAAAGGAAAATAACATGTGACAGACGGAATTTGCTTACACGGTACCAGTCACTAGTAAAATATAGTGTTTCTCATAATTTATTAAATGTGTTAATATCAAACAGTCTGCCGCAGATTTTCAACTGTTTTCGTTTTTTCTCATAACAATAAAATTTATCCCCGAGAGTCATTACTTCCTCGAGTCGAGGAAGCTTCTGTCAATTTAAGAATAGCATTTTCCCGCTTCAGCTTTCTTCAATTAGAAATCGCATTTCCTTTTCTTTCTTCTTTTATTTATTATTTTTTGTATTTCTTTCTCACGTGAAAAGTAATTCAGGAAGTATTTGTCACCACCCAGACAGGTTAGTCATGTGACTTGTAACCGGCCAATCAGGAGTTTTCCGCTGTCAAAAGACTTGGCCAGCTCCGAGTGACATGTCTGATCAAAATGATGGTTGCGTTGTCGATAACAGAAAGTCAGCATTTAACATCTTCTTGGCCGATTGTAGAAAAGCTAAAAACCGGTTCAACAGCTCCAAGATTCTCGCCTATTTTATTTCTGTCTCCAAAACTTACCACTATCATTCTTTCTTTTGTTCGTTCTTACTTTCTTTCTTTCTTCTTTTTCCTTTTTTTTTTTTTTTCTTTCTATCTTTCTTTCTAGTCGGGTCTAGTTTCTTTCGAGAAACTTTGTTTTCTTTCCTAATATTCAATCCTGTTCTTTGTCTTTCTTTTTCTTTAGGCTTTCTTTATTGTTTTCCATTTAGAATTTGCTTTCTCTTTAACTGTGCTTTTCTTTCTTTCTCACTATTCAAGCCATGCATTTTCGTTAACAATTCCATTCTTTCTTTCTTTACCACTTCTCCAAGACTTACATTTTCTTTACCAACATCTTTCTTTCTTTCTTTCTTTCTTTTCCTGTCTTTCATTTAACTATACCACTATTTATTTATTTATTCCCCCCTACGCCTTGCTTTTCTTTAGCTATACTTTTCTTTCTTACTTTCTTTCATTCTTTCTTTCTTTCTTTCTTCACTCTCTTCAAGACTTTCTTTCTTCATTCTTTCTTTGTTTCCTTCTACATCTTGAGTTTTATTTTGCTGTACCTTTTATCTATATTTCTTTCTTTTCTCTTTCTTTCTTTACCACACTTTGAGCCTGACATTTTCTTTAGAAATCCCTTTCTTTCTTTGTTTCTTTCTTTCTTTCGTTCGTTCGTTCGTTCTTTCTTTCTTTCTCACTATTCAAGACATGCATTTTCTTTAGCAATTCCATTCTTTCTTTCTTTACCACTTCTCCAAGACTTACATTTTCTTTACCAACACCTTTCATCTTTCTTTCTTTCTTTCTTTCTTTCTCCCACACATTGTTTTTTCTTTATCTAAACCTTGCTTTCTTTTTCTTTCTTTCTTTCTTTCTTTCTTTCTTTCTTTCTTTCTTTCTCCTACACATTGTTTTTTCTTTATCTAAACCTTGCTTTCTTTTTCTTTCTTTCTTTCTTTCTTTCCCCTACACATTGTTTTTTCTTTAGCTAAACCTTGCTTTCTTTTTCTTTCTTTCTTTCTTTCTTTCTTTTCAAGCCTTGCGTTTTCTTTAGTGACGCCTATTTATTTATTTAAACTGAATTTCTTAATATTTTTTCTGGTTTAGATCGCGTTTTTTAATCATTGCTTTTATTCAGTCTTTCCTTCTCCCTTTCCTGTCTCTTCTGTTATCTTTACTCCTACTGCTCTTTATTTCTGTTTTTGTACTTCATTAACATTTTCTCAATATACTTTTAATTAATACATATATATATATATATATATATATATATATATATATATATATATATATATATATATATATGCGCATAAGCACAAGATATAAACAGAATGTAAGATTTTTTTCAAATAAAATGCTAAAAAATAAACCCACATTTCATACTGCGATATAAAGAAAATTATATATAAACATAAAGGAACGTAAAAAAAACAACAATGCACTTGTATGGCGCCGAAAACCTTGTGATCACAATTTTTACCTGAAAAGTACCGTTTTAATAAAGTGATATAATTTACGCGGAATAAGATGAATTAAAAGTGTCCTGGTTTATTAATATATTATTAGTATATTTTATTAATATACTACCGGTCTATTTCAGTTTATATCCTGTTCTTAGTAAATTAGTACTGAAACAAGGTGGGGGTGCAAAAATAAATAAAAAGTGAAGATAAACAATCCAAAATTTAAAAAAAAAACATGTGCTGAAATTAGTTCAAGTCTAAAATCTAATTTCTATAACAACGCGGTATTTCCTAAGGAATAAATGTATTCCGCATAAATACATCATTTTAGCATATTAAAGGAGGACGTGCAGAATATTACAAAGGATAGGAAGAAGTGGAGAGCCATGATCGTCTACGACCTGAAGGGACACACGATATAAAAGAAGAAGAAAGAAACAAAAAGCGCATTACTCGGAAAGCTTATTTTCTTTAAGTGTCTCGAATACCCAGGCCGATAGACGTAATTCACACAAAAAAGAACATGGCGTCTTCTCAAATATATGTATCCAGTAAAATAACGTTTAGATTAATAAATGACAATGCACTAAAAGCAAAAAGCAGCAACAACAAAAAATCACACTTAACGCATACGTCCCGGTAATATACAGAGCATAATAGCTGGTCACTCGAATACTAAGGCGTCTAACCAATCCCTAATTCAGACGCTCGATCAGGCATATTTGTGTTTGTTCAACAGCCACAGAGCCCACTTGTGGTTTTTATACCGCAACAATGCTGAGCAGACCTAAGTTACAGAGTGAGCGTGTTGTCTAGCGTAATCAACAATCAAACAAGGCCAGCACACTCAAACTTGCGACTTCGTGCTAGTAAAGCTGCGCAATTTCACTCACAAAGCTTCGGTCAAGCACGTCTCCCTTCAGACCGATAACATCAGCAAGTCTCCTTCCTGACAAATCAACTGTGGTGAGATTCGAACCCGGGTCTCATAGAAAGCGAACGTTCTAACCACTCGGCTACGCGTCCATTAATATACAAAATAACACCCCTTTTTTTTCGAACTGAGGACGTAGAGCAATTGAGTGGCCATCATTATCACCAGACTTAATACTCCGAAACATTTCCTTGTGGGGTTTACTGAAAGATCTTGTTTACAGGTTCATGCCAAAAGCAATTTCTGATTTAAAACAAGCAATTTCTGATAGATTATCTTAAGTAATATAGAAATGTGTGAAATGGTTAATAGAAATGTCGCTGATAGGGTGCAGTGTTGTATTGAACATGAAGAGGAGTATTTTGAACATATAAAATAGTTTGATAATCGTAACAGATCATCTTGATTTCATGTGACAATATCTATACAATTTCTTATTGTAATTTATTTTTCTTCAGTAAAATTTAATAAATAATGAAGGCGTTACTTTTGCCACACCCTGTACATTTTGTGAAATAAAGTTGTTTTTTTCTGATACCGGGTGGTGTCGTATTTTAGGAAAATCGGTCATTAATTTTACTCTAATGTCAAGCAAAAAAATTATTTAAACTAATTTCAAAAATGCAAGACAGAAATCCCACGGTAGTGCGCCTAATGTGTACATTGGTAAGTATGAAAAAATTGATTTTCAATTACTATGGTTAAAATGAAGAATGTTTTACCGCATTAGTGGAGTATTATGTATGCACTGATTGAATTTTGGTATATACAGTGTAACCCGGATATAAGAGACCCGGATGTAAGAGAAACCCGGATATAAGATACTTCTTCTCCGGTCCCCACAACTCTCTTATATCCGGGTTACACTGTATAAAAAAAATTAGCGCATCTAAAACGCATTGATCGAATGCTCATTAATCGAGTGATTTCTGTATTTACAGTTTGCAATAATAAAGCCGGTCCGTTGTTACAGAGGTTCTAATTTAAGAAATTACCCCCCCCCCACCGACAGATACAAAATTCCCGACGCATGAATAAAACTGTAAGATAAAAGAAGAAAAAAGAAATTAATAATAGTTGACCACTCGTATTCGAGAATACCCGTCTACTAGGGCGGCTAGCCAATCCCTCTTGCAGACGCTCGCTCAGACACATTTATGTTTGTTCAACATCCACAGAGCCCACCTATGGTTTATACTGCAACTAAGCTGAGCAGACCTTAGTTACAGTTTCTGGGGGGAAAAAGTGTGTTATCTAGCGTGATCAACAATCTGAATAAGGCCAACACACTCAAACCCTCGGTCACGGGGACTTGTGACTTCGTGCTAGCACAATTATCGACGTTCCCCCATTTCACTCACAGGGCTTGGTATAGTTTTCAGGCAATTCCAAAGGTGCCGCACGCTGGGATCGTCCTTCTCCAGACCAATAACATCAGGAAGCCACTTTCCTGACACATCAACCGTGGTGAGATTCGAACCTGGGTCTCATGGTCAGAAAGCGAACGGTCTAACCCCTCCCGCCCATATAAAAGACATTAATACTTATTTAGCTACGTCATTAATAGGGATACCTCAACTTGATAGTTATAGCTTTATCGAACCTTGTTGTAGTATATTTTTCTCTACTAACCGAACTACAAAGATGGCATTATGTGAGGGTGAAAATATTCAAACTGATACTGCATGTGTTAAATAATAAATTTTATCTGTCTGACTTTTACTGTAAAAAATGTGTTTAATATTTAATTCCGTTGGAAGACATTCGTGCTAACCATAAACAGGTTTTTGGGACACTTCGACGTGATGTACTGGTTAACATGCTTGTCTCGCTAGAAGAATTAAGACTGAGTAGTGAGTTCATTCCTCACTGGGTGCCCCATATTTCGGCCTTGTGCCACATCTAAGCTACGTTTAGGAAATTGCCAGAAAGAAATGTTTTTGGCACTTCGACGTGGTGTAATGGTTAACAAGCTTGTCACGCTACGACTGAGTAGTGAGTTTGATCCGCTTAGAATATCATTGACCACTTTGACGTGGTGTAATTGTTCACAAGCTTGTCTTGCTAGATCAATTACGACTGTATAGTCAATTCGATCCTCATTGTGTGCTCCTTAATCTCGGCCTTGTGCCACATCTGGGTCTGTCACCCTATCGGCCTTGTGCCACATCTAAGCCACGTTTAGGGAATTGCCATAAACAAGTGTTTTGGGACACTTCGACGTGGTGTAATTGTTAACAAGCTTGTCACTCTAGATTGATTACGACTGAATAGTGAGTTTCATCCTCACTGGGTGTCCCACACTTTCGGCCTTGTGACACATCTAAACTACGCTTAGAATATCATTGACCACTTTGAAGTGGTGTAATGGTTAACAAGCTAGATCAATTACGACTGTGTAGTCAACTCGATTCTCACTGGGTGCTCCTTAATCTCGGCCTTGTGCCAAATCTGGGCGCTCCACACTATCGGCTTAGAAAATCACCATTGGGCACTTCGATATGGTGTAATAGTTAGCAAGTTTGCCTCGCTAGATCAATTGTGATTGAATAGTAAGTTCGATTTTCACTGGGTGCTCCTTAATCTCGGCCTTGTGCCACATCTAAGCTACGCTTAGAAAATCACCATAAATATGCATTATCTGTTAGTGAGTGGTTATGTCCCTTTGTATACGGATATATCTGCGTAAGTTTGTCTCTGTCCATCACTTTCCCAGCAGTAAAAAAAAAGTTGTCCAAATCTGTACTCATTTGAGTTCAATTTGCACTCGGGGGCGCCATTATTTCATTCGAGCGACCGCCATCTTGACAAATGGCTGACAGATAATTGCCCGAATAAAGAAAGGCGAAATCCAGAAACAAGAGTCCCTCACACGGAGGAAACTGAATGTTTCTTTTTTTTTATTTCATTTTATATATATATATATTTTTCCCTTTTTATATTCCGTCTTCATCGATGTCAGGTAAATGTTTTCTAATCCGAGTTCCCCTGGTCACCACCCACCTGGCCGCTTCTATCAACCTAAATCTCTTTCCCAAATGCTCGTTTCCCACTTCTCGCTCTTTCTTAGAGCTGTTATTTTCTTTTGATGCACTTGAAACTCACCTCGGTCAGTAAGTCTTGTCGTTGTAAGTTGGTGTATATTTTCATTCGTCTGTCAATCTAATAACGCTCCCACTCAGTCACTCGTCCTCGGCCTCTCTCTCGCCTTCCACTTATTACTAACATCCACACGCGCCTGCGCACAAACCACTCTTTTCTCTTTCTTTCTCTATAACTCGTCTTTTCTCTTCTCTTTTTTTTAAAGTGTCTCTCTCTCTCTCTCTCTTTTCCCACTCATACCTCCTTTCCAACTAACATTTCGATTTTACTCTCTCTCTCTTGTTAATTAGTGCCTCACTCTTTCCCTCCATCTCTTTCTTTCTTTCTTTCTTTTCTTTTTATCACTATATCGATTGAGAGGATGTGGGACTAAGAAGACCCACATCCTCTCAATCGATATAGTGATTTTCTAAGCACAGCTTAGATGTGGCACAAGGCAGAAAGTATGTGGCACCCTGTGAGGATTGAACTCACTACTCAGTCGTAATTGATCTAGCAAGACAAGCTTCCTAACCATTAAACCACTTCCAGCTGCCCCTCTCAATCAATATATCTCTCACTCATTTATTCATCATTCATACTATCTTTCTCTCTTTTTCTTTATTTCATACCGTCTATTTCTTTCTTTATCTCTCTCTATCTTTCTTTCTCCCTCTCCTGGTTTTTTTCTCTTGCTTCTCAATCTTTCTTTTTTCTCTATCTTTTAATCTCTCTCTCTCTCTCTCTCTCTCTCACGCTTTACCTTCTTTCTTTCTCTCTGTATTTCTCACCTTCTCTCTGATCTCATCCTTTCTCCCTTTCCCACTCAAAATCTTTTATTCTCCTCTTCTATTCAATATTGAATAATTATGGCCAAATACGCATTCCAAAAGCTAGGCAGAGTATTGAGAGACAGGAGCATTTCGTTGGTAGCAAAGAAAAGAGTACTGACTTGATATCTGTCCTCCTTTACGGCAGCGAATGTTGGACGGTCTCCTCAAAGATGAAGAAGACTCTCGAGGCAACAGAGGTATGGTTCTACAGAAGGATGTTAAGGATACCATGGACCGAATATGTGAGCAACGATGAGGTTTTGGAGAGTATGCAAACAAAGAGGAAACATACTTAATATCAGGAACAGACAGGAGAAATTTCTGGGACACGTAATGAGAAAGGAAAGCTTAGAATATCTGATACTCACAGGGCGGATAGAGAGAAAGAGGGACAAGGGAAAGCAACGCGTGGCATACTTAGCGGGCTTAAGCAAGTGGACGGCAGAACAGGGTCTGGGAGAAGTAGCAATAAGATAAAACCTATTGATAACTACAAGGGATTGGAGGAAGTGGAGAGCCGTGATCGCCTACGTCCTGAAAGGACACGACACATAAAAGAAAAAGATTTATTCATTTTAAAGTAAAAACATTCCTACGACGTCACCAAAGGCGTCCACTACATAGCGATGGACAATTCACACTTATATAATGGCCTTTTCTGATGGTAAAGAAAAATGTTACATACACACACACACAATATATATGTATATGTGTGTGTGTGTGTGTGTGCGCGCGCGCGCGCGTGCGTGTGTGTGTTTAAAAACAGACCAGAGTGATGGAGCCTTGCTCATGAGGGAATGAAATATTTTCAGGTATAAAAAGGGACGCCTGTAACACGAGGAACATTTCTGATACAGAATTTGTCCCAAAACATATTTCCCATTATGCAGTCGGGTTCACGTTAGATCAGATCCGTCCTGAGTATGACGATAAACTACATCCGCCAGTAAGGGTTCTAGCTATGGGGAAACAGTGAACCCCCAAACTAAAATCAAAAAAGCACAAAAATATATTTTTATAGTAAAAATGCCAGCAGTACATTTTTATAAAAATATTACCAACAATACATTTTGTAGTGAAATTACCAGCAATACATTTTTATTAAAAAAAATGTCCAACAATACATTTTATAGAAAAATGATCAACAATAAATTTTGTAGTAGAATTACTAATAATTTATTTTATATAAGGTTTGGTTTGGTTTGATTTGGTTTGGTTTGGTTTACGGCATGTCAACATCAATGGGTTATTTAATGCTGACAAGATTTTTAATTCTGGTTAATATATTTTTAAAAACATATGTATTGCTTGTAATATTTTTTCAAAAATGTATTGCTATTAAATTTTTTATTTTAAATGTATTGTTGATAATATATTTTTTATTTTTTCAAAAATGTATTGCTGTTAAATATTTTTTTTCAAAAATGTATTGTTGATAATATATTTTTTTATTTTTTCAAAAATGCATTGCTTGTAATATTTTTTTCTAAAATGTATTGTTGGTAATATTTTGTTTTCCAAAAATGTACTGCTGCTATTGCTGGCAATAATTTTTCCCTCAAAAATATATTGCCGCTATTTTTTCACAAAATCTATTGCTGGTAATATTTCTTTCAAAAATGTATTATTGGTAATAAAACTTATTTTTACACTTTCATAGTGTTGTGACCCCACTTTGTAAGTTAACTATTTGCCCATAGCTGGGACCCTAACAAGTGCTATCATCACGGGTCAGGATGGACCTAGGAACACCAGCAATTAAGAGGTGGTTCCACGCTCCTGAAAACCTCCTGATCAGAGGCTTTGCTTTGGATATAGTTTATCGTCTTACTCAGGACGTTATTTTATAATAAAATGACCAACAATACATTCTTATAGGAAAATGACAATCAATACATTTTATAGTATAATTAAAAACCTGTTACACACTGTCAAAAATAGTTTGTTTGTTTTTTTAAATTGCTATGATTAATCTCATTTCTTGTGGGGAGAAACAACTTTTCAATCATCGTTTGATTTTGAAAGATTATTTGGTATGAAAAACATATAGCTAAGTAATTATAATTTAATCATAAAATAATGTTATTCTCTTGAATTAATTATAAAGTTTGAATTTTCATATTTATATTCCGGCATTAAATGATCCATAGAGGTGTTGATATGCCGCTAAATAAAAAAAAAAAACAACCAAAGAACCAAATCAATTTTCCAGAATTTTATCAGCACGTAATAAATAAAAAAAAGGCTTTTATATTGAAGTACTACCGGTAATTATTTCCTTGAGTAAAACGGATTTGACTTCCTTATAATTCGTATTCGTCTTCATTCCTTTCTTGAAAATGTCACAGTTTCTCCCGGATAAACACACCAGGCTGCGATGGATAAATTGTCGTCTAAATTAAATAATAGAATGACCAACAATATATTTATATAGTAAAATACTAACAATGCGTTTTAAAGTAAAATGATAAGTAATACATTTTATCGTAAAATTGAAGACATGGTAATCTATGTGCTTCGATTAATCTTATTTCTTGTAAGGAGAAACAAGTTTTCTCTCATCATTTGATTTTGCAAGATTATTTGGTAAAAAAAAAAATACAGCTAAGTAATTATAATTTAATCATGAAATAATGCCAGTCTCTTGAATTAATTATAAATATTCATATTTAGATTTCAGCATTAAATGACCCATAGAGGTGTTGGTACGCCGCTAAACAAAACAACCAAAGAACCATATCAATTTTCCAGAATTTTATCAGCACGTAATAAAAAAAAGGCTTTTATATTGAACTACTGCCGGTAATTATTTCTTTGAGTAAAACGAATTTGAATTCCTTATAATTATATTATATTCGTCTTCATTTCTTTATTGAAAATGTCACAGTTTCTCCCGGATAAACACACCAGGCTGCGATGGATAAATTGTCGTCTAAATTAAATAATAGCATGAGCAACAATATATCTTTATAGTAAAATACTAACAATGCATTTTATAGCAAAATGCCTAGCAATATATTTTATCGTAAAATTGAAGACATAGTAAAAAATGTGCTATGATTAATAATCTCATTTCTTGTAAAGAGAAACAAGTTTTTACTCATCATTTGATTTTGCAAGATTATTTGGTAAAAACAAAATACAGCTAAATAATTACGATTTAATCATGAAATAATGTCATTCTCTTGAATTCATTATAAATATTCATATTTAGATTTCGCCATTAAATAACCCATAGAGGTGTTGGTATGCCGCTAAACAAAAATAACGAAACCAATCCAGAGTTGATCATATGAAGCGCCATAGCCAAAACGAACAAATGAGATTGCCTGGAATTAACCAACAACTAAAAATACATGCCGGTTTCGGAAGTTATTTGAGAGCCCACGAAAGAGCCAAACAACGGTTAATTTAATAAAATAATCGTACTCGAAATCGAGCAGACACGCACCATATATACACGATCAAGTAAAAAAACGTAAAAGAAAAATGTCGATTCAGAACTGGCTACAGTCTATGCATGCTCGTGTGTAGTAAATATTCTGAGAATATTTTCAACGTCTTCAGCCATTTTGTGATGTAGTAACAATCTTACAAGTGCATTGTCTGAGCTTTCAGTGATGCATACTGCGATAAGGGGCAGTGTGGTGAATGAATGATGTAATGGAATAACCACTCACCCCCAGTAAGTACCTATAAAGTCAATTGTCTACGAGAGACTCTAGGAAGAGTGAGAGCGAGACGACGCAAGCACGTCCGACCTTCCAATTAGTGGCACTCACTACTAGATTGACCTGTGTGTATAAACCTTTCTTCTGTTATCCACTTGGTGTTAAGTATTTATTCCCTTAGCACGGAATATAACAATGAATGAGTCCAGCTGGAGCTGATATCATGTCAAAGGTGTTTCTTTTAACCGATAAGAGTCGTTTTGAGTGGAATTGAATTATGGATCCTCGCATCTCTGGTTGGTCGTTTCGGGGAATTACAGTTCATGATGGGGTCTGTATCGTTTTGATATTGGCAACAGTTTCCAAACTGAACATTCTTAACTTGCAGACCAGTTTCTAGACATCTATGTGATACAGCTCCTAACCAAGTTCCATACATTGTAAGAACAATTGTATTAGACCGAACGGTATCTACAGCTCAGATCAAAGTGAATATTTCAACTAGGGATGTTTACAAGATGTGGTGTGGTGGGGTCATCTGGCGGTTCAAAAGGCCATGTGTAGATTACTGTGATTAGAGCAGGTTCTGTCTTCAGGATAGGGCAATTACAACTCCCGCTCGTCTCGAGTATTTAACGGGAATGTGTGGTTTCACAATCAGGAATCTAACAAATACTTATCAATAACACAAAAAATACTACAACAGATGAATTGTAAAAAAGGACTATAAATGCGAGTAGCCTTAACCATAAAATCACGCCTGCCATAAATAAAATTTGATTCAATTTATAATCAAACACGCTATATATATATTTAAAAAGTTATTTAAAAATAACGACATGACACTACGCAATATCTTAAAAAATTCGACAGGATTCCCACCGACGCATGAAGACGCAAAACGATAAAACCATTAAAGACAATACATCATTACAGAATCAACCTTATCAAACGACAAGAAGTTCTTACTGAGAACTTATCAAAGCTGAAAGTCCTCAGAAGACATTAGACAATTTATTCTCAAAATGGTCTCATGAAAACAGAAAAAATTTTCGCACACATATTAATTAAATAAAAAAAATTTCTTAAAGTTTTCAACTAAACTATATATATATATATATATATATATATATATATATATATAGAGAGAGAGAGAGAGAGAGAGAGAGAGAGAGAGAGAGAGGAATGTGGACATTAAGGTCAACACCCAGCGGCGACAGTCTGCTTCATAGTTAAACGGAATCGATGGCATGGTGATTGCATTTAAACATGAAACAGGCTGTCGGCGCTGGGCGTTAACTTCAATGTCCGCTTTTATATTTAGATAAGCTCTATCGCTGATGAGAATAATAGCATACCTTAAAATTGTACTTTTATCATATATAAAAAAATGCATAGCACCAGTTGATAATAGCAAAAAAATTAGATTAATTATTTATTATTGTTGTGGTAGGATCCACCTAATTTGCATAGTGGAGTACCGACGATATAAATATGGTTGGTACCGGAAGACATGGGGCGAATCCAGAGATCCAACTAGAGACTCTGCCCGACTGCGACTTAGTCAACACATTCTCCAGGAACGGTCTTTCCAGAAATATACAAAAGACTATATGTAAATATTGTGTACACTTTCTTGTTTCAATACATTTTATTCTAACTACATTTTGTGTTTGCATTATTATTCCATTCAGTAGTCAAGTTTCAACAATTATAAAAAATTTAAAACTTCTAACCTAAAATAATAATTCACCTCCTCGAACAAAATTAAATAGAGCAAATATTATTTACGAATTCAAATGCCCATTAAGGAATTGTATTCCTCAAGAATCAACTTTCGTAAATAATTATATAGGCCACACTACATATTGTTTAACACGCAGATTAACTCTACACCTTTCTGACAATAGCTCAATTAGATCTCATTTAAATATTCATGGAGACCTACCGGACACTATTCGGAATATCGCACGAGAAATTATATAAAAACTAAATAAAGGCACCTTGTCAGTCGTTTTTAATGAACTGTGCATGAAAGAAGGATTGCTGCCTAAATACACAATATATATATATATAGAGAGAGAGAGAGAGAGAAAGAGAGAGAGAGAGTTTATACGTTATAATTATGGATACAATTTATTTGAGTAAATGCTTTGTTTTAATTAAGCAGTATTACATTTACCGACCTGAATGTTCAAGAAATTTTGTAGAAAATATTGGTTCCCCGGCAGTAATCGTACCTGTATCCAATAAGTAAAATGTCATAAAAACATTCAGACACAGAGAACTTTCCGGTTGACAGAGTATCCAAGTTACTGCTTATAAACTTATTTTCTACGAAATTTCTCGATCATTCAGGCCGGTAAATGTAATTAATACTGCTCAATTAAAACAGACCATTTACTCAAATAAGTTGTATCCATAAAAGTAACGTATAAACAGAAATTATATTAGTCAGATTTAATCCATTTCATATATATATATATATATATATATATATATATATATATATATATATATATATATATATATACATATATATATATATATATATATATATATATATATATATATATATATATATATATATATATTTAAAGACATTTATATATATTATGTTTAACGTTCTTTTTATAGATACAAGTATTTAAGCAAATGCTCTGTTTTATAATAAAGTATTTTCGGAGAGCGAAAATTTTCTATGAAAATTTCTCGGACATTCAGGCCGGTAAATGTTATTTAATACTGTTTATTATAAAACAGAGCATTTGCTTAAATACTTGTATCTATAAAAAGAACGTTAAACATAATATATATAAATGTCTTTAAATAAATTGTCGGACTATGTCCAATTCTAAAATATATATATATATATATATATATATATATATATATATTTTAGAATTGGACATAGTCTGACAATGTATATATATATATATATATATATATATATATATATATATATATATATATAACACATAATAATTCTTTGAGTATAGAAAAAGAAACCTCAAAAGAATGCATAAAGCAATGACGGCCGTTTCGTCCTTATCAGGACTCATCAGCAGTGCGCATCCACTACCGAGAATCGAACCCGGATCCTTACGGCACAACCCTAGCGTCATACCATTGGCCCAACGGTAACGAAGAGGAAACCAACTAGACTAAAAATAGCGCAGCTACTCGTAATTCCGGTGGTGATACTCCTCCAAGAATACCTAACCCACCAGAACCGGCTCCAAGAGCAACGTCTTCTTTCACCAAGCCGCTCCATCCAGAGCATTAAACCTGGATCAAGCATAAGTTTATAGAGACAAAGATTGGAGATTTAACTAATTACACATAATAATTCGTTGAATCTAGAATAAGAAACCTCAACAGAATGCAGAAGGCACTGGTCGGCCGTTTCGTCCTTTTTGGCACTCATCAGCAGTGCGCATCCACTACCGAGAATCGAACCTGGACCATTACCATACAACACAATCTACATACCACTGGTGATGAAGAGGAAACCAACTAGACTCAATATAGCGCAGATACTCCTAATTCCAGTGGTGATATTCATCCAAGCATACATAACCCACTGGAAGCGGCCCCAAGATTCTAGGCTCAATGAATTATGATGTGAAATTAACTAAATCTATATAAGCCTATGCTTGATCCAGGTTTAATTTGAGAGAACGGCCTGGTGAAAGTAGACTTTGCTTATACGTTAAAATAAATAATTTTAGGTATATCAAAAGTTACTATTTTTATGTTACTAAACTAATACTAATATCTTTATCACCAAGCCCAAGACATCCGAAAATATAATTAGGAAGAAAACTAAATTCAACATCAATTCATATTCCGGTACTTATCAAATAAATAGCTTAAAGTGTAAAAAAGTCTATATCGGGGAGACATCACGTGATCTAAAAGACTGTATCTACAAACACAAAAGAGATTTACGTTCAGACAACCATTCAAACTCGCACGAAATACACAGGAATAAAACTGGCCATAACTTTAATTTGACTAATGCCAATCTAATTAAAAAATAAACAACAAAATTCTTTACGGAGAAAGTACATCTAAAGCTTAATAATAACAATACTGCCAACTATAAACACATCAAAAACATTATATTAAATCACCAACCCTTATTGAATCCATTCTTAAAGCATCTAACGTATGCATATACAAAACAAACGGTATGTACGTAAAAACGTTCCTAAAACAACATGCGGAAAACAACAAACATAATATATACTAGACACACACGTACACACACTTACGAATACACTCTATCATCTGACTCCCACATAGATAAACTATAATCTTTATCCACTTATATACATATAGCAATAGTTACGGTTTTTCAGGTCGGCTTGGACTCCGTTAATTTCTTGCAAGTTCGGATGGACGCGTCGTCTCTCACTGCATTGGGAACGCCCTAAATTCTACTAACGTTGATTTAAAGAGTCGAATGCATGTGAAACATATCTGAGCAATGCAAATCAAACACCACAAAAATAAAAAATACCAGAATTTCTTTCTTCTTTTTCTCCATATCTCATTCTCTGATGAAGCTTCAATAAAAACATGTTAGATTGATACACATTTCCTATTTGTTCTTTATCGGATTATTCTGTCGGATTCCGAACTATATTTGATCTATATTTGATCACCATATATATATATATATATATATATATATATATATATATATATATATATATATATATATAGGGGTAGGATCTCAGATGCCAAATCGCTCGAGTTTCGATCCCGGCTTGAAGCAATCGGACGTCTAGCAACACTGAAGAGCTGTGATACAGCGAAACAGTCAGTCTGTAGATGACTATATATATATATATATATATATATATATATATATATATATATATATATATATATATATATTAACCTACTAATCACTCGATGAAGGTTATGATCCTTGTTTTTTTTTTAAATTGTAAACTGTATTACGTCTTCCTGAAATACGCAAGAACTTTCGACTGTACGTCCAGTCATCATCAGGCACAGAAATTATTTTGTTTTTGGTAAATTTCAGGTAGCATCCGGGACAAAAAATATGTTTGTTTTTTGGGTTTTTTTTAAAAAATGTTATTGATAACGGATACAAACTTATGGAGCGTGCAGTCGCAACGCTAAGCTTGTATTTTTTTTTTAATTTAAGTGAGTGCGTTTTTTATTAATTTGACAATTTGTGAACTTTTTTTTGTAGAAGTTTATCAGTCAACGTGGCATGAACTAAATAGTTCAATAAGTACAGTAATGCTTCAGTTGTTATCGCGAAAATTTGAAAAATTTTGTATGAATGATTCATTGTAATATCATTGGACCACATATTTGATATATATATATATATATATATACTTTACAATTGGAATTAAGATACCTTTAGTAAATGACCATTTTCACCTACGAATTTTAATTTTAAAATACTTCATTCCAATTGTAAAGGAAATTTATTCTGTTTAATGAAAATAAACAATGAGCGCTCTTTTGTGAGTCAGTTTTAACATATTTCAAATTCTGTATTGTGTTAGTAAGATTCGCCTGGATTATACCTACGGATTACTATATATATATATATATATATATATATATATATATATATATATATATATATATATATATATATATATATTAGACAATAAAAATTATTTAAAAAATTGAAATCTTCAGACACACTGGGTTGTAGATTAATATTCTTTCGTTTTTATTGTTATTACTTCATTTAGATTCCTCGACTAGTTTCGGCCAACATGGCCATCATCAGGAGAAAAAAAAATTCTGCTTGCTGGTAGCAGTAAACTACAGAAATGAATGTCTTGATGGAGAAAATGAACTTTTGTCTGTAGTTTTCATTTGTTTTTTTTTATTTGTTTTTATTCTTTTTAACATGATTTTTTTAACATTCCTTGTGTTGGTCAAACAGTCTCTTGTTGTTATTTGAGATAAGAGCTGGATGGATTCATGCTGCTTTGAAATCCCTTGGTCAGTTTGGCAGTTTTATTGGTACCTGGAGAGAGGATGTGTCTCTGTTAAGTGTGTGTGTGTGTGTTATTCGGTTCTTAGGGAGTGAGTGAGTATGATATGTGTAAGCGTGTATATTGCTGTGGGTGTGTGTTATATATTTGTTTCATTAGGGAGTGAGTGAGTATGATGTGTGTAAATGTATATATTCGTGTGGGTGTGTGTATAAGTGTGAGGTCTCAACACCTCCGTAAGCATGTCTGTCTTGTGTGGGTGAGAAATGTGGGTGGGTTTTGATTTGTAGGGTTATATATTAATACTATCTATATTGTTAAATTTATGGTTTAACCCGGCTGGATAGTGTGTTTTTAAACGTCGTATCCACTTATTTTCATGGAACTCTAAAATCTTTCTAATGTTATCTGCTCTGGACTTTTCTATTCTCTCAATTATAGTGAATTTGGCATGCATATATATATATATATATATATATATATATATATATATATATATATATATAGTTTTTCCAGCGGGACAATGGACATTATCGAAAATATTTGTACCGCCTTACTCCCACAAGAAACGTGAGAACGCTCGAAAAACTGAATAACAAATTAAATTTTCTTTGTCTGTCATATTTAACCAAAGATATTTAACCAAAGATATCTAAAAGAAAGATTACTGCCCAAATATACATTAATATATCTCTCTCTCTCTCCATATATATATATATATATATATATATATATATATATATATATATATATATATCTGAGTGTGTGTGGACATTGCGTTCAACTTTTAGAGATTTAATACAATAAAATTATTTTTCGTGTATACTAAATCAGGTTTGGTTTGGTTTGGTTTGGTTTGGTTTACGGCATATCAACCTCAATGGGTTATTTAATACCGACAACTTGTTTTCCTCGTAATATTTTGTTTTGTCAAAAATCTATTTCTGGTAATATTTTTTCCGCTCAAAAAACTAAATCAGGTAAAATAA
>OZ038485.1:37066560-37076560 GCA_964036315.1 Acanthosepion esculentum | reverse complement strand
TTTGACTCGTTATTGTCATGATCCACATTGTGGGAATCTTGGTACATTATAAAATTGGATTGAAATACGCAACGGTAGGAACTCTTGATCATTCTCGTTTGACCTAAATGTACGTTCTTGTCAGTTCATTCATATAATCGGCCATTTCTTTTTCTTTTTAATTCATTCAAGGAAGTATTAATCGTGTGTGTGTATGCGCACGCATGCGTGAGAGAAAGCGAGTGTGTGTGAATGCTTTCTTGTTTTACAGTATGATAATTGTCAAAGTTTATGTACCTTTGGGGTCGAATGATGTTTTATGTCTGTACCTGTCAATCACCAATAAATACGCTTTGTTCCTCTCTTGTCTCTCGCTAGCCTAGTTTTTTTTTTTTTTAATCCCACAGCTTCCTTTATTAAATTTATTTGCCTCCGTCTTTCCTTTCTTCCGCACTTTTCCATTCCCCCACCCATTTCTCTCTTTCCTTCTTACTTTTCTTTAATTTATTTATTTGGACATTTTTTTTATTTCACTTATGCTTTTTCTCTGTTTTTTTTTTCTTTCATTTTCATTGTTCCCGCTTACTTTCATTCTGATCACCAACGCATCCTACCGTTTTTCTACAAGCTCTTTTCTGTCTTTCTTTCTTTCTTTCTTTCTTTCTTTCTTTCTTTCTTATTGCTTTCACTCCTTTTTGTCATTCCTCTATCTCTTCTGTTCTTTCTTTCTTTGATTTTTGCTTGCTCACTTGCTATATTTCCCGTTTGGCAAACTATTACATTTCTTTCTTTCTTTCTTTCTTTCTTTCTTTCTTTCTTTCTTTCTTTCTTAACCTTTTCACTAGTTATTGTTACGCTTCTAACCCTTTCTTATTTTCTTTCTTTTTCAATGTCTTCTCTAATTAATGTGATTCTTACATCGTTTTCTTTCTTTCTTTCTTTCTTTCTTTCTCTCTTTCTTTCATTCATTCTTAATGTCTAGACTACTTATTGTTATTCTCGTATTACTTTCTTTCTTTCTTTCTTTCTCTTTTTGAACGTCTTCTCTAATTAGTGCTATTCTTTTAACGTTTCCTCTCTTTCTTTCTTTCTTTCTTTCTTTACCTTTTCACTACTTATTGTTATGCTTCTAACGCTTTCTTATTTACTTTCTTTTTCAATGTCTTCTCTAATTATTGTGATTCTTACATCCTTTTCTTTCTTTCTTCTTTCATTAACGTCTTCTCTCTTCTTCTATCGCTTTCTTTCTTTTTTTCTATCTCTGTCTTTTTCTTACTTTCGTTCTTTCTTTGTCTAACTTTAAACATTGAATAAGTTTACATTCATCTATTTATTTTATTTCATTCATTCAATCTTTCTTTACTGCCCATTATTTTCGCATATTTTTTCTTCCATGCTTCTTCCTTTATTTAATAGACATTTAATTTTTATTGCAATAAAATCCGATTTTTTGCTTTCTGCTTTTTGTTTTACTTTTACTTTTATCCAGTTACTTTTCGATCATTACACACACACATGCACGCACACACTCACAGATACATATATATATATATATATATATATATATATATATATATATATATATATATATATGTGTGTGTGTGTGTGTGTGTGTGTGTGTGTGTGTGTGTGTGTGTGAATTTAAGCAGCAATCCTTCTTTCATGCACATTTCATTGAAATTGACAGGGAAGGTTCTTTGATTAAGTTTTTTTATACGAATTCTAATGTGATCAAATATATCTTTTTGATTTCGGATGATAAATTATAAAAAAACTGTCCAATTGTTCATTTTATCCGATGGCTTTCGGTTATAAATTTAGCAATTTTCAAGGTTGAAATATACTAACTATATTTCTTGTTAACAGTTAATATAGTTCAACCTTGAAAATGGCTAAAAAGCGCTCGGATAAAAAGATCAATTGGACAGTTTTTATATAATTTATCATCCAAAAAGAAAAAAATGATTAAATCAAAGCCACTTGTCTGTCGTATTCAGTGATATATATATATATATATATATATATATATATATATATATATATATATATAAAAGGACAATAGGAAAACACTATCAATTGCTGACGCGTTTCGTCCAATGTGGACTTTCTCAGAGCAAAAAACGAGATGAATTTAATTAAACAAGGAAATTAATAAAAACAAAAGACAGAGTGTTCTTAGTAACTGGAATGTAGGAAACGCTATTTTCATATTGTTAACTGAAAATAACGTCAGTTAATGTCACGTGTGTAGAATATTATCTGTGTTGGCGGATTTAACTATTTTCTTTTGATTTTACGATATTGATGTGTACGTTTGTTTGTGAAAGAAGTAATTTTGTTAAGAAAGGTGAAATAGGGAAAAGGCCTGGGCGTAGATTAATATTTGGGTAATGTTCTATGGCGGCACTCTCTAGAATTTTCCTTCTGAGTGACTTATTTTCTTTTTTATAAGTATAGCATTATTAAAATCAAAATTATGGTTGAATTTATTCCTATGTATTACTAGTGCATTAGCTAAGTTGTTTATTGTAAGGTCTCTTTTGTGTTCATAGATGCATTTTTTTTTTAGTTTCTACTTGTGACATTAACTGACGTTATTTTCCGTTAACAATATGAAAATAGCGTTCCCTACATTCCAGTTGCTAAGAACACTCTATCTTTTGTTTTTATTAATTTCCTTGTTTAATTAAATTCATAATCGTTTTTTGCTTTTTTGAGAAAGTCCACATTGGACGAAACGCGTCAGCAATTAATAGTGTTTTCCTATTGTCATTTATATTTATAAAGATTGTCTTATCTACAGGTTAACTCTGAGAAATTGTCATATATATATATATATATATATATATATATATATATATATATATATATATATGCACTCTCTCTCTCTCTCTCTCTCTCTCTCTCTCTCTCTCTCTCTGTTGTTTGCACGGTCTTGTCTTTTTTCAGTCTGCACGTGAATTCATTCCACCCGGCAAGTTTTCTGGTTTGTATCCTGTATCTTCGCATAATTGTTGAATGTCCGTTTTAAATCGACGACGATGTTAGTGCGTCCACCTTTTGGCGTCCAAAGAAGTCCATTTCTGGCCAGCTGATCTTAATTATTGCCAGGAATGATGTCCTCCTTTTCCTAGTAACCTGTGAGATACATTTTCCACTGAGCAATTTTGAAAAAAAAACAACAAAAAAATCACACATACTTTACATAGATAAAGGTCTTCGTCAGGTATGGGGTGTAGGCCTGAGAAATTCTTTTTTTGCATTTCTTTAAGGCATGGGCTACCAGGAATCCCATAAACATGTCTATTTGAATCATTTCCAATCAACCCGAGGACTTCAAATACAACTGGTATTGCTGATGTCCTCGTGTACCAAATTTTTGAGGCTTCGATTTCAAGGTCCTTGTATTTTGATAGTATTTTTGGAGATCTTCAAAGATACATTGCAGTCTGCAGAGACTGCCATATCAGTAAGGAGCCACTCTTTGTCTTTGCGATCTCTAATCTAATCTCTAATCACGATGTCTTGGAGATTAGCCTTTATTGTTATGTCTGTGTATATTATGAAGTCCCATAAAATTGTTACAGGTCCTATCTCTGTAACCGAGTCTGTGTGGTGTTCATACCAATTACTTGCAGTTTCCTCTCCGTAAAAGCTACAGATTTTCCAGAGCAAATATTGGCTCACTCTGTCATGCCGAGTTTTATATTCATGGGTGCCAATACCGGGCAAGCTGATACAAGATGATCAATTGTATCTGGATATTTCTCACATAATCTGCATTTTGGGCTAAGTTTTCAGTATGGGTGCTTGATAATTTTTAGTTAGCAAGCATTGGTCCTGTGCAGCAAGAATAATATATTCGGTTTCAGCTTTTAACCCTGCACTACGTAGTCATTGATGTGTACGGGGTTTGTCTACATAAACTTGTTTGGTACGGGCAGATTACTGACCGTGAAGCCATTGTTTCTGTATCTGTTCGGTTGCATTTGCCTCTCCTTTCTTTTTTTAAAGTATTTTGCAGTTTCAGTCGGTGCATTGTGCTTTACTAGTATTTCTTCACCCATTTGAAACTCCATTTTGAACTTGTTGGCTTCCTTTATTACTGAATAAAGTCGTTTACTGCTTTCATTTTCTCTGACACTTATCATCACCCAGTCTTCTGTAGTTTCCAGGTATCTTTGAAGGCCAATTGTTGTAGTTTTGTAAGACTATTCTAGTTGAATTAATCCTCTGCCTCCTTCGGATCTGGACACATACAGACGATCAACATTAGGTTTGGGATAATGCATGCGGTGGCAGATGAGAAGCTTTCTCGTTTTGGTGTCCATTCCATTAATTCAGCTATATTGAAATGATGTTGAAACTGAATTGCACCACAGGGATAGCCAAGGTATTTTTGGCTGATATTCTGTTTTTTGAATTCAGCTGGGTATTCAGTACCAGACACACACGCCTGTAGTACCCCTTTCTTACCTTACTCCCTCATTTGGATATGCTGTATTCCCTATATTATTATTATTATTATTTCTTCTTCTTCTTCTGTTGTATACACATTTCGATCCGTGTCGCAACCAGAAACTTTTTGTGAAGATCTTCAAAGATGCATTACAATCCGAAGGGACTGCCATGTCAATAAGAAAACGCATTCTATTCTTGTAGTCTCTGATCACGATGTCTGGGAGATTGGCTTTTATTATTCTCTGTGTGTCTATTTTAACGTCCCATAAAATTCTTACATCATCATTACTAGTAGTAGTAGTACTTGCTTTGATTCCGATTGTGTTGAGGGATCTCCCCTTTTTACACAAATGGACTCACCCAAGGTATACATATACTACTGCCAGTGAATACCCGGGAGTACGTCGAGTCAGGTCGGACAGTAGTAGTAGTGGAGTTGAGTCGGTCGGTAGAATAACGTAGCAGCAAGAGTCACAGTAACGAGCACTTAGACTCAGTAATAAGTCATACAGCGATACGTCGATATCAAAGACTTTATATATATTTGTCTACTAACCCCGCATTCCTGGAACTACTAACCTGTATTACCAGTTTGTATTATTACGTTAATACATTTATTTCCAAAATATTCATTCTTGGCGTTTGTTATTATTTGATACCGGATTTCATCCCGGAATCCACAACAGATTGTATACGCATTTCCTTTCAGGCCCGAACCAGAGACAAAAGATCAGAAATGACTTAATGACATTTTCCCTTGATCATTTTTGTAAAAACAAGAAATAAAGATCACACACATCTGACACAGCTCTTTGTAATACACTCCTGGTCAAAATCTTAAGACAAGATACAAAAGGGTTAAAAAACATATAAAAACTGTTACTTTAATCGAAATATAATTGCGAAACATTTATATTTAATTAGAAAATGTAGTTTATCAACAAACAAGCGTACATTTTAAGCTTTTAATTTATTAATTTAAACAAATATTGAAAAAAGGATTTTTTTTGGTTGTACATAAAGGTAAGACCATGTAAATTAAAAAAAGCAAATACAGAACAAATAAGTCACAACGACAATTTAATTCTCAGTATATCCTCCTTTTTCGCCAATTACTTCGAAAATTCGCTTTGGCATACTTGTTAACTTCTGCATGAGGTTGATTGGAATGCTCGCCCAGGATGCATAAACTGTAACACGAAAAGCATCCACAGTTTCAAATTGCGATCCATATTTATAAACATCCTTAGCCATCCATCCCCATACATTCTCGATCGGATTTCTATCTAAACAGCGTTGTGAATTGCAGCATTGCCCTGCTGGAAAATCCAGTTTTCTCCACATAGATGAGGGCCTTCAGTAATTAGCGATGCCTTTCTTAACAATGTAACTAGAGGCTGTTTGACGACCTTTTACCTCCTGCAAACTCAAGAGTTCCATTGTACGAAAATGAACCCCAGACCATAATTGATCCATCTCCAGTGTCGTGTTGAGAAAATTACTTTTGGGACATCTTTTGCATGCCAGTAACGCTGAAAACCGTCTGGGTCATCAAGATTGAATTCTTTCTCATCTGAAAACAACACTTTCTTCCATTTACTCACATCCCAAGTTTGATAATCGAAAGCAAATTGTAAACGGGAGGTTTTATGGCGAAGAAAAAGGCGAGGCCTCTGCAGCCGTTTCAAGTTCTTAAACCCTTTCTTATTCAAATGCCGTCGAATTGTTCGAGAACTGCATTCAGCATCTGCATTCGCTTTTATATGATTTGATGTTAGGCTTAAATCTCTCTTAACTTCTCGCGTCTGTCTAGAGATGGTGAAATTTTATTGGGGTGACCGCTTGAGTTTTTAGAATACGCATCCAATCTTTTAATAAAGTTAGCAATGATAGTTCTGCTACGGCCAGTTTCATTTGCAATGGCTCGTTGCGAAAGACCACGTCTTTCAAGTTCAATCCTGCCCTGTTCAAACTTAGATAAAATTTTACCCTTAGCCATTTTAGAATCTGAAATTTGATACTGAAAATAATCTACGTAGATGTCTACACGACTGAAGCTAGGAACACACTGACTAGTTCTAAAATTTTTGTCCATTAATTTGTGGGGGGAGGGTTCACACATGGTCTTATCATTATGACCAACCCAAAAAATCTTTTTATTCAATGTTTGTTTAAATTAATAAATTAAAAGCTTAAAGTTTTCACTTCTTTGTTGATAAACTACATTTTCTAATTAAATGTAAATGTGTCGCAATATGTTTCGATTAAAGAAACAGTATTTTATATTTGTTTAACCCTTTTGTATCTGGTCTTAAGATTTTGACCAGGTGTGTATGTGAGCTCTACGTATGGGTACATTTTTTTGCATTTCTTTAAGGCTTCGTCTAACAGGGATCCCTTCAATGAGTCTATTGGATTTTTCCAATCAATCCGAGGGCTCCAACTACAATTGGAATTATTGATGTTTTCATGTGCCACATCTTTTAGAATTCCACTTCAAGATCCTTGTATTTTGACAGCGTTTTGAAGATTTTCAAAGATACATTACATTCTGCAGGAACTGATATTTCAATTATTATTATTATTATTATTATTATTATTATTATTATTTTTATTTTCTTTGATATCTGGCGTTTACACATTTCTTTCTGGGTCCCGCCCAGGGACCTAAGGTTAGAAATGGCATCATGACACTTTCCACTGCAAAAAAAAAAATAATTACATAGATAAAGCCCTTCGTAAAGTGTGGGCTGTACTTGTCAGAACAATTTTTTGTATCTCTTTGAGGCATGGACTTCCAGGGATCCCTTCAATCAGCCTACTGGAATCTTTTCCAACCAGTCCAAGGGCTCCAACTACAACAGGAATTGTTGATGTTGCCATGTGCCACATTTTTGAGATTTCTATTTCAAGGTCCTTGTATTTTGACAGTTTTATTATTATTATTATTATTATTATTATTATTATTATTATTATTATTATTATTATTATTTCCTTTGATTTCTGGTATGTACTCGTTTCTTTCCGGCTCCCGCTAAGGTCAGAAATGGCATCATAACATTTTTCACTGAGCAATTAAAAACAACAACAACAAAAAACATATTTTACATAGATAAAGCCCTTCGGAAAGCGTGAGCTGTACTTGTGAGTATCATTTTTTGTATTTCTTTTAGGCTTCGTCTAATAAGGATCATTTCAATGAGTCTATCGGAACCTTTTCCAATCAATCCGAGAGCTCCAACTGCAACTGGAATTATTGATATCCTCATGTGCCACATTTTTTTTTAGACTTCTACTTCAAGGTCCTTGCATTTTGATAGTTTTTTTTAAGCTTTTCAAAGATGCATTACAATTTGTATGGACTGCCATGTCAATAAGAAAGCACATTCTGCTTTTGTGGTCTTTGATAACGATGTCTGGAAGATGAGCATTGATTGTTCTGTCTCTGTGTATTTTAAACTTCCATAAAATTGTTACGGGTCCTATCTCTGTAACCGGGTCTGGGTGATGTTCATGCCAGTTTCATGCGGTTTCCTTCCCGTGAAAGTTGCAGATTTTCCAGTGCAGATATTGGCCCAATCTATCATGCCGAGTTTTATATTCAGTGGCTTCTAATACTGTGAAACCTAAGACAAGAAGGTTAATTGTTTCTGGATATTCATCACAGAATCTGCATTTCGGGTTAATACAATTTCTCATTATGTGAGCTTCGTAATTTCTGGTTAGCAAGCATTGATCCTGTACAGCCAGAATAAAACCTTTGGTTTCAACTTTTAACCCTGCACTATGTAACAACTGATTGGCACGGGGCTTGTCTACATCAGCTTCTTTGGTATGGACATAGAATTGACCATGAAAAAGCTAATCATCATTATTTGCATTTGGTACATTGCATTTGCTTTCTTTTTTTAGGTTCTCCGTCACTGCAGGAGATGTATTCTGGTTTATTTGAACTTCTTCGCACACTTGAAATTCCTTTCTTTGAATTCTTTTGGCTTCCTTTATTATTGAATAAAGTTTCTTTTTTTTCATGTTCTTTGACAGATTTATTATTATTATTATTATTATTATTATTATTATTATTATTATTATTATTATTATAATTTCCTTTCATTTCTGTTGTATGCACATTTGCTTCCGGGTCCCTACCAGAGACCTAAGGTCAGAAATGGCTTCATGACATTTTCCACTTATCATTTTTGTAAACAATATTATTATTATAATTATAATTATAATTATTATTATTATTATTATTTTTTATTTCCTTTGATATCTGGCTTTTACACATTTCTTTCCGGGTCCCGCCCAGGGACTTAAGGTTAGAAATGGCATCATGACACTTTGCACTGCAAAAAAAATAAATAAATAAATAAAAAAATAATTACATAGATAAAGCTCTTCGTAAAGTGTGGGCTGTACTTGTCAGAACAATTTTTTGTATCTCTTTGAGGCATGGACTTCCAGGGATCCCTTCAATCAGCCGACTGGAATCTTTTCCAACCAGTCCAAGGGCTCCAACTACAACGGGGATTGTTGATGTTCCCATGTGCCACATTTTTGAGATTTCTATTTCAAGGTCCTTGTATTTTGACAGTTTTTCGAATATCTTCAAAGATACATTGCAGTCTGCAGGGACTGCCATATCAATAAGGAGGCACTTATTTTGTTTGTGGTCTTTAATAACAATGTCTGGGTGGTTGGCTTTGATTGTTCTGTCAGTGTGTATTATTATTGTTATTATTATTATTATTATTATTATTATTATTATTATTATTATTATTATTATTATTATTATTATTATTTTCGATTTCATTTTCAATCCGAGATCTTGCATTATGGTTGTTCTCCATCAAGTCTAACGACCTCAGGCAACACATTTCGCAGAATGTTTACAGGGCCAAGCAACGCGGACTACTGAAGCGATAGGTTACTAGGCTTTATTCCGATTTTTTCAATGTTGCACTTTAAGTTCGCTGGTATAGACCGATCATCATCATCATAAACATAATCATCATCATCATTATTAGCTTAAAATATTTATTTGTTTATTATTTGTATTTTCCTAGAAATGTGTCATAAGAATATAAACTAATATATGAAATAATATATAACGCAAAAAAGACTTAATTTGTTTTGCGTATACCGTTTAATAAAACTGTTATTTATTGACGGAGTGCTTAACTGAGTGATTGTCATCAACTTCTCGTCTTTTTCTGATTTATTTACGCATTGTACATTCCATCGAATTCTACTCATTGTTTCCAATTTTCATTTCTTTGGATAGATAGATAGATAGATAGATAGATAGATAGATAGATAGATAGATAGATAGATAGATAGATACGAACAAACTGAGATAGATAAACAGATACGAACAAACTGACATAGGTAGATAGATAGATAGATAGATAGATAGATAGATAGATAGATAGATAGATAGATAGATACGAACAAACTGACAGATAGATACGAACAAACTGACATAGATAGATAGATAGATAGATAGATAGATAGATACGAAAAAACTGAGATAGATAAACAGATACGAACAAACTGACAT
>OZ038485.1:36894060-37061560 GCA_964036315.1 Acanthosepion esculentum | reverse complement strand
AATAATATAATCATTTTGACGATAAAACTTTTATGAAGTTAAGGCCTTTTTTCATCATGGTATGCTCTTTTTCAGAAGATATTTGGAGTTACTAACATATATATATATATATATATATATATATATATATATATATATATATTATAATTTTTTCATATAGACAAAAAATTATAATAAATAATTATTGCTCTACTATCGATATTGAGCCCTCTTTTGAATCAATGCTGTGAACGTTAGAATTTATATTTTACATATTATTTTCGTTCTCATTAGATTCGGACATATATATATATATATATATATATATATAGAGAGAGAGAGAGAGAGAGAGAGACAGAGAGAGAGAGAGAGAGAGAGAGAGAGTGATGAATAAATTGTCGTCGAAATTACGCAAAAATGAAAATAACACTGACATCTATCAGGTCATCCCATAATTTCTGTCCGAATTTTGAATAAAGAAAACAAGTGACCAAATGTTACATTTAATTACACATTCAATCAACAATGTATTTCCCCTGATTATCTATGATTCCTTCCATCTATTAACAAGCTTACTAATTCCATTACTGTAAAATTCTTTTGACTTTGATTCGAAAAACTCACAAATGTCAGTTTTAACCTCTTCCTGTGTTACAAAAGCTGTTTCTTCTAAATGATTCTGTAAGCTACGAAACAAATGGTAGTCTGAAGGAGCAAGGTAGGGAGAATAAGGTGGATGAGGAATTTTCTCCCAACTAAGTTCATCGATCTTTTGTGACGTGATTCTTGCTGTGTGTGGTCGCGCATTGTCCTGATAAAACAACACCCGTTTTCGATTCACTAGAGCAGGAATTTTTTTCCTCAAAGCTTGGTTCAAACGCTCTAATTGCTGACAGTATATTTGAGCATTAATTGTTGCATTAGGTGGTAAGAATTCAAAGTGGATTATTCCTTGGCAATCCCACCAGATTGAAAGAAAAACCTTTTGCCCATGAAGTTCCCTTCTCGGCTGTGGCTGGGGTCCTTCCCCTTTACCAAGCCACTGTCTATGACGCTTAAAATTTCGATAAAAGATCCATTTTTCGTCGCCAGTCCCAAGTCTATCCAAAAAAGGTGAAACAAATTGGCGAGAATGGAGAGAAGAGCAGATGTCAACTCGGGATTTGAGGTTGTTTTCAGACAATTCATGAGGCACCCATTTTCCAAGTTTAGGAACTTTTCCAAGTTGTTGAAGATGATGAACAGTTGTATGGTTTGAACTGAGAACCACTGCCAATTCCTCAACTGATAAAGCAGGATTTTCTTCAAGGGCTGCTTCAAGAAGCTTTTCATCAAACTCAAATGGATGCCCGGTTCGATCTTCATCTTAAAGGGTGAAATCTCCACCTCTGAATTTTGCAAACCATCTTCTGCGAGTTCTTTCATTCACACATTCCTCTCCATAAACTGAGTGAATGTTTCTAGCCGCTTCAGCTGCTGAGTTTCCTTTCTTGAACTCATAAAGCATTATGTGCCTCAAATGATTCTTGGGTACTTCCATGTTAGCAGGGTTTTAATCAAACAAAATTTAATTTTATTGTTCTCTGAAATAAAATTTGATCAGTTTAAATGCATCTAAACATAAAAATAATATACAGCTCCATTAGACATTATAAAATACTCTTTAAATTTCGTTCATTTTGACAAAAAGTTAAAATCAGGACAGAACTTATGGGATGACCTAATACTTTTAACAGATATATTTAGCAAAATTAACAAAATTATCTTGAAATACTAAAGAGTAAATTTATTCAATAAAATCGCCATTATCTTTAGCCACGGCCTCCAGACGACTTGGGAATCTCCTACATCTCTTCAGAATGATCTTGTTTAAGTTGGTACTTTTTGATCAACCTCGTATATATATATATATATATATATATATATATATATATATATATATATATATATATATATGTATGTTGTGTTGAATGGCAAAGACAACATAGTCCTGCGTATTCTCTTTTGAATTTTCTCATATTTTCTAATGAGACTTTTTTTTTTGAAAATATGAGAAAATTCAAAAGAGAATATGCAGGACTATGTTGTCTTTGACATTCAACACAACATGTTTAAAAGAAAAGTTGCTGCCAGATTATACACACACACACACACACACACACACACACACATATATATATATATATATATATATATATATATATATATATATATATATATATATATATATATATCCGTTCTAAACACTGAAGTAGACCATGCTTTTGTATGAAAAATGCTTCCATATAAAAGAAAAGAATAACACTGGCTATTACGTAGAAAATACCTAGAAGGAATATTAATAAATAAAGAACATCCGCCAAACACTCTTTTTCAGTACAATTTCAGTGACTTGCGTACTTCCAAGGTGATCGTTAGGCACTTATTGTACACAAAACTTTGTCGTTTCTTCCTCCCGCCTTCACCTAGAACACACCTATATCACCCACCATTATTTTACTGGAGGGCACAGAATCCCCAATTTGTACTACATGCCAAAAAAGATTCACAGTTAAACATATACTGCTTGAGTGTACAAACTTGAATCGAGTGCGGAAACAATATTACCAAACAAGTAATTTGAAGAAACTCTTTATGGAATTATCACCATCTAGGATATATATATATATATATATATATATATATATATATATATATATATATATATATATATATATATACACATGTAAAAGACAATAGGAAAACTGTGATATTAGCCGAAGCGTTTCGTCCAATATTGACATTTTCAAGGCAAAAACGAAATGAATTTAACACAAAGTAACTATTAATAACGAATCAAAATGCCCTTAGCAACTGGAAGAATTTAGAAAACGCTATTATATTCATATTGTCAACTGAAAATTACGTCAGGTACTGTCACGTGTGGAAATATTGTTTTTATTGTTGTGTTGACGGATTCAAGTTTTTGCCTTGAAAAAGTCCACATTGGACGAAACGCGTCGACTAATATTACAGTTTTTCTATTGTCTTTTTTCATTTATAAATATTGTCTTTTTCTAGAGGTTAACTGTAAGAATTTTTCGTATATATATATATATATATATATATATATATATATATATATATATATATATATACGAAAAATTCTCACAGTTAACCTTAAATATATATATATATATATATATTTATATTTATATATACATATATATTTATGTTATAATATTTAAATAAATAATTATATATATATATATATATATATATATATATATATATATATATAATGCGTAAAATTTTGGCAGCAAGTTTTCATTGAGACATGTTTCATTTAATAATTTTGACAAGTTTTGTCTACTTATTTTCAATTGGATCCTTTCTTATTCACGGACAAGCTTTTTGGTGTCATTATTAAAGGAAGAGAGAAAATTACCGTAAACCTTATTTCTTTCCGTTGGAGATACAATCTCCCAGAGGACAAGTCTCTGTGTAATTTCTTCCAGTTGGTCAGGGGCAGATGCATGATTTAGTTAATTGTATATGTCTTGTTTGCTGCTATTGAGTGTGTGTAATTTTTCATTGGATATTCACTTTGCCTTCTCCTTATATATAAGCCCCCCCATATTTATATGTACAGTGTAACCCGGATATAAGAGAGTTGTCGGGGCCGGAGAATAAGTCTCTTATATGCGGGTTTATCTTATATCCGGGTTTGGTCTATTATATATACATTAACACAGGCTCTAATTTTGAACCAGAGAAAATCTCTCTTATATCCGGGTTTCTCTTATATCAGGGTATCTCATATCCGGGTTACACTGCATATATATATATATATATATATATATATGTGTGTGTGTGTGTGTGTGTGTGTGTGTGTGTGTATACGTTTGTAATAAAAGGGCTTCCACGTAAGGGTTTGCATCTGGACCATAAGTGCTTGGCTTGCGATTCATGTTTGAAAACGCTTAAAGGATTTGTTTTTACGCTTTGATTCCATATGGCTACAAACAGCCTCTTTAAGTTCGCATGAAGTCTATATCGTTTGAAAAAATAGCAATCATTGTTTATTATTACATTATTTGAAATAGATTTACGGGTTAAGTATTCATTTTCGGGTCTCTTTTATATTTCCTTTTATTTTGGCTTTCAATCTTTGGTAAATCTAAAAAGGATACATTTCTTTTGCTTTTTATTTTTTTTTTTTTTGGACATGTGCTATGTATTTTTGGCGGATATTTGTTTCAAAATCCACAGGACTTAAAGTTATTCTGAATTAAGATTTTCAAAGGAAATTAAATCGCGTGCGAAAGTTATGCTTATTAAATCTCTGTAGGTTAGGGTATCAACCGTAAATCAATTTTCAACAAGGTAGCTTCGCAAGGCACTGTGTATTCAATCCTTATTCGGTAATCCTTTACTGAGATCTTCTGCCAGATTAAGATAAACGGTGCAAAGAGTCACATATTGGAGTAGGCAGCCATAAGCAGGAGGTACGGTGGAGTAATGGGATAGCGGCTCGGATTAAGGAATCGGAGAGCAGAGTTCGAATTCCAGTCGAATCCATTACATTCATTTACATGCTAATACCCTTGGGAAATATATGAATCCTCATTTGCTCCCCTCCACCCAATTGGGTAAGTAGTTGGACAGACCGGGTTCTATAGCCTTGGATGGCAACTGGTCTACCGCAGAAAGAAATGGCAAACTACTGCGGGAAAAAAATCTGCCTCGTTAGTCATGTACAGTATTTACCTTAGTCGGACTATTGTCCTCATCTTTGTCGCCATATTTGTCACAACGTTTCGGCCGTTGTACGCTCCGGCCTTCTTCAGGTGGTTGGAATTTCGAACCGAACCCTTTATTTCGATCACTGGGGTAGACTGTTCTAGTGGAAATTCAGTGATCGAAATAAAGGGTTCGGTTCGAAATTCCAACCACCTGAAGAAGGCCGGAGCGTACAACGGCCGAAACGTTGTGACAAATATGGCGACAAAGATGAGGACAATAGTCCGACTAAGGTAAATACTGTACATAATACCTCATCTCAGAAATATAGACAGACTCCGTTAGTCATGTATCCAAAGATACATGATCGCCTAAGCGTTTATCACTGACTGACCTCCACAAATTCGTGATGCCTAAGGTTTAAAATTAAAACCTTTTTTTGAAGTTTTTATTTTAGTTCTAATTTCAAGCTAATAGATTAAATTTAATATTTGCAATAAGAAAATACTTTGCTGTATTTCAAAACTAATTTAAATTGACTGGACCTTTTTTTTTATTTTAGCTCCGTTTTTAGCGATCTGTCATCAGAATGTAATTCTCTTTATTAAAAGATCTTGCAATAATAAAATATACTTTTCTGAAACTTTATTTGAGGAATATTAGCTGATTTAAAGTTTAACTCATCTGATTTGAAACAAATATTATTTACTTTAAGTTTAAAATATCACAAAAATGTATTTTTTAACCCGGCGGTAGCTGTTTATTTAAGCTGTTGAAATCTTGACAGCTTGATGACAGATCGATATTTATCTAATTTTCTTATACGGGGTGGGGAGCCCTAGCTGTGAATCATAATTGACGAATATAATGTGAGCGCCTTTTATACATAATTTTTAAGTACTCAGCAATCTTCTCTGTAGCCTAATGTTTTATTGAATTTTAAATACTTTGGTTTTAAATATACCATAGGAATCGCTCTTATTTTTTAATAATGTCGTGTAGTACGTTCGTTTCTATAAAAATCGGCAAGTTTATACACATACAAAAAATTATTATTATTTTAATTATTGGTGTTTGATGACTTTTACTAAGCTTTTCAATTTATGGTTAGTAATTATAGTTTCTATTTAATAATAATATAACCTAAAATGGTGAAATTACTACAGAATTTTAAAAAAATTTAAAACTTAATAAATTATTTAAATTCAAATTTTGCAAAAATGAAAACAATTCTTGTAAAAATTCATTATTTATCGAATTTTTTCTTAAGACACTAATGTCCTTAATATATTTTATTTATAAAAGCAATTAAAAAATTTTCAATTAAATAATAAATAATTTTTTTTTTTTTACGGTTCAGAACAGGTTTTCGATAAATGGTGCTTCTGTTTTACAAAAGAAATTGATTTAAATTCTCCAATAATTTCTGCTTTTAACTAATACGGGATTGAAATTTAATTCCTCTAAATTTCATAAAATTAACTAAGTGGCAGTGGGAGGGAACAGATGTAAAAAATATACATTTTGACCAAGATATTCTTAAAAAATCTTTCTAAAATAATTTCATTCATTTGTCAGTAAGTCTTGAAAGTTTCATTAAAAACCGACAATCATTTGATTTTTACAAGAATTTCCAAATCAATGTATTTTTTTACCGCAAAAAGACGCTAAAATTTCCTATATTAATCATTAACTAATCTTTGGTCCCGCTGCTGGTGCAAGAAAAACAAGATTTTTACCCAAATTTTCAAACGTGCTAGAAAAGATTAAAAAATTTAATTAAATAATAAAAAAATCCTTTGGTATTTCCTCTTACTAATAACATAAAGATTTTGACGCTAAAACTTTGATTTTATCAAGTTTGAGACATTTTTTCATTATGGTTTGCTCTTTTTTCAACGAATTATTGGAGTTACATATATCGTCGTGGAACTATACTTTCTGACGTACATTTCATTTGGAAACACCGGTTCTGGTACGATCACCAAAGTTAAGCAACGTCGAGTCTGGTCAGTACCTAGAAGGGTGACCGCTTTGAAATACCAGGTGCTAAACTTATATGTGCAGATGGTGTAATGAATAACGACACGTAATAGGGAATTGGAGATGCGAGTACCATTTCCAGTCGGGTTCGTTATATTCACTTACGCGCAAGTACCCTTGGGAAAAGCTATGGATTAAATAGTAAGACTTGTATCAGTAAAGCATTATTATCTCCAAAAGACGCTAATAATCTAAAAATATTTTCTGGCTTTAAATAATCTTCAAAAGGTTGATAAGCCGTAAAAACCAAATCAACAATGAATCTTAACCTACAGAACGAATGCCTAAAACTTTGGGCAGCTCTAACTGGGCGAATTTTTAGCCATCTATCTTCTCTAAAAATTGTTCATGGATTGGAAACTCTCTGGGTGTTAGTGTATTGCGTTCTTGTGCCCGACTAAGCTAAGCTTTATAGCTGACTATATATAATAAAGCAATATCTAAAATATAATAGAACAATATATAATAGAACAATGTATGATATATAATAGAACAATATATAATATATAGTAAAACAATATATAAATTATTGTTATGGTCCAAGTTCCTTGTACCACGGTGATGGTCCAAGGTAGAACCAATGAAGAATAACTCGAACACAGGTATGGAATAACACAGATATATTACAAACAGAGATATATACAAAGAAGTAGAAGTATTAGTAATGACTATCAGATTTGGTTAGAGTGAACTATGTTGTCTCAACAAGTATCACTATTCCAATGTCTTACAGTAATCGTCTGACGCGACTCTGTCTCTGACTGACTCTGACCCGAACTGACTCTGAACTGACTCCGAACGACTCTCTGCTCCCTCTTGAGGCGCAATATTTATGATGTACGGAATAGTCCATTATTATTATGGGTAAGTTCCCATAACACCCCCCCTTCCGAAGCTTTTGCGCAGCAGGGGTTTTAATATCTTTTTTTTTTTTATCTATTTCCAAAGGTTCTGTGAACTTTCTTTTTCTGGACGATTTTCTTGGTTTTGGCATTGTTTGCGGTCTTTTTATATCGAATGTATCGAAATTCGTGTCCATTACCTCTTCCTAAGGTGGACCGTTAGCTTCCTGTAACGGTCTTTTCCTTATTTGGTTTACGTGTCTTCTATGTGAGAATTTTTGTCCCTGTACTATGTAAACCATATTGCCGATTCTTTTGTCAATTGTCCCTTGCTCCCAGTAAGATGTATTATTTTTATATGCTTTAAAAAAACTTTTTATGGGATGAATTTTCTTTTTGGTGTGTAGGAGTGTGTTACTTGTTTCGTTTTGGTAGCAATTTATCAAAAGCTGATCGGATTTTTCTAGCAAACATCACTTTTGCGGGTGATAATGTTGATGGTGTAGCATTATTTGGCGTAAATAGATATACCTGAAGAAATTGCTGTGATGCTTTTTCCTTAGGCACATTGTATGCTTTTCGTAACGCTCTTTTGAGTGTATCAACAAATCTCTCAGCTTGCCCATTCGATCTTGGGTGATAAGGCGGGGATTTTATATGTTTGACTTGATAAATTTCGCAAAACTCTTGGAAGTCTGCTGGCGCGAATTGCGTTCCATTATCTGTGACTAGGCAATCCACTACACCAAACCTAGCGAATAGGTCGTGGAGGCAATTTATGGTCGTTTTCGAAGTAGGATTTTTGCAACGAAACACCTCCGGCCATTTACTATGATTAAATAGTAGAAACCGTCAATTGGTCCTGCATAATCTGCGTGTATTCTTGACTACGGACGATTAGTCTCTGGCCATGGCTTATGTATGATTGGCGGTGCTTTGGCTGCTAAATTACAGCACTTGCACATTTCAACCATCTGAGTAATATACTGGTCCATATTTTTCCAATATACAAAAGAAAAAAAGCTGTCCGATATTTGCTCATTTTTTTCTGCTATTTTTGCTTTTGTTTCATTTATAAATTAGTCATTTTTGGCTTCATGTCTTTTAGTGTGACTGGGAGGTTTCTAACTGTACAACATAGTACTGTTCTGATATCTTCTTCATTTCTTAAGGCTGCGATACCGTATCTTGCAATGGCTCTGTCTTTGTTGGTATAAGTCTCGACAGACCATCCGTATGCCCGATTTTTTTCGTTGGTAAATATTCCAATCTGAAATTGTAGTTCAGAATAATTGTTCCCCATCTCAGTAACCTATTTGCAGTGTAAACCGGTAGACCTTTTCTTCGAACCAAACATTGTTAGTAACGGTTTGTGATCCGTCTGCAGAGTAAAAAATCTACCATAGATGTACCTATGAAACCTTGTGACTGCGAAGATAATTCCCTGAGCTTCTTTCTCTATTTGTGAGTAATTTTTCTCCGCTGGTAGTAGGGTTCGAGAAGCATGTGCGAGGGGTTTTATTGTCCCATCTAGCATTTTATGCAATATACACGCCCCGACTCCATAAGCGCTCGCGTCACTTGCTACAATAATTTCTAATTTAGGATCGTAGTGTGCCAAAAATAAATCCGATGTTAACGTCTTTATTATTTTGTCAAATATTTCCTGGCATTGATCTGTCCACTGCCAAATTTTTCTTTCTTTAGCAGCTCGTTCAGTGGTGCGCGAAGTTTATGCATTTGAGGTATGAATTCCTGGTAGTAATTCACTAATCCTAGAAAACTTTGTAGTTCTGTTATGTTCTTAGGAACAGGCATTTTTTTTTATTGCTGTTTCCCTTTCAGGGTCTGGTCGTCTTCCTTCTTGATCTATGATATGGCTAAGGTATTTAATTTCCTTCATGAAAAAATCGCATTTGTTTTCTTTTAATTTGAATCCATAGCTTTGTATTCTCTTAAACACCTCTTGTTGCCACTGTTGTTCAACGCTTTCGTTATTAATCAATACGCCATCCAGGTATGCAATCGTGTACTCTAGTCCGGCAAGCATTGTATCCATTGTCTGTTGGAATATAGCCGGCGTGACCTTAATCCCAAATGGTAGTCTTTGGTATTTGTACAATCCTTTGTGTATGTTTATGCACAGTAGTTTTGAACTTTCCTCATCGACTGGAATTTGCAAGTACGCATCACTTAAATCTATTTTAGAAAAAAATTTTCCGCCATTTAATTTAGTGAATACTTCTTCTGGACTGGGCAGAGGATAGTGGTAGTCCTTTATTGCTGCGTTCAAACCTGTAGAAAAATCAGCGCAAACTCGAATTTCTCCTGATTTCTTTTTGACGTAGACTGTCGGTGAGGCCCATTTCCTGTATTCTACTTTTGTCAATATACCAGTGTTTTCGAGTCTAGCTAATTCTTCATCATTTTTTTCTATTGGCGCAAACGGTGCGCTCCTTTTTTTTTCTTGAAGATAGGTTGAACGTTTTCTTTTATTTCGATATTTGCTGCCATTTTCTTACATCTTCCGAGCTCCGCTGAAAATACTTCGGGGAAACTCGTTTTTGGTTTCTCTTTTAATTTGTCTGCCTCGGTTGGTAAGCTTTTTACATTTTGGCAGTACATACTTATAGATCCCACAGTTCGAATTTTTGCATCCAGTCCGTTCCGAATAGGTTTTCTGTATTTCTTAAGACGTGCATTTTTAGTTTTTTCGTCATTCCATTAAATGTCACCTTTGTAATTACTTCACCCTCAAATTTTATCTTTCTCCCCGTAACTGATCTAGCAATTTCATCCGTTTTTAACATGGCAGGTTTGTTCAGTTTTCTCCATGTTTGTAGATTTATAATAGTTAAGTCTGAGGCAGAATCCATCTGTATCCTGACTTTTCTGTTTTGCATTTCAACTTGTATGTATTTTCTTATGATAGTCTCATCTGCTTGGTCAGTCCTCGTAATTCTTATTCTGCTTTTGCTTTCTCTTCTATTCCAACAATGAGAACTTTTATGGCCTATTTTTTTACATGATAGACAAGTTTTAAAACGGTATGTACAGTCTTTAAACCAATGCCAAGTCCCACAGCGATAGCATGGACTAGGTGTTAGTTTCTTTCTGATGTTGATTTTTAGAGTTAGAAAATTTTGTTTTACCTGTTCTTGAGGGGCGAAAATTTGTTTGGTTTGTTTGTGAGGAGGGAAAGTTGGTTTGTCTTCGTACTTTATGTATGTGCGCGGTGCCAGCTTCTTCTATGTCTTTTGTGTCAAATCTTGTTCACTCTCCAATTTAGTAAGGATTCTGCGTCTCATTTCCGCGTCTTTGGTTGAAACCAGACCTTGGATGTAAATTAAGCATTTGAAATTGTCCGCGCTGAGTTCCGATAATTTGAAGTCATCACAATATTTATCAACAATAGACGCGAAAGTTATGTAATCTTCGCTGTCCTTTTTTGTAAGGTTCAGACATTTCCATCTTTTGTGGAATAGTGAGGTATTATGGCTGAAAGGTGCTGTTAATAGATTTATGGCTTCTTTGAAAGATAACTCACTTGTTTTTCTGGAAAGAATATAATCTATAAATTTGGTATATTCGCATTTGCCTAATTTTCTTAGTAATAGACGGACTTTTCGTGCGTCTGACCAATCTTTGCAGCCAAATTCATATGGATCTTCGTACCTTCGGAAGTAATTTGCAAAAGTTTTGTATTCGTACTTTTGCTGCTGTTCAAATTGGATTTTGATAGTTCCACAATGGTTGACATAAAATCTTCCATTTTGACGTATTTTTGTGTACGTATTTTACTTTAGTGTAACCTGATATTCTCTAACCTGTGTACTCAAAAAATAATTCCTTTGTTGCCCGTAAAAATTGATATTCAAAAAGAAAATTCTTTTCTTTTTTTATATATGTTCGCGTAGAACGTGTTTTTTTTTTTTTTTTTTTTTTTAGAGTTTACTCGTCGACCACTGTTATGTGCGACGGATAGAAAAAAAGTTATGTCCTCCGCGTAGAGAGTTCGTTTTTCTTTTGGGGGTTTCCAGGTCGCCACTTGTTATGTGCGGCGTATAGCAAAAAAGTATGTCCTCCGCGTATAGAGTTCGTATTTCCTTGGGGTTACCTCGTCGCCACTTGTTATGGTCCAAGTTCCTTGTACCACGGTGATGGTTCAAGGTAGAACCAATGAAGAATAACTCGAACACAGGTATGGAGTAACACAGATATATTACAAACAGAAATATCTACAAAGAAGTAGAAGTATTAGTAATGAATATCAGATTTGGTTAGAGGGAACTATGTTGTCTCGACAAGTATCACTATTCCAATGTCTTACACTAATCGTCTGACTCGCGACTCTGTCTCTGACTGACCCTGACCCTGAACTGACTTTGAACTTCTCTCTGCTGCTTCCTCTTGAGGCGCAGTATTTATGATGCCCGGAATAGTCCATTATTATTATGGGTTAGTTCCCATAACAATTATAATAGAACAATATATAATATATAATAGAACAATATCTAATATATAATAGAACAATATATAATATATAATAAAACAATATATAAATTATAATAGAACAATATCTAATATATAATAGAGCAATGTATAGTATATAATAAAACAATATATAAATTATAATAGAACAATATCTAATATATAATAGAGCAATATATAATAGAACAATACAAAATATATAATAGAACAATATATAATATATAATAGAACAATATATAAATTATAATAGAACAATATAGAATAAAACAATATATAAATTATAATAGAACAATATATAATATATAATAGAACAATATTAAGCAATGTAGCTTCTAAACCTCACCGCATGATTTACCGAATTTGGAGGTATATAAAACGTACATTTTTCACAAATAAAATCACCTCTTATATGCGAAGGCCTCATTAGAGTAATTTTTCCCAATAGTACTACTGTGAACTGAACCATTATCTAAAGTTCTCGCGACAACTTGGATCGACTTCATGATAATATTTATTCAAACAATATTATTGTTATTACTATTTAGTTTTCATAAAAGCAACAAAAAAAAAAAAAAACTTGCAAGTGGAGCCCAGTTAGAAATATCTCCATTTTGTGTAAGCCTGTTCGCTCAGACGAACTCCGATTGAAGATGTTCCTAAGTCTGGGTTAGAGATCAACACGCTAACAAAGTGATGCTGGGGTGCCAATATATGAAGCCCAATGTATCCATCATAGCACCTATATAAGGGTATAACAGACACATGCATCACATTCAAATATGTTCTATATAGTGACAGGCGTTGGTGAAAACAACAGATAATCTTACAGGTGAAACGCAGTTAGAAATACATTTAATTCAGGTAACCCAATCCACACAGACGGTCTCCAAGTATGGGTAAGAGAGCAGTGCGCCATCAAAGTGATGCTGGGGTGCCATTATATGAAGCCCAATGTACCCATCATAACACCTATATAAGGGTATAACAAACACATGCATCACGGGTTTGGATAAAAAGCAGTTCATAACCTTGCTGGTGTGACCCAGTTAGAAATAAGACGCGTAATCCAGTCTCTTGAGACGCTCTTCGATGGAGAGTGTTCTAAGTTTCTAGATGTGATTCCCAAGTCGCCTTGGTTGTCTCATCCTACAATCTAAAATACAGTGTAACCCGGATATAAGAGAGTTGTCGGGACCGGAGACTAAGTATCTTATATCCGTGTTTCTCTTATATCCGGGTTTGGTCTATTATATATACATTAACACAGGCTCTAATTTGGGACCAGAGTCAACCTCTCTTATATCCGGGTTTGTCTTATATCAGGGTCTCTTATATCCGGGTTACACTGTATTAACAATATTTTCGACATCCAGCCACGATGCGACCCCACAAATTCCACATAGGATATACAGTGCGTCAAACCCCTAGGTGGACATACCCGTCTGGTTATCGTCAGAGAATTGACAAGGGAGTCAAGGTATCTTAATTCTCTAACACAAATCATGTACATGTTAACGCATCCAATCAGTTAAGTCTGAATCCATGAGACCAAAGTCTGGTGTAGCATCATGTCATTTTATTATTATTATTATTATTGTTGTTGTTGTTGTTGTTAATTTTATTATTATTATTATTATTGTTGTTGTTGTTGTTAATTTTATTATTATTATTATTATTGTTGTTGTTGTTGTTGTTAATTTTATTATTATTTATTTTGATTTCTGGTAAGCACTCATTTCTTCCCGGGTCCCGAGCAGAGACTTAGGTTATAAATGTCATCATGACATTTTCACTGAGCAATTTTGAAAAAAAGAAAACATATTTCACATAGATAAAGCCCTTCGAAAAGGCTATACTTGTGAGAACAATTTTTTTGTATTTCATTAAGTTATGGACTACCGGGAATCCCGTTAATGTGTCTAATGGAATCATTTCCAATCAATCCGAGGGCTCCAACTACAACTGGAATTGATGATGTCCTCATGTGCCACATTTTTGAGATTTCGATTTGAAGTTCCTTGAATTTTGATAGTTTTTGCGAAGATCTTCAAAGACACATTATAGTCGGCAAGGACTCTGCCATGTCAATAAGAAGGTGTTTGCGGTCTCTAATCACCATGTCTTGGTTAGTATTATTATTATTTCTTTTGATTTCTGTTGTCATTTTCTCCGGGTACCAACCAGAGACCTAAGCTCAGAAATGGCATCATGAGATTTTCCAGTGAACATTTTTCTAAAAATTTATAAATAAAAATAAAACAACCTAAGATCACACACATTTGACACAGATAAAGCCCTTCGTAAGATGTGATCTGTACTCATAAGAACAATTCATAAGGCATAAGATACCAGGGACCCCTTTGAATGAGTCTATCAGAACCTTTCCGTAATAAAAAAAAGAGCTCAAAACAAAACTGGTATTATTAATGTCTTCATGCGTCATATTTTCTGGATTTGCACTTCAAGATCCTTGTTCTTTGAAAGTTTTCTGAAGGTCTTCAAGGACACATTATAGTCTGCAAAAACTGCCATATCAATAAGAAATGACATTATTATTATTATCATTATTATTATTATTATTATTTCCTTGGATTTCTGTTGTATACACATGTCCTACCGGATCCCAACCAGAGATCGAAGGTCAGAAGTGGCTTCATGACTTTTTCCTCGGGCAATTTTTGTAAAAAAAAAAAAAAAAAAACGATTCAGATTTGTCACCCTCGATTCAGATATGTCACGCTCTATACAGATTTGAAACCCACTATTCAGATTTTGTCACCCTCGATTCAAATTTTTCACCCTCTATTTAGATTTGTCACTTTCGATTCCAATTTGTCACCCTCGATTCAAATTTTTCACCCGCGATTCAAATTTGTCACCCTCAATTCAGATTTGTCACCCTTGATTCAAATTTTTCAGCCTCTATTTAGATTTGTCACTCTCGATTCAAATGTGTCACCCTCTATTTAGATTTGTCACCTTCGATTCAGATTTGTCACCCTTGATTCAGATTTGTTACCCCATCGATTCAAATTTTTTACACCAAGATTCAGATTTGTCTACTTCCACATTCACATTTCTTACTGTACGACAAAAAACGCTATTGAATAAAGTTTCAAAACATGACAGAAATTTGACGAAGCAACTGATGGCGATCCCGGAAGAGGAGTTAGACTCAAATGCTCTAGAAAAGATATATTTCGTTAATACTAAAAAAAATGGACAGACGCCATATATAACTATCGAAGTTAGTAACTAGTAATTGGGGACAATGTGAATCCGTTTGCATTATCATTTACTCTTTGCCTTGACACAATCCCACTCTAGACCTCATGTAGAACTCCTACATGTCACCCATCGTTAACGATACTGGAATATGGTTCTTTGTATGCACTCTTACATTCATTCCAAGGGTCAGATACGAACAGAAATGGAATATTGCTGCGATATCTGACGACCACAATATTCACGCTTCAGCCGTGATAAAATTCCAAAGCGTTTACGAGGCCTTGTGAATGGTTAGTTCCCTCCCTACAACCTCTTTCCCACAGACGAAATGTTGTTCGCATTTTGCTACTATATGGTTATTTTCATGGCAGATATTCAGGCGAGCTACATTTTTTAGTTCCACCAGTCCAGACATTCACAGATAGGGCCCGCCACGTAGACTGATTTGACTCACTCTCATTCTGTTTATATTCCATTGGTAAAGAAGAAGTTCCATTCAGACAGCTTCTTCTCCAGAACTGTTATGTTAGACCTTTTATTGGTTGAACAATAGTATCAAAAAAAGATATGAACGTGATAGAAAACTAAAATGATCTGAAGAGAGTGTAATAGATGTTATATCTTTCTTTTGTCTCATTTCACCCCAGGCAAGGCTATAATGCTACTAGTATGAAGGGTTTAAATGGAATGAAAGAGAATGAGAGGTCTTTAGTGTGGAGATGGAAGATGGCGATTGACGCTGCATTTAAATTTTTGAAGATTGTAAGCGTCAGGGAAGGAAGAAGTCAAAAGTGCGTTCCATGTCTTGGTGCTTTTACAATATTTTCTTAATTGAATTCCATTATCTTAGCGAAGTATTTTCTTAATGTTTACATTTCTATAATCTTTTAGCAGACAAGGAAGGAGTGTACTTCCTACGTAGAATTACAATAATATCGCTGCGACACCAGATTTTTATTCTTATCTACCTTTGTTCCGCTGAAGAATGTTATCAGTTGTAACCAGATCCATGTGGTAAGTCTACGTCGGGTAAGACATTTTAACTATATTTTCACTACGCGTTTTTTTTTTAAAGGAAATGTGTGAACGCCTTTCAGAAAATGACAGTTCGAATGTCATTGCTAATGTATCGGACTAGCGTCTATGTGTGGCGACTTCCTTCAGCAGTTTTTTTCGGCATGATCTCAAAGATATCCAAGTAAATAAAAAAATACAAAAACAAATAGAATACATATTCTCAGTTGAAATCCTTGGAAAATGCTTTGGAAACGGTCTTTTATTTATCCATCTCAATTTTCCTAAAAACGAAGACTCAAACACACAAATGATATATATATATATATATATATATATATGTGTGTGTGTGTGTGTGTGTGTGTGTGCGTGTGTGTGTGTGTGTGTGCGATTCTGTGTTTGGTACACTCACATACATACATATATATATATATATATATATATATATATATATATATATATACAAATTCCCTCCAAATCTTTGAAAACACTCCCCCAAACTTTGAGATCTGATATATGGACGAGTTTAATAAACCAATAATTCTGAATTATCTTACTAAAGTTACATCTTCAATGTTTTTTCACGGTTTCGTTAATTGCCGTGGATTCCCGTTGAATCAAATTTTAGCCATGTGACCATTAGGATGTAGGTCAGCTCATCGGTTCCATTTCTCTCCCTCTACCCAGGCTCTCCTACCTCCATAATATAATTCCTGTAACGGTGCCTTCTTCTGCCATATCACCCGACATCTCCCTTTTAATGTCTTCCCTCTCTTTTTCCCCAACTACCAAGTATCCCACTACAAACTGATACCGTAAACAGTTTGAAAAATCCTTCTAATTTTAACATTAAAATTCGTAGATGAAAATGGTCATTAACTACATGTACAGGGGTTGAACAAAATAATTGAAACACTTGTTAAATTTTTTAAAAATGTATTTAATATGGAGTTGGCCCTTCTTTAGCCTCACATACAGCTTTAATACGTCTAGGAATGGAATCATACAGCTTCCTGACTTCATCCAGAGGAATCTTCAGCTATTCTTCCATTAACGCCTGCTCCAGCTCTTTAAGACACGACGGTGGAGGATAGCGGCTCCTAACTTGTCGCTCCAAAATGCACCACAAATGTTCAATAATATTGATATCTGGAGATTGGGGAGGCTACTCCATGTGTTCTAGCTCACTTTCATGCTCGTCATACCAATTCTTAACCCCTTGAGCAGTATGTATTGGATCATTATCGTCTTGGAAGATACAGTCACCATCAGGGAATAAAGTCTGGGCCATTGGATGAACATGATCTCCCAAAATGTTCAGGTAATATTTGCTGTTGATTCTACCATGTAGGGCAACTATTGGACCAAGACATTTCCACGATATGGTGACCCAAACTATCATTGATCCACCTCCATTCTTCACTGTTAGTAGAAGGCAGTCAGGGTTGTAAGCTTCTTTGGGCTGCCTCTACACATAAACTCACCCTGGGAAACGAGAAAAACTAGACTTGTCTGAGAATATGACTTCCTGCTGCTTCCTTACTGCTTCCATTGTTCTGTAGACCAGGCATTGTGATCTCTGCACCACTTCAACCTCTTCTGAATTTTGCGAGTGAAGAGAAGAGGTTTCCTTACGGCAGCTCTTCCATGATATCCAGCCTTATGGAGCTCATGACGAACAGTTTTAGTAGAAACTGGACTATTCAGATGATTATTCAACTCAGCAGTTACTTTGGCCGCAGTAGTCCGATGATTTTTTGCCACATTGCGTTTAAATGCACGTCGGTCCCTGTCAGCAAGTTTGTAAGTCTGGCCCAAATTGCTACGGTTGCTAGAGGTTTTTCCCTGTTTCTCGAATTGCGTCATAGTTCTTGATATGGAAGCTCTTGAAAAACCAAACAGTTCAGCAACCTTAGTGATCGAGGCTCCTGCCATGCGAGCTCCAATAATTTGCCCATTTTCAAACTCAGAGAAGTCACGCATTTAGCTTAAATTTTACGAAATTATAAAAATAAATAAGACAAAGACAGTAAATTAGATAAATAAACGTATTTACAATAGATATAACCTGCAATTACGAATCTTTAGTTAAATTTCTTAATATAATATGTCTTTGAAATATAGGAGTGGAATTTGCACCTGTTCCAGTTATTTTGTCCAACCCCTGTATGATTACTAAATATATATATATATATAATTTTTCCCGAGTACTTTCAAATGTTGATACATTCGTCTTCTAAGATTGTTGTGTGTATATTTAACAAATCCTTATCTAACGAATACCTTAGATTTATCATTTATTGGCCACATATGCACCCCACTCTCTCGTACGTTGACTTGTCATTTCTCAAAATTTATGTGCATTACGCACACATATAGATGAACATATAAAAATAATCAAAATAATATTAGACAAATTTTAGTTGATAACATCAACATTTTATACAGGACAATGCAAGGAAAGACTCAAAATTCTGGAGGCTGTTGTAGTAAAAGAGAAACAGCCAACATTAAATAAGTTTAATATACAAAAAAGAAACATACACACACACATAAAAATGTCAGTTTGACCATTTAAAATAAATCACCTTGAGTGATTTGAAATTGGTTCCATCAAATGTGAGAATACTGGAATTAAAAAAAAACAGTTGCATAAATATTCAGAGAACAATCCTTGAAAGCAAATGTAGTAACATTCGAAAGTACTCATTGCAATAAATAATATAAAGTTAGTTGTTTTGTGTTAATGGTAAATTTGTCAAAGTTAATATTTTATATTATATTTTTCCTGAGTAGTTTTGATTTCAAGAATTGTTCTGTGTGTAGTTACACAACTTGTTTTTAATTTTGATGTGCTCACGTTTGATGAAACTAATTTCAAGTCACTCAAGGTGATGTTATATATACAAACAGTCAAACTGGGATGAGTGTGTGCTTGTGTTTATATTAAACACACTTCAATATACAGTCCCCTGTGGAGAAAGAGACCTTATTCAATGTTGGTTGCTCCTCTTTTATTACAACAGCCTCCAAAGTCTTTTCTTGCCCTGTGCCCTGTATAAAATTTTGGTGTTATCTACTGAAGTCTATCATTTGGTTTGTTTGTCATATGTTCATTTATATATGTATGGACTGTCAAAATTTAGTGCAATTCACACACATATAGATGAAAATATGGCAAATAAACAAAATAATATTGATGTTAGACAAATTTTAGTTGATAACATCAAAATTTTATACAGGACAATGAAAGGAAAGACTCCAAATTCTGGAGGGTTTGTAATAAAAGAGAAGCAAGTTTTTAATTTAATTTTATAATAATAATATTGCTACAACATCAGATTTATATTCTTATCTATCTTTTTTCTACTGAAGAATGTTACCAATTTAACCAGATCCATGTGTTAAGACTACGTCGGATCAGAAATTTTAACTACGCGTGTGTTCAGAGGAAAATGCATGAACGCGTTTCAGAAAATGACAGTTTGAATGCCATTGCTAGCGCACGCCTTCCTTCAACAGTTTTGTTCTTCGGCATGAACTGCCAGGATCAAAGATAGGCAAGTAAATAAAACAAAGAAAATAGATGTTCTTGGTTGAAATTCTTGGGAAATATTTTAGAAAATGCCTTTTGTTTAGCATTCTCAGTTTTTTTAAAAACACTGTCTCACATAAACATACATATGATATATGTATGTATGTATGTATGTGTGTGTGTGTGTGTGTGTGTGTGCATATATATATATATATCTATTAATATAAAAAAGAGGCTGTCTGTGTGATACTTTTTCACTTGAGATCCATCCAACTGATTTTGACCAAACTTGGGGCATACATTGTACAATGTAAGAGACAGGTTCTTAGCGTAAGAAATAGAAATTTTTAAAAAAAATCAATAATCGATAAAGCTAATCAAAAATCGATAAATTCAAATTTTCCTCCGATTTCGTTCAAACTCGGTATGTAGGTTACATCATGAAGAGCTCAAGGATTCCTCATTTTTATTTCTACGCCGCTGCGTTTAGCGAAAAACAGAGAAAAACGAAAAATGAATTTCAACACAAATTGATTTCAACACAAATTTTAAACTCAAAATTCCCTAAATTTTCATGCAATCTAATATAAACTTCACTCAATTGTAGCCAACAATAAGTCGATGGTTTAACAGTAATTTAACTTGATAACTGAGTCCACCCATATTTTTCATTGATCTTTCAATCAATTTTCATCAAACTTAACAATTGCTTTATAAACGTATCCTCTTTTATATCTCTGGTAGCACACTGACAAATTGAATTTCAAAAACTCCAAAATAATTGTGGCCTGAAGTGGGTACTCATGTTGCCTGTTTTGCACCTTCATCATGTCCTCGGCTAACTTCGATAGAATAAATACAGACTACTTCTGCTATATCAGTAACTGCATTAATTCAAAATGTTTTTAATGTAAGTAATTTAAAGTAATTGAAGATAGACTCTGTTACATCTAAACATGATTCTGTTTTTTTTTTTTTTGTGTGTGTGTTTTTTGTTCCATTCTAATTGAACGCTTTTTCTGATCGACTAACTGAGTATCGCTGCTAATAGATATATATATATATATATATATATATGTGTGTGTGTGTGTGTGTGTGTGTGTGTGTGTGCGTGTGTGTGTTTGCGTGTGTATGCGAGTTTCTGTTATATACACACACACACACACACACACATATATATATATATATATAGACTTTACTCAGCCGATGTGCGATACATACATACATATATATATATATATATATATATATATATATATATATATATATATAACAGCCTGACGATTACGTCTAGCATGAAACACACTGTCGCCTCTAAGTGTTGACTTCAATGTTCACTTTTATATTTATATATATATATATATATATTTATATATTACTAGTGGTCACACAATAGAAGGCCCACGAACCATTCAGAGTAGAGGGTTACTGTGCAGCGATTCCAAAAGTCAAGAATCGGTCGTTATAAGGTCAGGTTAATATGACTGTTGGAAGAAGAGAACAAACGATTTTGGAAATTTGTGTTATTCTTGCTGTATATCGTCTTGCTATGGTGGGGGTGACATCTTTTTCCAAACGTGCTGATAACTGCATTATGTTAAATTACCTCTCCATCTATTTTTTTATTATTTTTTTCTTTTGCTTCTTGGGAAGTTTTAGCGTCAGACTTCGATACGTCTTGTGAAATAATGTAACAATTTGTATCTACTCATAAGGAAATTGTCTAAGTTTTATCTGCAGACAACTTTTTTCATGTTTTACATTAAAAGATTTTTCCGGTGTATTTGAATTTAGCGTAGGTCACATTCGATTGGCTAATCAGAACAAAGCCCACAAGTCTATTTTTTAAAAATATTCTGCTTTTTGCAATTCAATTAATCTTTCACTCGTCAGCAGTTTAACATCGCCTGAAGAGACACATTTATGATGTTGAAACATAATTGTAAGTGTGTAGCGATTTTCAACATGCTTTAATATCCTGTTATAGTGGAACAACCTGGCACACCCCGACATGGATTGGTCAGTCTATAAAAGACTGAGGAGCTATTGAAGAAGGAGGGAAAGTGAGACAGGGAAGAGGGAATCACGAGATCTCGGTCTCTACGCGGCCCCAAGGCTAAGATCAAAGTGTAGTATCTATTCGCGGATTGCTCACTGAATGATCGCCTATGGGGCCGGGATTCCTTCTCCATTCCCCCTCCCTTCCCACGTTAAACTCCGACCTTGTGTCACAACCTGGCCCTGTGGGAGGTCAAGTAAATCCCGGGATTCCTTCTCCGATACAGGCCGGCGGCAGGGATTCGTCCCTGCGCTGGTAGTATCGTGACTATGTCTGACCAGCTCTGACCAGCTTGGACAAGCTATGACCAGCTAAGACCAGCCAAGACCAGCTATGACTAGCTAAAGCCAAAGCACTGCGACCCGGGTGAAAACTCGGGTCCATTCCCCCTCCCTTCCCACGTTAAACTCCGACCTTGTGTCACAACCTGGCCCTGTGGGAGGTCAAGTGAATCTCGGGAAAGTGAGACAGACAGAGAGACCGAAGGCTACCCTTACGAACCTCCGTGACTTATCTCCTGTTTTCCTTAATGTTACGAACTCTTGCTCATTTGTACTTTACGTACAATAAACCATTGTTACCTGATTTCTTGTGTTATTGTAATCTTTCCACCCGGGATTACTTTGTTGTTCATATCGTATAATCCATGATATAACATATCCTAACATATATATATATATATATATATATATATATATATATATAGAGAGAGAGAGAGAGAGAGAGAGAGAGAGAGAGAGAGAGAGAGAGAGAGCGGCCATAATATAAGGAACGGAAACAACAAAGACATAAATATGTGTATTACTTAAAAAGTAATGCATGAGTAGCAATGAAATTTTTACCGAATAAAGATTAGGGTGTAATGCATAAATATTATACAAAGTTACAAAAATTTACATAATAGTTTTTTTTTTTAATAAAGATTAAATTGAACAAAGGAAATAATCTACTGGACAAAAGTTAAGGAACAAATTTGTTAATATTTGATTGTGAACAAAATATCAACAAAATTTAATATTTGGTAAACATCCCCTTATTTTCAATGACTTGTCTGCATCGTCGACCACATCATCTAATTAATTTCTTGCAAAAATCAGCAGTAATTCCCTCCCATTCGTCTTTCAATAACTCCCATAGGGGATCCTGGTTTTTCAGGTTTCTTTTCTGAGCCCTTTCTCCAATTATCTTCCAAACATTTTCTATTGGATTCAGGTCGGGGCTCTGGGCTGGCCACTTCATTAGGGCGATTCCTTCTTCTTCAAATAAAACCATAACCTTCTGAGCCTTGTGGCAAGGTGCATTGTCCTGCATGAAAATAGGAGATTCATAAAGATTATGGTGTAATCTTGGTACGACATGCTGCTGAAGAAGCCTTTTGTAAATCTCACCATTGATATTGCCATGTACGCGGATGATAGGGCCAACTCCTGCAGTTGAAAACATTCCCCACACCATCACACTGCCGCCACCAAATTTAACTGTTTTCTTGACACATTGAGAAGACAGTCTTTCACCTGTTCTACGGCGTACGTAAGTTTTGCCCTCAGAACCAAATATAGTAAACTTGGACTCGTCACTGAAATGAACTGTATCCCATTGTGCGTCAGTCCAAACAACATGTTCTCTCGCATACTCCAGGCGTGCCCTTTGATTTCGCTTTGAAATGAGAGGCTTCGAAGCTGGAATACGGGCATGCAATCCTGCATCTTTTTAACCTGCGAGCAACCGTTTTCCTTGAGGTTTTATTATCTGTCTCTTCATTAAATTTACGGGTAATTGATGTATTTTTGTAGATATTCTAACAATTCTTCGATCTTCTCTTTGCGATGTTTTTGGAGGTCTGCCGGGTTTTGGCTTTGCATCTAACGTTTTATCGGTTTTATACCTGCTAATTACGCGATGAACGACACTTTTAGACCTATGAACAATATCATAAATTTCTGAAATTTACTTTTTTTCTTGATAGTTAGCGATAATGAGTTTTTTTTTCTTCAAAAGAGAGCGTTTTGCGTGTAGAATTTGCCATATTGCTTAAAAATAAAGTCCTAATGATAAATTAACTTTTACTTATTGTTGAAAAGCTCCATCGAGTTTTTTAACAATGTAAATTAAAAGTTTATGCAAATTATTAACATCGTTCCTTAACTTTTGTCCAGTAGCTTATTTGCTTTGTTCCATTTAATCTTTATTTAAAAAAACTATTATGTAAATTTTTGTAACTTTGTATAATATTTATGCATTACACCCTAATCTTTATTCGGTAAAAATTTCATTGCTAATCATGCATTACTTTTTAAGTAATACACATATTTATGTCTTTGTTGTTTCCGTTGCTTATATTATGGCCGCTACTGTATATATAAGATATCGTACATTGTGGGCTGGTGCTAATAAAATAGTCATCGGTATTATATACTATACTCAGCACCTGAAGATTATTTTGGCATGAAACATGGAATCGTGCTACCGGTGAGGAATAATATATATATATATATATATATATATATATATATATATATATATATATATATATATATATATATATTATGATAATAATAATAATAATAATAATAATAATAATAATAATAATAGCTGGCTACTCGTATTCGAGGATACGCGTCTACTTGGGTGGCCAGCCAATTCCTGTTGTAACCTCTCGCTCAGGCATATTTTGTGACTCATTCACACCCACAGAGCCCACCTGTGGTTTATGCTGCAACTATGCTGAGCAGACCTTAGTCACAGTTTCTGGGAGAGAGCGTTTTATTTAGAATGATCAACAATCTATACAACACCAGCACACTCAAACCCTCGGTCATTTATATATATATATATATATATATATATATATATATATATATATATATATATATATATATATATCATTATTTTAAAAAAATATGATTCCTTCGCTACATAAGAGTTCTCATGTTTCAAAAACAGGAGCCCAAAACTTCAGTATAATTATTAAAATTAAATTAAAGTATCAAGCTCTGTTTTATCCTTAAGCGAAATTTTAAAAACAAAAATACTGAAGAACTTCGGATTATTTACCTAACGTGTTCTTTCCGATTTTTCTATATATTTGCATATATATATATATATATATATATATATATATATATATATATATATATATATATAAGTTACGAAAAATTTGGTAATCCGTATAGGTAGTCCCAAGGAGGATGAAATCCTGAAAGCTCAATCTAAATTCAGAGCTAATAATTTAAAGAAAAACAAACCACTTTAAGGCTCCATGTAATAATTTATTTCACCATAGCCCTTTTAAAGGACGCTGGATCATCAGACTACACTTCCAAAAGGTGAAATGAAAAATGAAATTAACATTTACACTTTTGACGGGTAGTATTAAGTTTATGTAATTTAATAGAGAGGGCAGTGAGGAGTGGTGTGACAGACATGATCGAGCTTAGAGAGGGTTTATTTTATAGTTTCTATCTATCATAATTAGTATTAGAGGAGGAGGGACCAGACATTGACCTATTTAATCGGTTAACTTAACGGAAGTGATATATTGAAAGGGAAGGGGGAGAAGAGAGAAAAAAAGAAAAAGAAAAAAGAAAGAAGGGGGAAGTAAAGAGAAAGAATCTGAAATTAGGCTTTACGAAGAGAGAGGAGGAGTGGTAATTTGTAGCAATTTATGTAAAAAAACAGATTTTAATGTTTGATAGTAATTTAAATGTTTAAAAAATCACCGGAAGAAATTAATTTGATGTTTGATAGTAATTTTAAATATTTAAATCTTTTACAAATAATTTAGGGAATTAATATGAGTTAAATAGTATATTTAAAACACATTCATAGAAAGTACATTAAAAAAAAATTATTTAAAATATAACAGTTTACTGATAGTAATCTTTTAATATTGTAAATGATTGTTATCTCTATCAGTTTGAATCTAATTCATGAATGTAATTTGTGACTATTTTTAGATGGGTAATCTTTTTTACTTAAAGTTTAGGTTTTAAATTAAGATGGAGTAATATTTGAAGGCAATATTAAAGGTTTTGTTTTATCATATACATATATATATACCACACATTCACTTACGTAAATCTCACATATACACACGTTCATTTACATGTGCAATTACACACATAGGCACATACACATGTATCGATATACACAGGTACCTATGTATATTCATATATCAATACTTATACCTATATTTTCAAATCTTTACACATATTTATATTTATATCTATTTAAATTTTTCCTTAAATTTCACAGTTAATGTTTAACGTTAGGTGATGACTTAAGAGTTTAAATATCAAAACAAATATTTCTAATTTTAACATTTTACTGTCAATATTGATAGTTAAAGAGTAATATATATAAATTTAAATTAAATTATCAATTTAAACTGAAATTACCTCCAGATGACTAAAAATAAAAATTTCAATCTCACAATTCTAATTAGAGAATATTAAGAGAAAATAAGATAAAACGGGAATAAAAGAACTTTAAGTCCTTCCCTTAGAATACTTTCCATGTATATATATATATATATATATATATATATATATATATATATATATATATATATATATATATATATACACAAAAAAAAAGATCTATACCCAGAAATACCTACACCTGCATACGTATTTATATTACTATATTTTACATATATTCACACATATTACATATACGAACTCACAAATACTTACATTTATATATACACATATCTACATACACAGACCACATGCAATCCTATATACATGAAACGATATATATATATACATACATATATATATATATATATATATATATATATATATATATATATATATATACACATATACATACATATACACATATATATATATACAAACATACCTACCTAAACTTACGAATACACCTATACACACACACATATATATATACACACATATATATATACATATATATACATATATACATATATATCTTACATATGCGCCTACAATACATATATACATATATATGCATACATACACATCTATACAAATGCATATACACATACACACAAAACCACATATCAATGTTCAAGTTCATCGACATATTTGTATACACACAATTATGTGCCCGCATCCATGTGTGCATACAATCATTTCCAAAACCAAAAATACCATAATATTTTCCTTTCTATATACTTATTTCTAAATATATTTAGTTAGATTGAGGTGGTTTTTATGTCTACATTTATATTACATCGATGACTATTTTATTAACACCAGCCCACAATGTGCGATATCTTATATATATATATATATATATATATATATATATATATAATCGATGACTATTTTATTAACACCAGCCCACAATGTGCGATATCTTATACGAACAAAGCCACAACGTGCTAACCGTATTTAGAAATTAAAACACCACTACTACACACTAAGACATACACATAATGCACACACTCAATTAAGCTGAAAAATCAAATCATCCTTGATAATGGCTAAAGGTATAGCCGAAAGCGCTCGGAAAAATAAAACATTTGGACAGTTCTTACACACCCTTTGCCCAGCAAAGAAAGCTCTTGTTCGTACACAAGAAAAATTAAATAAAAAACTTAACCGTAGACCTTGTCTGTCGTTTTTAAGGAAACTTGCATATATATATATATATATATATATATATATATATATATATATATATATATATATATAAGATATATTACATCGATGACTATTTTATTAACACCAGCTTACAATGTGCGATATCTTATATATATATATATATATATATATATATATATATATATATATATATATATATATATATATATATATTTGAAGTTACTTCTGTTTGGCATATGTGCAGGGTTAGTATGGCAAACGGTTTGCTCACGCTGCGCTGTTCCAGCGAATTTTGAGTACCACTTATATATATATATATGTGTGTGTGTGTGTGTGTGTTTGTGTGTGTGTATGTGTGTGTGTGTGTGTGTGTGCGCGCGCGTGTATAAAAAATTATATATAACTAAAATATAAACCTGCGTCCATGATTGTCCCAAATATCTCCTTTTCACTTCCCAAGCCAGCAGACATGACTATAAAAAAAAAAATTAATTTAAAAGAATATAGGTGAATTAAAAAAGAAAAAAAAACTTTTATTATTTAAAATATGCAATACATACATTTATAAGCAACGTTCGAATCTCCAGACATGAAAAAGTGCATAATATATCAATGACGACAGCATGGAACAGCCAAATATCCAAAATAATGGTCAGATCAATTACGACTGAGTAGGGAATATGGTGCCACATATTTTCGGCTTTGCGTCACATCTAATCTGTGTTTAGATATTCACCATAGCAGTATCGATTTTCTATCCATAACAGCATCATTGTGGTGTAAAATTAATTTTTTTATGCATTTCACGCCAAGTAAGGCGGGATGCCACTAGTACGCAAGGGGTTACAGAGTGGGAGCGAGAGTAAAGAGGCGTGATGGAGGAAAGGATGAAGAGAAGGACAGGGAATAGGCCAGGGCATCTGGAGATGTCGATTGACATTACATTTGAATAGTTGGGGATTATAGCTATCAGGGAACATATAATAGGAAGGGAATTCCACAGACGGTAGGTGCGAGACATGAAGCTATTGGAGTAGAAGAGACTGCCACATTTAACCGTTTCGACAGTCAAAAGGGTGGAACCGTGATGCCAGCCTAATAGCACGCTTAAATTCATGCACTCTGGGAAATAGCAAAAGTAGCACGTTGGAGCAGTTACCGTGAAAGTATTTGTAGAAAAGACAGAGGGAGACGACGGCACGTCTGTCAGAGAGCGACTATAGATGAGATGCCAGCTCAGGACCAACCACATTGCATATCCGTCTCTGGGTCTTGTCGAGGACCTTTAGGCGCACAGCAGGGGGCACCAGACCGTATATGGCAGCAGTATTCCATGCAAGGTCGAATGTCACGAAAAGCTCTTTGTGTTGCAATTACATATTCACCTGTTTTAAAAACGTTTAAAAAAAGTGTATAGTGTGCACCGTTTCAAGCCATGTTGATATCTGAAAAAGTAAGACATTAGCTCGATCAAGACCCAATTGCACTCACTAGCACCACACAGGTAACAGTTTAAAGTATGGGAAGTATTATTCCGCACTCTGTAGTTGATCGAAATTATCGTTTTTTTTTTGGCAGCCATTTGCAACGAGCTGTCCTTGCATTTATACGCATGCGTATTCCGAGACGTTGAGCGTGTACTACTTTTCAACAGACGACTTCGTTTTTTTTATCTTTTTTACGAACTTACAAATAAACATACTGAAAATTCCCAAATTACATTTACGTTGTAACAAAGAAGTAAATCAAGGAGGCCTCGCCACTCCTACATATTTCTTCATTTTGTTTTTTCTATTTATCTTAAAGTATTTTCATCAGCGCTTTTTACACTCGCCACCATGTTTATGGAATGTTTTTCACATATCTAGGTTCGGCCAATATGTAAACAAAGGCATTTTTTTCTTTGTCTATGTATGTTTGTGTGTGTTTGTGTGGTAGAAAGAAATTAAGAGTGCGCGCGTAAAGTATGTATTTGCATACAGGTATAGATATTAGCTAAGTCGAGCACATAACAAAATTCTTGGGGATAAAATTATTGTGTTGTGCCAAGCTTCTGAGATAAGAGTGCCTGTCTTGAAAATAGCATTCGACTTCTTGAAGTTTATTGAAGTTCTTGAAATCTTAAACAGAGACAATTGTTGCTGTAAAGAAATTTCCCTGGGCTAACTCAACTGTTTTTTTTTTGTTTTTTTTTTATGTATATATATATATATATATATATATATATATATATATATAACATGGGAGTTTTACACCTCGCTGATTAGGGAGCCTGATTACAGAAAAAAAAGGAGCATAAGCCCGGAAAGGGAAAAATCTCTAATAATCCATTGTTCCGAGTAACTGCGTTAATACTGTGTTCATTTAAATTCAGATGTGACATGTAGAGGGGGATGTTTGGAGCGTTCTCACTCCCTTAAATGTAAATCTGATCTTACAAACCATTTCAAAGCTTCACACGGGCCACGTAGCTATTAATTTGATACGTTGAAACTCAGTACAAATGACTGTCGATGACATATCTACATTAAACCAACTGCAAACTGCTTTTCCTCCTAACATCAGATCTCAATTAATTAATTATTATATTTTTTTATAAAATATGAAATGTTTTATATTAAACTTAAAGTACACACACATACATATATATGCATATATATATATATATATATATATATATATATATATATATATATATATATATAAAGAGAGAGAGAGAGAGGTATAAATATAAATATAAATATGAATTAAATAAAGAGATATGAGCAAACATACATGCGTGCGATGACGTTCATATACAGATTTGCAAATAAATATTTATTTAAACTTTAGATGTAATCAAAGCAGTGCTCAGTGTATCGAAACAGAGCTATAAAGCATATATTGATAATTACCTACGTCAGTTGTACAACTCAAGAGTTTCATATCTATACAATCGTCATGTAAAAATATGTATGAACTCTGAGTCGTACAACTGAAGTAGATAATATATATATATATATATATATATATATATATATATATATATATATATATAATTTATTTTAGGATATTACTCCGAAAGCATGTCAAAATAGCTGCACAATTGCAGTCGTGAATATATATATATGTATGTATGTATGTATGTATGGGCGCGTGCAGAGTGGTTAGAATTTCACCACGGTTGATTTGTCTTAAAGGACACTTCCTGATGTTAACGGTCTGGAGGGGGTCGATCCCAGCGTGCGGCACCTTTGGAAAGCGCTTGAAAACCATACCACGTGTTGACCCAAGCCATGTGAGTAAAATTGGGTAGACGGAACCTTCGGTGGACGTCGATAGTTGTGCTAGCACGAAGTCACAAGTCACCGTGACCGAGGGTTTGAGTGTGCTGGGCTTGTTAGAGATTGTTGATCACACTAGATAACACGCTCTCTCCCAGAAACTTTAAGTTAGGTCTGCCCAGCATAGGTGAAGTAAAAACCACAGTTTGGCTGTGTGGGTGTTGAACAAACAAAATGTGCCTGAGCGAGCGTCTGTAATAGGGATTGGATAGCCGCCCAACTAGACGCGTATCCTCGAATAAGAGTGGCCAATTATTATATATATATATATGTGTGTGTGTGTGTGTGTGTGTGTGTATTCATTGATGCATCTTTCATTAAATAATATAGACAAATTTTGTCTTTATTTTAAGTAAGTTCCTTTCATATTGTCTGATAACATGATAAAAATAATAATAATAATAATAATAATGTTTATATATATATATATATATATATATATATATATATATATATATATAGGGTGCATATGTTTACAGAAATTCTCTATTTAGAACCAGATAGATATCTTTAATATATGTTTGCACACACACACGCGCGTGCGCGCACACACACACACACACACACATACACACACGTGCACAAACACACACGCACGCGCACGCACGCGCACGCACGCGCACGCACAGATTGGGCAGATGAATCAATGGTGCCTGGAGTTACATGCCTCAATGATATTTTCCCCCAATATCCTTGCGTCGCTAATGGAAGAATTGTAAATTTTTTTATTTAAAATTATTAAAGTTATAATTATTACATTTATTATTGGCAATTGGAGATGCAGTCCTCCAATGGACACAGGTATTCATAAAGCATATTGTTTTTACATAGGGTCATAGACGTCGTCGGAATTATTGGAAATAAATAGGTAAAAAAATTCACTCTCTGTAAAATCAAAGTTTTTTTTTTCTGGATGTTGTTTGGTATGGTGACTTTCACGTGTTGGCTTCCACATCGTAGTTTAGCTGTGTGGAGATCTGCGAAAGAGTGTATGTCTTTTTCGGTGGTTACGCGGTATGCGTGACTGATTGAGCTGGGCATCACTTCTATTTTTTTAGAAAACCTTTAACACGCCGTATCCACTGCTAAATCGTGTAAGATTGATAGCAGGAATGAAGTATTTAAACAATAATGCTTCCATAGTAATTAGATATGTATGACTATGGTTTTGAAAATAATTTTCCCCTACCAAAACAACATCCTTGGTAATGGCTATTAAATTAACCGATATTTACCTATTAACAACAATGTACATAATCCTGTTTCACGCTGCACGATTTTCAAAATGGGTGTTACTTGTTATGCCTGACCGATTGAACTGGGCATCACTATTGTTTAGAAAAGCTTTAAAACGCCGTATTAACTGCTAAATCGTGTAAGATTGATAGCAGGGGTCAGGTATTTAAACAACAATGCTTCCACAGTAATGAGATATCTATGACTATGGGATTTGAAAAGAATTTTCCGATACCAAAACAACATCCATGGTAATAGCTATTGACATAACCGAAAGCGCTCGGAATAATAATAACTTGGGACAATTTGTGATTATGTTATATGTTATTTACCCATTAACAACCATGTACATAATCCTGTTTCATGCTGCACGATTTTCAAAATGGGTGTTTCTTTTTTTTCTTTCGATCGCTCTCAAGCTCAATAAACATTGACACGTTTTTTTTTTAAAAGGATTGCGTCAGCGTGCCGACAATTCGAAATAGTTTATTTTTGTTTATTAATCCATTTACGTTGTTTAATTCTATGATTTTCCGATTCTTGTGTGCATCTAATAGAAACAAGAAGACATTGGAAATCGTTAATCTGTCAACCTTGCTACTCGGAAACGATGTAGTGAATTTGACAATTTGTTTGCAACTTTAACAGTTAATAAAATTTCAATAAATATTTGTAATAAAATAAGTATCTGGAAGCTATTAATGAGATTTGTACATAGTAATATACGACAGTCATTCAATAAATAAGGTGAATTTTTCGGTATAAGGACTTCTAATACAGATAGAAGCTTACTTTTTCTTTTTCTTTTTGTGTTACTTCTTTTTCACATGGATTTAATTTCTTTTGCAGATTAAAAAAACTTTGAGAGTTTTGGCGATTAACAAAGATGGCCGACCAAGATGCATGCTCCAGGATTGAACAGCGGTCAGTTATCAAGTTTTTGGTTGCTGAAGGGTGCAAACCAGTTGAAATTCATAGGAGAATGTCAACTGTGTATGGTGCCACATGTTTCAGCCCAAATAATGTCTACAAGTGGGCTAAATTGTTTAAAGAAGGACGGAGCAGTGTTGAGGATGAAGACAGGCCGAGGAGGCCTACAGAAGTGAGGTCTCCTGAGGTGATCGAATCAGTCAATGACCTCATTCAGTTTGACAGAAGGGTGACAGTGGATGACATTGCAAGGACTTTGAACTTATCTGTTGGGACAGCACACAAGGTCAGCTGCCGGTGGGTGCCAAAGATGCTTACTGCAGAGCACAAACAGCACAGCAGCCCAAACGGTGCAGACCATCAACGAGCTGGGCTGGGAACTGTTCCCTCATCCCCCTTACAGCCCAGACCTTGCCCCTTCAGACTTTCACCTGTTTGGCCCCTTGAAAGTGTTCACGTGGGGCACGAAAGTTTAAAAGTGACGATGAAGTCAAAAGTGTTGTGAGCGACTGGCTGAGACATCAGTCCAAAGATTTTTACGCTGAGGGAATACGGAAGCTAGTGCACAGATGGGAAAAGTGTGTGACAGTGATGGGAGACTATGTTGAAAAATTAAAAAAAAAGTAAGCTTCTATCTGTATTAGAAGTGCTTATAGCGAAATATTCACTTTATTTATTGAATGACCCTCGTATTAAAATAAATGTAAAGTATAGTGATTTGATGTCGTAAAATAAAAGGGAGTAAGAAAATAATTTAATTTAACAGTTAATACATTAAAAATAAATACTTGTGAATAAAATAAATATCTGTGAACAAATCATTGTGATATATGTACATTGGAAAACGTTTAATGTAAAGTATAGTGATATCTTGTAGAAAACTAAAAGTGAGTTAAAAATATAAATGCCGTATGTAAAGAAAATAGTTAATGTATGGCCCATTCTGAAATTAAATCGTCTTTGTCTTTTCCTCTTTAGGATGAACTTACATATATATATATATATATATATATATATATATATATATATATATATATATATATATATATAAGGAGAGAGAGAGAGAGAGAGAGAGTAAAGGTAACAAATAAGTTAATATATAATCCAAGAGGATCCTAGTAATATAGAATATTAAACCTGATCCACAAAAAGAGACCCATATATTTATTATTACAGAGGAAATAATAAACAATAAAATCCAAAATCACCTCATAAGGGGAATATCCTATTTCGGCAATTCCCCTTATGAGGTGATTTTGGATTTTAGTGTTTATATATATATATATATATATATATATATATATATATACAGGGTGACCCCCAAAAAACGGGAACTTTTTAACAATCCAATAAAACCAAGAGTGATGGAAGAAAAATATTTAATTCATAGTAATTGAAACCTTAAAACATGCCATTTACGAAACAATGATGGAATTTTCATTTTTTTTAAATTACGTCCTGTAGATGGCGTCCTCCTGTACGAATGCATTCTTGAAATCTGCTGTTGAGATTCCTCATTGACTGCTGCAACATCTCAGCTGGGATACTGTGAATTTCATTGTCGTTACTAAAATGGCGAAATGTTTACTTGCTCAAGGTCGCTGTCACGCAGTGTTGCCACTTGCTCATGTCTGGCAATACGCACTTCAAAAATTCCCGTTATTTTGGGTCACCCTATATATATATATATATATATATATATATATATATATATATACGTGTGTGTTTGTGTGTGTGTGTGTGTGTGTGTGTGTGTGTGTGTGTGTGTGTGTGTGTGTGTAAGCCAGGGAGATACAAGTAGTTATAGTGATTTATTAATAATCTTGTTTGGTAATACTATTATTTCGCAGGAGCAATTATACACTGAAAATTTCAGATCTAAATTCAGCTCATGCCGACACGCTGATCAAAGTGTCTTTCTCAAAAATTCATTTCGCATCAAAAATCCTCGTTGATGAATATAGAGTTTATATTGGATGGATCTGACGGTTGGACTATATCGATTTGATCTTTCATAAAACTCTACTCATTATTTTATTAAATTCACGAACCAACGTTTTAATCCACTATGAGCCCATACGACAATCCTCTGGATTTAACCATAAAACAAAATTCATGCTGCCTTTATTTTGTTTTGCATATTAAATTCTAGCACATTCGAAAGAGGTTGTCATCGTTATTTTAAATAAGTAAAGATATTATCAGCTGAAAAATCACATTATATATTGCTCCTATAAATAGTTCTCCTATAAACATAGCTCCTATAATTCTAATTGTATCCTGAAAATTTTACCGACATCTTTTGGTTAATATCAATTCTAGTCAGAAAATTCTTAGTTGTATAATATTATTTTGTTCGGAAAATAATGTCCGATTTTAGAAACTTTTATTACTGAATTAATGTATTTAAATACTGTTTAAATCAGTCAACATACAAACCCTGAGCCAATATATTTCTGCTATCGAGTTACAAGGTTATTTACGCCTTTACGATAAAATTGTAAAGGTTTGCACGCCAATAAATTTTTGAATGCAGTTTCTGCAACTTCTTTGCAACGGAACGTTTTTTGGCTTAAAAGAAATTGCCAAAATGTTTGAAAAATTGATAGTCAGTGGGTGAGATATCAGGGGAATTTGGCAAAGTCTCATATTCCAAGTCGGTGAGCTTCTACAGTGTCATCCCGGGAACATGTGGCTGAGCATTGACATGAAACGGCCTAGAACATCGTCGATTAACCAGTCCCATTCGCATTTTGCTTCGCTCGATATTCATTTCGTCCAGTTGCTACCAGTAAGCCTCTGCAGTGAGTCTCTGCAGTGAGTCTCTGCTTAGATTACGGAAAGCTTTAATGGAATGCGCCAACGGCAGACCACTAGGCAGTTACCATAATCTTCTGTTGTTTGTTTTGAAATGTTTATTTGGTGCGTCGTCGTGATGAAACCACTCAGCCGATCACGATTGTCATAAAAGATCCATTTCTCATCAGAGGTTACTGTTCGATCAAGAAATTGATGATTCGAATTTCGCAGATGGAGCATTGAACACACTTGAAAACGTCAAGCTCTTTGGCTTTCATTGAGTTCATGAGGAACCCATTTACCGTGTTTATTCACCTTGCCAATTTTCTGGAGAATGATTCGACATTGTTGAAATGCTGACACGCATTATCTGAAACCATTCTCAGAGACTTTGACGTGGGTTCTTCAGATACTGATTTTAAATAGCAGATAGACACGTTCTACCTTCTTTATCTTCAAGATTCCTATTCCCACTGCGGCACTTCAGAAACCAGTGCCGTACTGTGTGATCATAAGTAGATCCTTCACCCCCATGCTTTATTAATTTGACAGCAGTTAGAGAAGTATTATGATCAAGCTGGGACCCATGCAAAAAAGTAAACGCATCTCTTCTTTCCTTCTCAAGATGAGAAGTATATAATGTTTTAAGAGTAATTTTGAAAGAAATTGTTATAAAATTAACAAAGGGGACTCTTTAATCACCAGAAATGAGTAATATCTTTGTGTGCAACTATCATTATAATATGTTAAAAGACAAAAAATTATTCTAAAATTGGACATTATTTTCCGAACAAGCTAATCCAATCTGATAGTATAATGCATTAGTATGCAAATACATGACCGGCTGACCACTCGTTTCTGAGCACACCTGTCTTCCAGGGCGGCGAGCCAAAACCCATTACATACGCATGATCAATCCACATCACCCAACTGTAGTTTAAGCTGAGCGGACCTTAGTTACAGTTTCTGGGTGGGAACGGATAATCTGGAGTGATCAAATTCTTTAAACAAGGTGAGTACGTCCTAGACACTCGGTCACGGTGACTTGCGTCTTCGTGCGAACAAAAAACATCGACGGCTTCCGCATGGTACCGTGTACCCAGTTTCACTCACGAGGATTTGGTCAAACCTTGATATGGCGAGCAGACACTTTCCAAGCTGGGAGGGAATCATCAGGCTGGTACCATGGGAAGTAATCCCCCTGACAATTCGACCATGATGAGATTTGAAACTGTACATATAGCCTATAACATAACATCTCATAGAACTTATCTAAACTATTAACTTTAAAGGTATATCTAGAGGGTATAACGTTACAATTTGGCTCCCCGCACCGCAAAAAAATGTCTTAGCCCACTCTTAAAAGTTTAATCATGCTAACTTTACTGTAAATGTATTACTGATAATATTTTTTTTTTAAAAATGTATTGCTGGTAATAATTTTTTCCTTCAAAAAGCCATTGCTGGTAAATTTTTGAAAAAATCATATTGCTGGTATTAAAACCTATTTAAATACTTTCATAGTGTTTTGACTCTAGTTTGGGGGTTAACTACTTACCCATAGTTGGGACCCTAAGAGGTGGACCTAGGAACACCAGCAATTAAGAGGTGATTCCACGCTCCTCAAAGCCTCCCGATCAGAGGGCTTGATGTTGGATATAGTTTATCGTCTTACCCAGGACGCGTATGTAGTTTATCGTCATACACAAAACGGGTTGGATGTAGTTTATCGTTTTACCCAGGAGGAGTATGTAGTTTATCGTCATACACAAGACGCGTTGGATGTAGTTTATCGTCTTACCCAGGACGCGTATGTAGTTTATCATCTTACCCAAGACGCGAGACAGTAAAGTAGGAATTCTGAGTTTTTTTTATTGATGATTCCATATTTGATTTAGTTTTTTTTTAAAGTATTTCTATTATTTAATTGGATTTTACGAAGTCATAACATATATCTTTTAAACATAAAAGAGACATAATTGCAAGAGCTGAACTACCAATGGCACCGATAGCAAAACTAAGAACGATCCTTAAAGACAAGAATATTTCCTTGAAATCAATGATCATCTCGTTACGTGAATTGGCTTTCTCCTTATTTCCGTATGTCTTTGAATCTTGGACATTAAAAACAGAATTACGATGAAGAATCGATGCATTAGAAATAAGATGCTACAATACCATCCTATGGATAGCCTACGTAGACAGTATCATAAATGACACGGTGCCAGACCCCATCAGACAAGAAATAGGTCCTTTGGAAAGATCTTATAACCACTGTCAAGAAGAAATTGTATGGAGATGTTGTAAGGATCAATACTCTTTCCACTGCTATTTTACAAGGTAACACCTGAGGCTAGTGGTTTCCAAACTTTTTTTTCTCTGAGCTGCATTTTCTGAATGAAAATTTGCTTACGCCTCACGAAATTTTATGTGATAAAAGTAGATTTAGAAATAAAAAGTACAGTTAATTAAAGGGAGACAACTGCGGATTCGAATTCAGAACATTATCATTGATAACTCTCTCCTCAAATTTGCGGAGCCTAGTTACTCTATTCTTAATACATGATACAATGCAAAAATATCACAATGATAAAATCGGTCAATAATTATTTATAGCTACTTATGCTGGGACTCGTGCGTGCAATTGCAAGTAATGTATAATACTATTTGAAATTTTGAAATCATATTTATTTTTGGCTTATGAATGTTTTAAAACTGTTTCTAAATCTGTGATTGTCTTTCAATCATTCCGTCTCACCTGCTATCCTCTTCTGGCGCACCTATGAGGCGCGCTGCACCGTTTGCGAACCACTGCCTTAGGGAAACGAAGAGGCAGACAGAGAACAAAAATGAGCTGATAACGGGCGGACTGGAAGATCCTTCACAGAGACTCAGACATTGCTACACAACTGAGACCTGTAGAGGGAGCTGTTCTCAAATACGCAGCCATCCTACGACAACAGCCGGGGTTAACATGGGACTGATGATGATGATGATGATGATGATGATGATGATGATGATGATGATGATGATGAAACAAAAATGTTTTTAGTATCATATCTATGATTTGTCTATTTACTACGAAAAAAGAAAAAAAGGCATCCTACTAATGGCAATGCTTTAATTTTGCGAGAGGGTGTAACAATCAAAACATTATTTTATGTACTGGCATGAGATCGCTGAAAAATGAGCATAGCATGATAAAAGCAGCCTTAAACTTGACTAAAATAATTTTTATTTGTCTAAATGATTATGTTATTATGAAGAGAAACGATCAAAGTATTTTTTGATTATTTTTTTACATTTTTTAATCATTTCGAGCACGTCCAAAATTGTTGTTTAAAATCATGTTTTTTTTTCGTCCGGAAAAATCGATCGTCAGTCATTTTTTTCAATTTCGTAAACATAAGTTAATTTTTCCGTTTAAAATTCTAGGAAAACAAGAATTTTGAAGGCAGAAGATAACGATTAACATTGCATTGAAATTTTTGAAGATCAAAGTTGATTGGGAAGCAAGAAACCGGAATAAAATTTCAAAAGCGAGAAGTGCAACAGAAAAAACAGTTAGCATAGAGCTTATGGTTACATCTAGCCATTTCAATTGTAAAATGATAAAACCTTACTTTCAAGAACTAGATGAGAAGTGTAAGAGAAGAAACTGTAAGCATAGAACTTATGGTTACATCTAGCCATTTCAATTGTAAAATGATGGAACCTTTGCTGCCAAGAATTAGATGAGAAGTGCAAGAGAAGAAACTGTTAGCATAGAACTTATGGTTACATCTAGCCATTTCAATTGTAAAATGATGAAACCTTGCTGCCAAGAACTAGATGAGAAGTGTAAGAGAAGGAACTGTTAGCATAGAGCTTATGGTTACATCTAGCCATTTCAATTGTAAAATGATGAATCCTTCCGGCCAAGAACTAGATGAGAAGTGTAAGAGAAGAAACTGTTAGCATAGAACTGATGGTTACATCTAGCCATTTCAATTGTAAAAGGATGAAACCTTGCTGCCAAGAACTAGATGAGAAGTGTAAGAGAAGGAACTGTTAGTATAGAACTGATGGTTACATCTAGCCATTTCAATTGTAAAATGATGAAAACTTGCTGCCAAGAACTAGATGAGAAGTGTAAGACAAGAAACTGTTAGCATAGAACTGATGGTTACATCTAGCCATTTCAATACTAAAATGATGAAAACTTGCTGCCAAGAACTAGATGAGAAGTGTAAGACAAGAAACTGTTAGCATAGAACTGATGGTTACATATAGCCATTTCAATTGTAAAATGATGAAACCTTGCTGCCAAGAACTAGATGAGAAGTGTAAGAGAAGAAACTCTTAGCATAGAACTTAGGGTTACATCTAGCCATTTCAATTGTAAAATAATGAAACCTTGCTGCCAAGAACTAGATGAGAAGTGTAAGAGAAGAAACTGTGAGACTACAACTTATGGTTACATCTAGCCATTTCAATTGTAAAATGATGAAACCTTGCTGCCAAGAACTAGATGAGAAGTGTAAGAGAAGAAACTGTTAGCATAGAAATTATGGTTACATCTAGCCATTTCAATTGTAAAATGATGAAACCTTGCTGCAGAGAACTAGATGAGAAGTGTAAGAGAAGGAACTGTTAGCATAGAGCTTATGGTTACATCTAGCCATTTCAATTGTAAAATGATGAAACCTTGCTGCCAAAAACTAGATGAGAAGTGTAAGAGAAGAAACTGTTAGCATAGAACTTATGGTTACATCTAGCCATTTCAATTGTAAAATGATGAGACCTTGCTGCCAAGAACTAGATGAGAAGTGTAAGAGAAGAAACTGTTAGCATAGAACTTATGGTTAAATCTAGCCATTTCACTTATAAAATGATGAGACCTTGCTGCCAAGAACTAGATGAGAAGTGTAAGAGAAGGAACTGTTAGCATAGAACTTATGGTTACATCTAGCCATTTCAATTGTAAAATGATGAGACCTTGCTGCCAAGAACTAGATGAGAAGTGTAAGAGAAGAAACTGTTAGCATAGAACTTATGGTTACATCTAGCCATTTCAATTGTAAAAAGATGATACCTTGCTGCCAAGAACTAGATGAAAAGTGTATGAGAAGAAACTGTTAGCATAGAACTTATGGTTACATCTAGCCATTTCAATTGTAAAATGATGAAACCTTGCTGCCAAGAACTAGATGGGAAGTGTAAGAGGAGGAACTGTTAGCATAGAACTTATGGTTACATCTAGCCATTTCAAATGTAAAATGATGAGACCTTGCTGCCAAGAACTAGATGAGAAGTGTAAGAGAAGAAACTGTTAGCATAGAACTTAGGGTTACATCTAGCCATTTCAATTGTAAAATGATGAAACCTTGCTGCCAAGAACTAGATGAGAAGTGTAAGAGAAGAAACTGTTAGCATAGAACTTATGGTTACATCTAGCCATTTCAATTGTAAAATGATGAAACCTTGCTGCCAAGAACTAGATGAGAAGTGTAAGAGAAGAAACTGTTAGCATAGAACTTATGGTTACATCTAGCCATTTCAATTGTAAAATGATGAAACCTTGCTGCCAAGAACTAGATGAGAAGTGTAAGAGAAGGAACTGTTAGCATAAAGCGTATGGTTATATCTAGCCATTTCAATTGTAAAATGATGAAACCTTGCTGCCAAAAACTAGATGAGAAGTGTAAGAGAAGAAACTGTTAGCATAGAACTTATGGTTACATCTAGCCATTTCAATTGTAAAATGATGAAACCTTGCTGCCAAGAACTAGATGAGAAGTGTAAGAGAAGGAACTGTTAGCATAGAGCTTATGGTTACATCTAGCCATTTCAATTGTAAAATGATGAAACCTTGCTGCCAAGAACTAGATGAGAAGTGTAAGAGAAGAAACTGTTAGCATAGAACTTATGGTTACATCTAGCCATTTCACTTGTAAAATGATGAGACCTTGCTGCCAAGAACTAGATGAGAAGTGCAAGAGAAGGAACTGTTAGCATAGAACTTATGGTTACATCTAGCCAATTCAATTGTAAAATGATGAGACCTTGCTGCCAAGAACTAGATGAGAAGTGTAAGAGAAGAAACTGTTAGCATAGAACTTATGGTTACATCTAGCCATTTCAATTGTAAAATGATGAGACCTTGCTGCCAAGAACTAGATGAGAAGTGTAAGAGAAGAAACTGTTAGCATAGAACTTATGGTTACATCTAGCCATTTCAATTGTAAAATGATGAAACCTTGCTGCAAAGAACTAGATGAGAAGTGTAAGAGAAGGAACTGTTAGCATAGAACCTATGGTTACATCTAGCCATTTCAATTGTAAAATGATGAGACCTTGCTGCCAAGAACTAGATGAGAAGTGTAAGAGAAGAAACTGTTAGCATAGAACTTATGGTTACATCTAGCCATTTCAATTGTAAAATGATGAAAATTGCTGCCAAAAACTAGATGAGAAGTGTAAGAGAAGAAACTGTTAGCATAGAACTTATGGTTACATCTAGCCATTTCAATTGTAAAATGATGAGACCTTGCTGCCAAGAACTAGATGAGAAGTGTAAGAGAAGAAATTGTTAGCATAGAACTTATGGTTAAATCTAGCCATTTCACTTATAAAATGATGAGACCTTGCTGCCAAGAACTAGATGAGAAGTGTAAGAGAAGGAACTGTTAGCATAGAACTTATGGTTACATCTAGCCAATTCAATTGTAAAATGATGAGACCTTGCTGCCAAGAACTAGATGAGAAGTGTAAGAGAAGAAACTGTTAGCATAGAACTTATGGTCACATCTAGCCATTTCAATTGTAAAATGATGAGACCTTCCTGCCAAGAACTAGATGAGAAGTGTAAGAGAAGAAACTGTTAGCATAGAACTTATGGTTACATCTAGCCATTTCAATTGTAAAATGATGAAACCTTGCTGTCAAGAACTAGATGAGAAGTGTAAGAGAAGGAACTGTTAGCATAGAACCTATGGTTACATCTAGCCATTTCAATTGTAAAATGATGAGACCTTGCTGCCAAGAACTAGATGAGAAGTGTAAGAGAAGAAACTGTTAGCATAGAACCTATGGTTACATCTAGCCATTTCAATTGTAAAATGATGAAACCTTGCTGCCAAGAACTAGATGAGAAGTGTAAGAGAAGAAATTGTTAGCATAGAACTTATGGTTACATCTAGCCATTTCAATTGTAAAATGATGAAACCTTGCTGCCAAGAACTAGATGAGAAGTGTAAGAGAAGGAACTGTTAGCAGAGAGCTTATGGTTAAATCTAGCCATTTCAATTGTAAAATGATGAAACCTTGCTGCCAAGAACTAGATGAGAAGTGTAAGAGAAGAAACTGTTAGCATAGAGCTTATGGGTATATCTAGCCATTTCAATTGTAAAATGATGAAATCTTCCTGCCAAGAACTAGATGAGAATTGTAAGAGAAGAAACTGTTAGCATTGAACTTATGGTTACATATAGCCATTTCAATTGTAAAATGATGAAAACTTGCTGCCAAGAACTAGATGAGAAGTGTAAGAGAAGAAACTGTTAGCATAGAACTTATGGTTACATCTAGCCATTTCAATTGTAAAATGATGAAACCTTGCTGCCAAGAACTAGATGAGAAGTGTAAGAGAAGGAACTGTTAGCATAGAGCTTATGGTTACATCTAGCCATTTCAATTGTAAAATGATGAATCCTTCCTGCCAAGAACTAGATGAGAAGTGTAAGAGAAGAAACTGTTAGCATAGAACTTATGGTTACATCTAGCCATTTCAATTGTAAAATGATGAAACCTTGCTGCCAAGAACTAGATGAGAAGTGTAAGAGAAGGAACTGTTAGCATAGAGCTTATAGTTACATCTAGCCATTTCAATTGTAAAATGATGAAACCTTGCTGCCAAGAAATAGATGAGAAGTGTAAGAAAAGGAACTGTTAGCATAGAGCTTATGGTTACATCTAGCCATTTCAATTGTAAAATGATGAGACCTTGCTGCCAAGAACTAGATGAGAAGTGTAAGAGAAGGAACTGTTAGCATAGAGCTTATCGTTACATCTAGCCATTTCAATTGTAAAATGATGAAATCTTGCTGCCAAAAACTAGATGAAAAGTGCAAGAGAAGAAACTGTTAGCATAGATCTTATGGTTACATCTAGCCATTTCAATTGTAAAATGATGAGACCTTGCTGCCAAGAACTAGATGAGAAGTGTAAGAGAAGAAACTGTTAGCATAGAACTTAGGGTTACATCTAGCCATTTCAATTGTAAAATGATGAAACCTTGCTGCCAAGAACTAGATGAGAAGTGTAAGAGAAGAAACTGTTAGCAAAGAACTTATGGTTACATCTAGCCATTTCAATTGTAAAATGATGAAACCTTGCTGCCAAGAACTAGATGAGAAGTGTAAGAGAAGGAACTGTTAGCATAGAGTTTATGGTTACGTCTAGCCATTTCAATTGTAAAATGATGAAACTTTGCTGCCAAGAAATAGATGAGAAGTGTAAGAGAAGAAACTGTTAGCATAGAACTTATGGTTACATCTAGCCATTTCAATTGTAAAATGATGAAACCTTGCGGCCAAGAACTAGATGAGAAGTGTAAGAGAAGGAACTGTTAGCATAGAACTGATGGTTACATCTAGCCATTTCAATTGTAAAATGATGAAAACTTGCTGCCAAGAACTAGATGAGAAGTGTAAGACAAGAAACTGTTAGCATAGAACTGATGGTTACATATAGCCATTACAATTGTAAAATGATGAAACCTTGCTGCCAAGAACAAGATGAGAAGTGTAAGAGAAGGAACTGTTAGCATAGAGATTATGGTTACATCTAGCCATTTCAATTGTAAAATGATGAAACCTTGCTGCCAAGAAATAGATGAGAAGTGTAAGAGAAGGAACTGTTAGCATAGAGCTTATGGTTACATCTAGCCATTTCAATTGTAAAATGATGAAACCTTGCTGCCAAGAACTAGATGAGAAGTGTAAGAGAAGGAACTGTTAGCATAGAGCTTATGGTTACATCTAGCCATTTCAATTGTAAAATGATGAAACCTTGCTGCCAAGAACTAGATGAGAAGTGTAAGAGAAGAAACTGTTAGCATAGAACCTATGGTTATATCTAGCCATTTCAATTGTAAAATGATGAGACCTTGCTGCCAAGAACTAGATGAGAAGTGTAAGAGAAGAAACTGTTAGCATAGAACTTATGGTTACATCTGGCCATTTCAATTGTAAAATGATGAAACCTTGCTGCCAAGAACTAGATGAGAAGTGTAAGAGAAGAAACTGTTAGCATAGAACTTATGGTTACATCTAGCCATTTCAATAGTAAAATGATGAGACCTTGCTGCCAAGAATTAGATGAGAAGTGTAAGAGAAGAAACTGTTAGCATAGAACTTATGGTTACATCTAGCCATTTCAATTGTAAAATGATGAGACCTTGCTGCCAAGAACTAGATGAGAAGTGTAAGAGAAGAAACTGTTAGCATAGAACTTATGGTTACATCTAGCCATTTCAATTGTAAAATGATGAAACCTTGCTGCCAAGAACTAGATGAGAAGTGTAAGATAAGGAACTGTTACCATAGAACCTATGGTTACATCTAGCCATTTCAATTGTAAAATTATGAGACCTTGCTGCCAAGAACTAGATGAGAAGTGTAAGAGAAGAAACTGTTAGCATAGAACTTATGGTTGCATCTAGCCATTTCAATTGTAAAATGATGAAACCTTGCTGCCAAGAACTAGATGAAAAGTGTAAGAGAAGAAACTGTTAGCATAGAACTTATGGTTACATCTAGCCCTTTCAATTGTAAAATGATGAAACCTTGCTGCCAAGAACTAGATGAGAAGTGCAAGAGAAGAAACTGTTAGCATAGAACTTATGGTTGCATCTAGCCATTTCAATTGTAAAATGATGAAATCTGGCTTCCAAGAAGTAGATAAAAAGTGCAAGAGAAGAAACTGTTAGCATAGAACTTATGGTTACATCTAGCCATTTCAATTGTAAAATGATGAAACCTTGCTGCCAAGAACTAGATGAGAAGTGCAAGAGAAGAAACTGTTAGCATAGAACTTATGGTTACATCTAGCCCTTTCAATTGTAAAATGATGAAACCTTGCTCCCAAGAACTAGATGAGAAGTGCAAGAGAAGGAACTGTTAGCATAGAACTGATGGTTACATCTAGCCATTTCAATTGTAAAATGATGAAAACTTGCTGCCAAGAACTAGATGAGAAGTGTAAGACAAGAAACTGTTAGCATAGAACTGATGGTTACATATAGCCATTACAATTGTAAAATGATGAAACCTTGCTGCCAAGAACAAGATGAGAAGTGTAAGAGAAGGAACTGTTAGCATAGAGCTTATGGTTACATCTAGCCATTTCAATTGTAAAATGATGAAACCTTGCTGCCAAGAAATAGATGAGAAGTGTAAGAGAAGGAACTGTTAGCATAGAGCTTATGGTTACATCTAGCCATTTCAATTGTAAAATGATGAAACCTTGCTGCCAAGAACTAGATGAGAAGTGTAAGAGAAGGAACTGTTAGCATAGAGCTTATGGTTACATCTAGCCATTTCAATTGTAAAATGATGAAACCTTGCTGCCAAGAACTAGATGAGAAGTGTAAGAGAAGAAACTGTTAGCATAGAACCTATGGTTATATCTAGCCATTTCAATTGTAAAATGATGAGACCTTGCTGCCAAGAACTAGATGAGAAGTGTAAGAGAAGAAACTGTTAGCATAGAACTTATGGTTACATCTGGCCATTTCAATTGTAAAATGATGAAACCTTGCTGCCAAGAACTAGATGAGAAGTGTAAGAGAAGAAACTGTTAGCATAGAACTTATGGTTACATCTAGCCATTTCAATAGTAAAATGATGAGACCTTGCTGCCAAGAATTAGATGAGAAGTGTAAGAGAAGAAACTGTTAGCATAGAACTTATGGTTACATCTAGCCATTTCAATTGTAAAATGATGAGACCTTGCTGCCAAGAACTAGATGAGAAGTGTAAGAGAAGAAACTGTTAGCATAGAACTTATGGTTACATCTAGCCATTTCAATTGTAAAATGATGAAACCTTGCTGCCAAGAACTAGATGAGAAGTGTAAGATAAGGAACTGTTACCATAGAACCTATGGTTACATCTAGCCATTTCAATTGTAAAATTATGAGACCTTGCTGCCAAGAACTAGATGAGAAGTGTAAGAGAAGAAACTGTTAGCATAGAACTTATGGTTGCATCTAGCCATTTCAATTGTAAAATGATGAAACCTTGCTGCCAAGAACTAGATGAAAAGTGTAAGAGAAGAAACTGTTAGCATAGAACTTATGGTTACATCTAGCCCTTTCAATTGTAAAATGATGAAACCTTGCTGCCAAGAACTAGATGAGAAGTGCAAGAGAAGAAACTGTTAGCATAGAACTTATGGTTGCATCTAGCCATTTCAATTGTAAAATGATGAAATCTGGCTTCCAAGAAGTAGATAAAAAGTGCAAGAGAAGAAACTGTTAGCATAGAACTTATGGTTACATCTAGCCATTTCAATTGTAAAATGATGAAACCTTGCTGCCAAGAACTAGATGAGAAGTGCAAGAGAAGAAACTGTTAGCATAGAACTTATGGTTACATCTAGCCCTTTCAATTGTAAAATGATGAAACCTTGCTCCCAAGAACTAGATGAGAAGTGCAAGAGAAGAAACTGTTAGCATAGAACTTATGGTTACATCTAGCCATTTCAATTGTAAAATGATGAAATCTGGCTTCCAAGAAGTAGATAAAAAGTGCAAGAGAAGAAACTGTTAGCATAGAACTTATGGTTACATCTAGCCATTTCAATTGTAAAATGATGAAACCTTGCTGCCAAGAACTAGATGAGAAGTACAAGAAAAGAGACTGTTAGCATAGAACTTATGTTTACATCTAGCCATTTCAATTGTAAAATGATGAAACCTTGCTGCCAAGAACTAGATGAAAAGTGCAAGAGAAAAAACTGTTAGCATAGAGCTTATGGTTGCATCTAGCCATTTCAATTGGAAAATGATGAAACCTTCCTGCCAATAAATAAATGAGAAATGCACTAGAAGAAACTGTTAGCATAGAACTTATGGTTACATCTAGCCCTTTCAATTGTAAAATGATGAAACCTTGCTGCCAAGAACTAGATGAGAAGTGCAAGAGAAGAAACTGTTAGCATAGAACTTATGGTTATATCTAGCCCTTTCAATTGTAAAATCATGAAACTTTGCTGCCAAGAAATAAATGAGAAGTGCAAGAGAAGAAACTGTTAGCATAGAACTTATGGTTACATCTAGCCATTTCAATTGTAAAATGATGAAACCTTGCTGCAAAGTACTAGATGAAAAGTGCAAGAGAAGAAATTGTTAGCATAGAACTTATGGTTGCATCTAGCCATTTCAATTTTAAAATGATGAAACCTTGCTGCCAAGAACTAGATGAGAAGTGCAAGAGAAGAAACTGTTAGCATAGAACTTATGGTTACATCTAGCCATTTCAATTATAAAATGATGAAATCTTGCTTCCAAGAAGTAGATAAAAAGTGCAAGAGAAGAAACTGTTAGCATAGAACTTATGGTTACATCTAGCCATTTCAATTGTAAAATGATGAAACCATGCAGCCAAGAACTAGATGAGAAGTGCAAGAGAAGAAACTGTTAGCATAGAACTTATGGTTACATTTAGCCCTTTCAATTGTAAAATGATGAAACCTTGCTTCCAAGAAATAAATGAGAAGTGCACTAGAAGAAACTGTTAGCATAGAACTTATGGTTACATCTAGCCCTTTCAATTGTAAAATGATGAAACCTTGCTGCCAAGAACTAGATGAGAAGTGCAAGAGAAGAAACTGTTAGCAGAGAACTTATGGTTACATCTAGCCATTTCAATTGTAAAATGATGAGACCTTGCTGCCAAGAACTAGATGAGAAGTACAAGAAAAGAAACTGTTAGCATAGAACTTATGGTTATATCTAGCCATTTCAGTTATAAAATGATGAAACCTTGCTGCCAAGAAATAAATGAGAAGTGCAAGAAAAGAAACTGTTAGCATAGAACTTATGGTTACATCTAGCCATTTCAATTATAAGACGATGAAGTTTTGCTGCGAAGATCTAGATGAGAAGTGCAAGAGAAGAGACTGTTAGCATAGAACTTATGGTTACATTTAGCCATTTCAATTGTAAAAAGATGAAACATTCCTGCCAAGAAATAAATGAGAAGTGCACGAGAAGAAACTGTTAGCATAGAACTTATGGTTACATCTAGCCATTTCAATTGTAAAATGATGAAACCTTGCTGCCAAGAACAAGTTGAGAAGTGCAAGAGAAGAAACTGTTAGCATAGAACTTATGGTTACATCTAGCCATTTCAATTGTAAAATGATGAAACATTCCTGCCAAGAAATAAATGAGAAGTGCACGAGATGAATCTGTTAGCATAGAATTTATGGTTACATCTAGCCATTTCAATTGTAAAATGATGAAACCTTGCTGCCAAGAACTAGTTGAGAAGTGCAAGAGTAGAAACTGTTAGCATAGAACTTATGGTTACATCTAGCCATTTCAATTGTAAAATCATGAAACCTTGCTGCCAAGAAATAAATGAGAAGTGCAAGAGAAGAAACTGTTAGCATAGAACTTATGGTTACATCTAGCCATTTCAATTGTAAAATCATGAAACCTTGCTGCCAAGAAATAAATGAGAAGTGCAAGAGAAGAAACTGTTAACATAGAACTTATGGTTACATCTAGCCATTTCAATTGTAAAATCATGAAACCTTGCTGCCAAGAAATAAATGAGAAGTGCAAGAGAAGAAACTGTTAGCATAGAACTTATGGTTACATCTAGCCATTTCAATTGTAAAATGATGAAACATTCCTGCCAAGAAATAAATGAGAAGTGCACGAGAAGAATCTGTTAGCGTAGAACTTATGGTTACATCTAGCCATTTCAATTGTAAAATGATGAAACCTTGCTGCCAAGAACTAGTTGAGAAGTGCAAGAGAAGAAACTGTTAGCATAGAACTTATGGTTACATCTAGCCATTTCAATTGTAAAATCATGAAACCTTGCTGCCAAGAAATAAATGAGAATTGCAAGAGAAGAAACTGTTAGCATAGAACTTATCGTTACATCTAGCCATTTCAATTGTAAAATGATGAAACATTCCTGCCAAGAAATAAATGAGAAGTGCAAGAGAAGAAACTGTTAGCATAGAACTTATGGTTACATCTAGCCATTTCAATTGTAAAATCATGAAACCTTGCTGCCAAGAAATAAATGAGAAGTGCAAGAGAAGAAACCTTTAACATAGAACTTATGGTTACATCTAGCCATTTCAATTGTAAAATCATGAAACCTTGCTGCCAAGAAATAAATTAGAAGTGCAAGAGAAGAAACTGTTAGCATAGAACTTATGGTTACATCTAGCCATTTCAATTGTAAAATGATGAAACATTCCTGCCAAGAAATAAATGAGAAGTGCACGAGAAGAATCTGTTAGCATAGAACTTATGGTTACATCTAGCCATTTCAATTGTAAAATCATGAAAACTTGCTGCCAAGAAATAAATGAGAAGTGCAAGAGAAGAAACTGTTAACATAGAACTTATGGTTAAATCTAGCCATTTCAATTGTAAAATCATGAAACCTTGCTGCCAAGAAATAAATGAGAAGTGCAAGAGAAGAAACTGTTAGCATAGAACTTATGGTTACATCTAGCCATTTCAATTGTAAAATGATGAAACATTCCTGCCAAGAAATAAATGAGAAGTGCACGACAAGAATCTGTTAGCAAAGAACTTATGGTTACATCTAGCCATTTCAATTGTAAAATGATGAAACCTTGCTGCCAAAAACTAGTTGAGAAGTGCAAGAGAAGAAACTGTTAGCATAGAACTTATGGTTACATCTAGCCATTTCAATTGTAAAATCATGAAACCTTGCTGCCAAGAAATAAATGAGAAGTGCAAGAGAAGAAACTGTTAGCATAGAACTTATCGTTACATCTAGCCATTTCAATTGTAAAATGATGAAACATTCCTGCCAAGAAATAAATGAGAAGTGCAAGAGAAGAAACTGTTAGCATAGAACTTATGGTTACATCTAGCCATTTCAACTGTAAAATGATGAAACATTCCTGCCAAGAAATAAATGAGAAGTGCACGAGAAGAATCTGTTAGGATAGAACTTATGGTTACATCTAGCCATTTCAATTGTAAAATGATGAAACCTTGCTGCCAAGAACTAGTTGAGAAGTGCAAGAGAAGAAACTGCTAGCATAGAACTTATGGTTACATCTAGCCATTTATATTGCAAAATCATGAAACCTTGCTGCCAAGAAATAAATGAGAAGTGCAAGAGAAGAAACTGTTAGCATAGAACTTATGGTTACATCTAGCCATTTCAATTGTAAAATCATGAAACCTTGCTGCCAAGAAATAAATGAGAAGTGCAAGAGAAGAAACTGTTAACATAGAACTTATGGTTACATCTAGCCATTTCAATTGTAAAATCATGAAACCTTGCTGCCAAGAAATAAATGAGAAGTGCAAGAGAAGAAACTGTTAGCATAGAACTTATGGTTACATCTAGCCATTTCAATTGTAAAATGATGAAACATTCCTGCCAAGAAATAAATGAGAAGTGCACGAGAAGAATCTGTTAGCATAGAACTTATGGTTACATCTAGCCATTTCAATTGTAAAATGATGAAACCTTGCTGCCAAAAACTAGTTGAGAAGTGCAAGAGAAGAAACTGTTAGTATAGAACTTATTGTTACATCTAGCCATTTCAATTGTAAAATCATGAAACCTTGCTGCCAAGAAATAAATGAGAAGTGCAAGAGAAGAAACTGTTAGCATAGAACTTATCGTTACAACTAGCCATTTCAATTGTAAAATGATGAAACATTCCTGCCAAGAAATGAATGAGAAGTGCAAGAGAAGAAACTGTTAGCATAGAACTTATGGTTACATCTAGCCATTTCAATTGTAAAATCATGAAACCTTGCTGCCAAGAAATAAATGAGAAGTGCAAGAGAAGAAACTGTTAACATAGAACTTATGGTTACATCTAGCCATTTCAATTGTAAAATCATGAAACCTTGCTGCCAAGAAATAAATGAGAAGTGCAAGAGAAGAAACTGTTAGCATAGAACTTATGGTTACATCTAGTCATTTCAATTGTAAAATGATGAACCATTCCTGCCAAGAAATAAATGAGAAGTGCACGAGAAGAATCTGTTAGCATAGAACTTATGGTTACATCTAGCCATTTCAATTGTAAAATGATGAAACCTTGCTGCCAAGAACTAGTTCAGAAGTGCAAGAGAAGAAACTGTTAGCATAGAACTTATGGTTACATCTAGCCATTTCAATTGTAAAATCATGAAACCTTGCTGCCAAAAACTAGATGAAAAGTGCAAGAGAAGAAACTGTTAGCATAGAACTTATGGTTGCATCTAGCCATTTCAATTGTAAAATGATGAAACCTTGCTGCCAAGAACTAGTTGAGAAGTGCAAGAGAAGAAACTGTTAGCATAGAACTTATGGTTACATCTAGCCATTTCAATTGTAAAATCATGAAACATTCCTGCCAAGAAATAAATGAGAAGTGCAAGAGAAGAAACTGTTAGCATAGAACTTATCGTTACATTTAGCCATTTCAATTGTAAAATGATGAAACATTCCTGCCAAGAAATAAATGAGAAGTGCAAGAGAAGAAACTGTTAGCATAGAACTTATGGTTACATCTAGCCATTTCAATTGTAAAATCATGAAACTTTGCTGCCAAGAAATAAATGAGAAGTGCAAGAGAAGAAACTGTTAACATAGAACTGATGGTTACATCTAGCCATTTCAATTGTAAAATCATGAAACCTTGCTGCCAAGAAATAAATGAGAAGTGCAAGAGAAGAACCTGTTTCATAGAACTTATGGTTACATCTAGCCATTTCAATTGTAAAATGATGAAACATTCCTGCCAAGAAATAAATGAGAAGTGCACGAGAAGAATCTGTTAACATAGAACTTATGGTTACATCTAGCCATTTCAATTGTAAAATGATGAAACCTTGCTGCCAAGAACTAGTTGAGAAGTGCAAGAGAAGAAACTGTTAGCATAGAACTTATGGTTACATCTAGCCATTTCAATTGTAAAATCATGAAACCTTGCTGCCAAGAAATAAATGAGAAGTGCAAGAGAAGAAACTGTTAACATAGAACTTATGGTTACATCTAGCCATTTCAATTGTAAAATCATGAAACCTTGCTGCCAAGAAATAAATGAGAAGTGCAAGAGAAGAAACTGTTAGCATAGAACTTATGGTTACATCTAGCCATTTCAATTGTAAAATGATGAAACATTCCTGCCAAGAAATAAATGAGAAGTGCACGAGAAGAATCTGTTAGCATAGAACTTATGGTTACATCTAGCCATTTCAATTGTAAAATGATGAAACCTTGCTGCCAAGAACTAGTTGAGAAGTGCAAGAGAAGAAACTGTTAGCATAGAATTTATCGTTACATCTAGCCATTTCAATTGTAGAATGATGAAACCTTGCTGCCACGAAGTAGGTGAAATGTGCAAGAGAAGAAACTGTTAGCATAGAACTTCTGGTTACATCTAGCCATTTCAATTGTAAAATGATGAAAACTTGCTGCCAAGAAATAAATGAGATGTGCACGAGAAGAAACTGTTAGCATAGATCTTATGGTTACATCTAGCCATTTCAATTGTAAAATGATGAAAGCTTGCTGCCAAGAACTAGATGAGAAGTGCAAGAGAAGAAACTGTTAGCATAGAACTTATGGTTACATCTAGCCCTTTCAATTGTAAAATCATGAAACCTTGCTGCCAAGAAATAAATGAGAAGTGCAAGAGAAGAAACTGTTAGCATAGAACTTATGGTTACATCTAGCCATTTCAATTGTAAAATGATGAAACCTTGCTGCCAAGAACTAGATGAAAAGTGCAAGAGAAGAAACTGTTAGCATAGAACTTATGGTTGCATCTAGCCATTTCAATTGTAAAATGATGAAACCTTGCTGCCAAGAACTAGATGAGAAGTGCAAGAGAAGAAACTGTTAGCATAGAACTTATGGTTACATCTAGCCATTTCAATTGTAAAATCATGAAACCTTGCTGCCAAGAAATAAATGAGAAATGCAAGAGAAGAAACTGTTAACATAGAACTTATGGTTACATCTAGCCATTTCAATTGTAAAATCATGAAACCTTGCTGCCAAGAAATAAATGAGAAGTGCAAGAGAAGAAACTGTTAGCATAGAACTTATGGTTACATCTAGCCATTTCAATTGTAAAATGATGAAACATTCCTGCCAAGAAATAAATGAGAAGTGCACGAGAAGAATCTGTTAGCATAGAACTTATTGTTACATCTAGCCATTTCAATTGTAAAATGATGAAACCTTGCTGCCAAGAACTAGTTGAGAAGTGCAAGAGAAGAAACTGTTAGCATAGAACTTATCGTTACATCTAGCCATTTCAATTGTAGAATGATGAAACCTTGCTGCCACGAAGTAGGTGAAATGTGCAAGAGAAGAAACTGTTAGCATAGAACTTCTGGTTACATCTAGCCATTTCAATTGTAAAATGATGAAAACTTGCTGCCAAGAAATAAATGAGATGTGCACGAGAAGAAACTGTTAGCATAGACCTTATGGTTACATCTAGCCATTTCAATTGTAAAATGATGAAACCTTGCTGCCAAGAACTAGATGAGAAGTGCAAGAGAAGAAACTGTTAGCATAGAAATTATGGTTACATCTAGCCCTTTCAATTGTAAAATCATGAAACCTTGCTGCCAAGAACTAGATGAAAAGTGCAAGAGAAGAAACTGTTAGCATAGAACTTATGGTTGCATCTAGCCATTTCAATTGTAAAATGATGAAACCTTGCTGCCAAGAACTAGATGAGAAGTGCAAGGGAAGAAACTGTTAGCATAGAACTTATGGTTACATCTAGCCATTTCAATTGTAAAATCATGAAACATTCCTGCCAAGAAATAAATGAGAAGTGCAAGAGAAGAAACTGTTAGCATAGAACTTATGGTTACATCTAGCCATTTCAATTGTAAAATCATGAAACCTTGCTGCCAAGAAATAAATGAGAAGTGAGAGAGAAGAAACTGTTAACATAGAACTTATGGTTACATCTAGCCATTTCAATTGTAAAATGATGAAACCTTGCTGCCAAAAACTAGTTGAGAAGTGCAAGAGAAGAAACTGTTAGCATAGAACTTATGGTTACATCTAGCCATTTCAATTGTAAAATCATGAAACCTTGCTGCCAAGAAATAAATGAGAAGTGCAAGAGAAGAACCTGTTTCATAGAACTTATGGTTACATCTAGCCATTTCAATTGTAAAATGATGAAACATTTCTGCCAAGAAATAAATGAGAAGTGCACGAGAAGAATCTGTTAGCATAGAACTTATGGTTACATCTAGCCATTTCAATTGTAATATGATGAAACCTTGCTGCCAAGAACTAGTTGAGAAGTGCAAGAGAAGAAACTGTTAGCATAGAACTTATGGTTACATCTAGCCATTTCAATTGTAAAATCATGAAACCTTGCTGCCAAGAAATAAATGACAAGTGCAAGATAAGAAACTGTTAACATAGAACTTATGGTTACATCTAGCCATTTCAATTGTAAAATCATGAAACCTTGCTGCCAAGAAATAAATGAGAAGTGCAAGAGAAGAAACTGTTAGCATAGAACTTATGGTTACATCTAGCCATTTCAATTGTAAAATGATGAAACATTCCTGCCAAGAAATAAATGAGAAGTGCACGAGAAGAATCTGTTAGCATAGAACTTATGGTTACATCTAGCCATTTCAATTGTAAAATGATGAAACCTTGCTGCCAAGAACTAGTTGAGAAGTGCAAGAGAAGAAACTGTTAGCATAGAACTTATCGTTACATCTAGCCATTTCAATTGTAGAATGATGAAACCTTGCTGCCACGAAGTAGGTGAAATGTGCAAGAGAAGAAACTGTTAGCATAGAACTTCTGGTTACATCTAGCCATTTCAATTGTAAAATGATGAAAACTTGCTGCCAAGAAATAAATGAGATGTGCACGAGAAGAAGCTGTTAGCATCGATCTTATGGTTACATCTAGCCATTTCAATTGTAAAATCATGAAACCTTGCTGCCAAGAAATAAATGAGAAGTGCAAGAGAAGAAACTGTTAGCATAGAACTTATGGTTACATCTAGCCATTTCAATTGTAAAATGATGAAACCTTGCTGCCAAGAACTAGATGAAAAGTGCAAGAGAAGAAACTGTTAGCATAGAACTTATGGTTGCATCTAGCCATTTCAATTGTAAAATGATGAAACCTTGCTGCCAAGAACTAGTTGAGAAGTGCAAGAGAAGAAACTGTTAGCATAGAACTTATGGTTACATCTAGCCATTTCAATTGTAAAATCATGAAACATTCCTGCCAAGAAATAAATGAGAAGTGCAAGAGAAGAAACTGTTAGCATAGAACTTATCGTTACATTTAGCCATTTCAATTGTAAAATGATGAAACATTCCTGCCAAGAAATAAATGAGAAGTGCAAGAGAAGAAACTGTTAGCATAGAACTTATGGTTACATCTAGCCATTTCAATTGTAAAATCATGAAACCTTGCTGCCAAGAAATAAATGAGAAGTGCAAGAGAAGAAACTGTTAACATAGAACTGATGGTTACATCTAGCCATTTCAATTGTAAAATCATGAAACCTTGCTGCCAAGAAATAAATGAGAAGTGCAAGAGAAGAACCTGTTTCATAGAACTTATGGTTACATCTAGCCATTTCAATTGTAAAATGATGAAACATTTCTGCCAAGAAATAAATGAGAAGTGCACGAGAAGAATCTGTTAGCATAGAACTTATGGTTACATCTAGCCATTTCAATTGTAATATGATGAAACCTTGCTGCCAAGAACTAGTTGAGAAGTGCAAGAGAAGAAACTGTTAGCATAGAACTTATGGTTACATCTAGCCATTTCAATTGTAAAATCATGAAACCTTGCTGCCAAGAAATAAATGACAAGTGCAAGAGAAGAAACTGTTAACATAGAACTTATGGTTACATCTAGCCATTTCAATTGTAAAATCATGAAACCTTGCTGCCAAGAAATAAATGAGAAGTGCAAGAGAAGAAACTGTTAGCATAGAACTTATGGTTACATCTAGCCATTTCAATTGTAAAATGATGAAACATTCCTGCCAAGAAATAAATGAGAAGTGCACGAGAAGAATCTGTTAGCATAGAACTTATGGTTACATCTAGCCATTTCAATTGTAAAATGATGAAACCTTGCTGCCAAGAACTAGTTGAGAAGTGCAAGAGAAGAAACTGTTAGCATAGAACTTATCGTTACATCTAGCCATTTCAATTGTAGAATGATGAAACCTTGCTGCCACGAAGTAGGTGAAATGTGCAAGAGAAGAAACTGTTAGCATAGAACTTCTGGTTACATCTAGCCATTTCAATTGTAAAATGATGAAAACTTGCTGCCAAGAAATAAATGAGATGTGCACGAGAAGAAGCTGTTAGCATCGATCTTATGGTTACATCTAGCCATTTCAATTGTAAAATGATGAAACCTTGCTGCCAAGAACTAGATGAGAAGTGCAAGAGAAGAAACTGTTAGCATAGAACTTATGGTTACATCTAGCCCTTTCAATTGTAAAATCATGAAACCTTGCTGCCAAGAAATAAATGAGAAGTGCAAGAGAAGAAACTGTTAGCATAGAACTTATGGTTACATCTAGCCATTTCAATTGTAAAATGATGAAACCTTGCTGCCAAGAACTAGATGAAAAGTGCAAGAGAAGAAACTGTTAGCATAGAACTTATGGTTGCATCTAGCCATTTCAATTGTAAAATGATGAAACCTTGCTGCCAAGAACTAGTTGAGAAGTGCAAGAGAAGAAACTGTTAGCATAGAACTTATGGTTACATCTAGCCATTTCAATTGTAAAATCATGAAACATTCCTGCCAAGAAATAAATGAGAAGTGCAAGAGAAGAAACTGTTAGCATAGAACTTATCGTTACATTTAGCCATTTCAATTGTAAAATGATGAAACATTCCTGCCAAGAAATAAATGAGAAGTGCAAGAGAAGAAACTGTTAGCATAGAACTTATGGTTACATCTAGCCATTTCAATTGTAAAATCATGAAACTTTGCTGCCAAGAAATAAATGAGAAGTGCAAGAGAAGAAACTGTTAACATAGAACTGATGGTTACATCTAGCCATTTCAATTGTAAAATCATGAAACCTTGCTGCCAAGAAATAAATGAGAAGTGCAAGAGAAGAACCTGTTTCATAGAACTTATGGTTACATCTAGCCATTTCAATTGTAAAATGATGAAACATTCCTGCCAAGAAATAAATTAGAAGTGCACGAGAAGAATCTGTTAACATAGAACTTATGGTTACATCTAGCCATTTCAATTGTAAAATGATGAAACCTTGCTGCCAAGAACTAGTTGAGAAGTGCAAGAGAAGAAACTGTTAGCATAGATCTTATGGTTACATCTAGCCATTTCAATTGTAAAATGATGAAACCTTGCTGCCAAGAACTAGATGAGAAGTGCAAGAGAAGAAACTGTTAGCATAGAACTTATGGTTACATCTAGCCCTTTCAATTGTAAAATCATGAAACCTTGCTGCCAAGAAATAAATGAGAAGTGCAAGAGAAGAAACTGTTAGCATAGAACTTATGGTTACATCTAGCCATTTCAATTGTAAAATGATGAAACCTTGCTGCCAAGAACTAGATGAAAAGTGCAAGAGAAGAAACTGTTTGCATAGAACTTATGGTTGCATCTAGCCATTTCAATTGTAAAATGATGAAACCTTGCTGCCAAGAACTAGATGAGAAGTGCAAGAGAAGAAACTGTTAGCATAGAACTTATGGTTACATCTAGCCATTTCAATTGTAAAATGATGAAACCTTGCTGCCTAGAACTAGATGAGAAGTACAAGAAAAGAAACTGTTAGCATAGAACTTATGGTTACATCTAGCCCTTTCAATTGTAAAATGATGAAACCTTGCTGCCAAGAACTAGATGAGAAGTACAAGAAAAGAAACTGTTAGCATAGAACTTATGGTTACATCTAGCCCTTTCAATTGTAAAATGATGAAACCTTGCTGCCAAGAACTAGATGAGAAGTGCAAGAGAAGAAACTGTTAGCATAGAACTTATGGTTACATCTAGCCATTTCAATTGTAAAATGATGAAATCTTGCTTCCAAGAAGTAGATAAAAAGTGCAAGAGAAGAAACTGTTAGCATAGAACTTATGGTTACATCTAGCCATTTCAATTGTAAAATGATGAAACCTTGCTGCCAAGAACTAGATGAGAAGTGCAAGAGAAGGAACTGTTAGCATAGAACTTATGGTTACATCTAGCCCTTTCAATTGTAAAATGATGAAACCTTGCTGCCAAGAACTAGATGAGAAGTACAAGAAAAGAAACTGTTAGCATAGAACTTATGGTTATATCTAGCCATTTCAGTTATAAAATGATGAAACCTTGCTGCCAAGAAATAAATGAGAAGTGCAAGAGAAGAAACTGTTAGCATAGAACTTATGGTTACATCTAGCCATTTCAATTATAAGACGATGAAGTTTTGCTGCCAAGAACTAGATGAGAAGTGCAAGAGAAGAAACTGTTAGCATAGAACTTATGGTTACATCTAGCCATTTCAATTGTAAAATGATGAGACCTTGCTGCCAAGAACTAGATGAGAAGTACAAGAAAAGAAACTGTTAGCATAGAACTTATGGTTATATCTAGCCATTTCAGTTATAAAATGATGAAACCTTGCTGCCAAGAAATAAATGAGAAGTGCAAGAGAAGAAACTGTTAGCATAGAACTTATGGTTACATCTAGCCATTTCAATTATAAAACGATGAAGTTTTGCTGCCAAGAACTAGATGAGAAGTGCAAGAGAAGAAACTCTTAGCATAGAACTTATGGTTACATCTAGCCATTTCAATTGTAAAATGATGAAATCTTGCTGCCAAGAACTAGATGAGAAGTACAAGAAAAGAAACTGTTAGCATAGAACTTATGGTTACATCTAGCCCTTTCAATTGTAAAATGATGAAACCTTGCTGCCAAGAACTAGATGAGAAGTACAAGAAAAGAAACTGTTAGCATAGAACTTATGGTTACATCTAGCCCTTTCAATTGTAAAATGATGAAACCTTGCTGCCAAGAACTAGATGAGAAGTGCAAGAGAAGAAACTGTTAGCATAGAACTTATGGTTACATCTAGCCATTTCAATTGTAAAATGATGAAATCTTGCTTCCAAGAAGTAGATAAAAAGTGCAAGAGAAGAAACTGTTAGCATAGAACTTATGGTTACATCTAGCCATTTCAATTGTAAAATGATGAAACCTTGCTGCCAAGAACTAGATGAGAAGTGCAAGAGAAGGAACTGTTAGCATAGAACTTATGGTTACATCTAGCCCTTTCAATTGTAAAATGATGAAACCTTGCTGCCAAGAACTAGATGAGAAGTACAAGAAAAGAAACTGTTAGCATAGAACTTATGGTTATATCTAGCCATTTCAGTTATAAAATGATGAAACCTTGCTGCCAAGAAATAAATGAGAAGTGCAAGAGAAGAAACTGTTAGCATAGAACTTATGGTTACATCTAGCCATTTCAATTATAAGACGATGAAGTTTTGCTGCCAAGAACTAGATGAGAAGTGCAAGAGAAGAAACTGTTAGCATAGAACTTATGGTTACATCTAGCCATTTCAATTGTAAAATGATGAGACCTTGCTGCCAAGAACTAGATGAGAAGTACAAGAAAAGAAACTGTTAGCATAGAAATTATGGTTATATCTAGCCATTTCAGTTATAAAATGATGAAACCTTGCTGCCAAGAAATAAATGAGAAGTGCAAGAGAAGAAACTGTTAGCATAGAACTTATGGTTACATCTAGCCATTTCAATTATAAAACGATGAAGTTTTGCTGCCAAGAACTAGATGAGAAGTGCAAGAGAAGAAACTCTTAGCATAGAACTTATGGTTACATCTAGCCATTTCAATTGTAAAATGATGAAATCTTGCTGCCAAGAACTAGATGAGAAGTACAAGAAAAGAAACTGTTAGCATAGAACTTATGGTTACATCTAGCCCTTTCAATTGTAAAATGATGAAACCTTGCTGCCAAGAACTAGATGAGAAGTGCAAGAGAAGAAACTATTAGCATAGATCTTATGGTTACATCTAGCCATTTCAATTGTAAAATGATGAAATCTTGCTTCCAAGAAGTAGATAAAAAGTGCAAGAGAAGAAACTGTTAGCATAGAACTTATGGTTACATCTAGCCATTTCAATTGTAAATTGATGAAACCTTGCTGCCAAGAACTAGATGAGAAGTACAAGAAAAGAAACTGTTAGCATAGAACTAATGGTTACATCTAGCCCTTTCAATTGTAAAATGATGAAACCTTGCTGCCAAGAACTAGATGAGAAGTGCAAGAGAAGAAACTGTTAGCATAGAACTTATGGTTACATCTAGCCATTTCAATTGTAAAATGATGAAATCTTGCTTCCAAGAAGTAGATAAAAAGTGCAAGAGAAGAAACTGTTAGCATAGAACTTATGGTTACATCTAGCCATTTCAATTGTAAAATGATGAAACCTTGCTGCCAAGAACTAGATGAGAAATACAAGAAAAGAAACTGTTAGCATAGAACTTATGGTTATATCTAGCCATTTCAGTTATAAAATGATGAAACCTTGCTGCCAAGAAATAAATGATAAGTGCAAGAGAAGAAACTGTTAGCATAGAACTTATGGTTACATCTTGCCATTTCAATTGTAAAATGATGAGACCTTGCTGCCAAGAACTAGATGAGAAGTACAAGAAAAGAAACTGTTAGCATAGAACTTATGGTTATATCTAGCCATTTCAGTTATAAAATGATGAAACCTTGCTGCCAAGAAATAAATGAGAAGTGCAAGAGAAGAAACTGTTAGCATAGAACTTATGGTTACATCTAGCCATTTCAATTATAAGACGATGAAGTTTTGCTGCCAAGAACTAGATGAGAAGTGCAAGAGAAGAAACTGTTAGCATAGAACTTATGGTTACATCTAGCCATTTCAATTGTAAAAAGATGAAACATTCCTGCCAAGAAATAAATGAGAAGTGCACGAGAAGAAACTGTTAGCATAGAACTTATGGTTACATCTAGCCATTTCAATTGTAAAATGATGAAACATGGCTGCCAAGAACTAGTTGAGAAGTGCAAGAGAAGAAACTGTTAGCATAGAACTTATGGTTACATCTAGCCATTTCAATTGTAAAATGATGAAACATTCCTGCCAAGAAATAAATGAGAAGTGCACGAGAAGAATCTGTTAGCATAGAACTTATGGTTACATCTAGCCATTTCAATTGTAAAATGATGAAACCTTGCTGCCAAGAACTAGTTGAGAAGTGCAAGAGAAGAAACTGTTAGCATAGAACTTATGGTTACATCTAGCCATTTCAATTGTAAAATCATGAAACCTTGCTGCCAAGAAATAAATGAGAAGTGCAAGAGAAGAAACTGTTAGCATAGAACTTATCGTTACATCTAGCCATTTCAATTGTAAAATGATGAAACATTCCTGCCAAGAAATAAATGAGAAGTGCAAGAGAAGAAACTGTTAGCAGAGAACTTATGGTTACATCTAGCCATTTCAATTGTAAAATCATGAAACCTTGCTGCCAAGAAATAAATGAGAAGTGCAAGAGAAGAAACTGTTAACATAGAACTTATGGTTACATCTAGCCATTTCAATTGTAAAATCATGAAACCTTGCTGCCAAGAAATAAATGAGAAGGGCACGATAAGAATCTGTTAGCGTAGAACTTATGGTTACATCTAGCCATTTCAATTGTAAAATGATGAAACCTTGCTGCCAAGAACTAGTTGAGAAGTGCAAGAGAAGAAACTGTTAGCATAGAACTTATGGTTACATCTAGCCATTTCAATTGTAAAATCATGAAACCTTGCTGCCAAGAAATAAATGAGAAGTGCAAGAGAAGAAACTGTTAGCATAGAACTTATCGTTACATCTAGCCATTTCAATTGTAAAATGATGAAACATTCCTGCCAAGAAATATATGAGAAGTGCAAGAGAAGAAACTGTTAGCATAGAACTTATGGTTACATCTAGCCATTTCAATTGTAAAATCATGAAAACTTGCTGCCAAGAAATAAATGAGAAGTGCAAGAGAAGAAACTGTTAACATAGAACTTATGGTTACATCTAGCCATTTCAATTGTAAAATCATGAAACCTTGCTGCCAAGAAATAAATGAGAAGTGCAAGAGAAGAAACTGTTAGCATAGAACTTATGGTTACATCTAGCCATTTCAATTGTAAAATGATGAAACATTCCTGCCAAGAAATAAATGAGAAGTGCACGAGAAGAATCTGTTAGCATAGAACTTATGGTTACATCTAGCCATTTCAATTGTAAAATGATGAAACCTTGCTGCCAACAACTAGTTGAGAAGTGCAAGAGAAGAAACTGTTAGCATAGAACTTATGGTTACATTTAGCCATTTCAATTGTAAAATCATGAAACCTCTCTGCCAAGAAATAAATGAGAAGTGCAAGAGAAGAAACTTTTAACATAGAACTTATGGTTACATCTAGCCATTTCAATTGTAAAATCATGAAACCTTGCTGCCAAGAAATAAATGAGAAGTGCAAGAGAAGAAACTGTTAGCATAGAACTTATGGTTACATCTAGCCATTTCAATTGTAAAATGATGAAACATTCCTGCCAAGAAATAAATGAGAAGTGCACGAGAAGAATCTGTTAGCATAGAACTTATGGTTACATCTAGCCATTTCAATTGTAAAATGATGAAACCTTGCTGCCAAGAACTAGTTGAGAAGTGCAAGAGAAGAAACTGTTAGCATAGAACTTATGGTTACATCTAGCCATTTCAATTGTAAAATCATGAAACCTTGCTGCCAAGAAATAAATGAGAAGTGCAAGAGAAGAAACTGTTAGCATAGAACTTATGGTTACATCTAGCCATTTCAATTGTAAAATGATGAAACATTCCTGCCAAGAAATAAATGAGAAGTGCACGAGAAGAATCTGTTAGCATAGAACTTATGGTTACATCTAGCCATTTCAATTGTAAAATGATGAAACCTTGCTGCCAAGAACTAGTTGAGAAGTGCAAGAGAAGAAACTGTTAGCATAGAACTTATGGTTACATCTAGCCATTTCAATTGTAAAATCATGAAACCTTGCTGCCAAGAAATAAATGAGAAGTGCAAGAGAAGAAACTGTTAGCATAGAACTTATCGTTACATCTAGCCATTTCAATTGTAAAATGATGAAACATTCCTGCCAAGAAATAAATGAGAAGTGCAAGAGAAGAAACTGTTAGCATAGAACTTATGGTTACATCTAGCCATTTCAATTGTAAAATCATGAAACCTTGCTGCCAAGAAATAAATGAGAAGTGCAAGAGAAGAAACTGTTAGCATAGAACTTATGGTTACATCTAGCCATTTCAATTGTAAAATGATGAAACATTCCTGCCAAGAAATAAATGAGAAGTGCACGAGAAGAATCTGTTAGCATAGAACTTATGGTTACATCTAGCCATTTCAATTGTAAAATGATGAAACCTTGCTGCCAAAAACTAGTTGAGAAGTGCAAGAGAAGAAACTGTTAGCATAGAACTTATGGTTACATCTAGCCATTTCAATTGTAAAATCATGAAAACTTGCTGCCAAGAAATAAATGAGAAGTGCAAGAGAAGAAACTGTTAACATAGAACTTATGGTTACATCTAGCCATTTCAATTGTAAAATCATGAAACCTTGCTGCCAAGAAATAAATGAGAAGTGCAAGAGAAGAAACTGTTAGCATAGAACTTATGGTTACATCTAGCCATTTCAATTGTAAAATGATGAAACATTCCTGCCAAGAAATAAATGAGAAGTGCACGAGAAGAATCTGTTAGCATAGAACTTATGGTTACATCTAGCCATTTCAATTGTAAAATGATGAAACCTTGCTGCCAAGAACTAGTTGAGAAGTGCAAGAGAAGAAACTGTTAGCATAGAACTTATGGTTACATTTAGCCATTTCAATTGTAAAATCATGAAACCTCTCTGCCAAGAAATAAATGAGAAGTGCAAGAGAAGAAACTTTTAACATAGAACTTATGGTTACATCTAGCCATTTCAATTGTAAAATCATGAAACCTTGCTGCCAAGAAATAAATGAGAAGTGCAAGAGAAGAAACTGTTAGCATAGAACTTATGGTTACATCTAGCCATTTCAATTGTAAAATGATGAAACATTCCTGCCAAGAAATAAATGAGAAGTGCACGAGAAGAATCTGTTAGCATAGAACTTATGGTTACATCTAGCCATTTCAATTGTAAAATGATGAAACCTTGCTGCCAAGAACTAGTTGAGAAGTGCAAGAGAAGAAACTGTTAGCATAGAACTTATGGTTACATCTAGCCATTTCAATTGTAAAATCATGAAACCTTGCTGCCAAGAAATAAATGAGAAGTGCAAGAGAAGAAACTGTTAGCATAGAACTTATGGTTACATCTAGCCATTTCAATTGTAAAATGATGAAACATTCCTGCCAAGAAATAAATGAGAAGTGCACGAGAAGAATCTGTTAGCATAGAACTTATGGTTACATCTAGCCATTTCAATTGTAAAATGATGAAACCTTGCTGCCAAGAACTAGTTGAGAAGTGCAAGAGAAGAAACTGTTAGCATAGAACTTATGGTTACATCTAGCCATTTCAATTGTAAAATCATGAAACCTTGCTGCCAAGAAATAAATGAGAAGTGCAAGAGAAGAAACTGTTAGCATAGAACTTATCGTTACATCTAGCCATTTCAATTGTAAAATGATGAAACATTCCTGCCAAGAAATAAATGAGAAGTGCAAGAGAAGAAACTGTTAGCATAGAACTTATGGTTACATCTAGCCATTTCAATTGTAAAATCATGAAACCTTGCTGCCAAGAAATAAATGAGAAGTGCAAGAGAAGAAACTGTTAGCATAGAACTTATGGTTACATCTAGCCATTTCAATTGTAAAATGATGAAACATTCCTGCCAAGAAATAAATGAGAAGTGCACGAGAAGATTCTGTTAGCATAGAACTTATGGTTACATCTAGCCATTTCAATTGTAAAATGATGAAACCTTGCTGCCAAAAACTAGTTGAGAAGTGCAAGAGAAGAAACTGTTAGCATAGAACTTATGGTTACATCTAGCCATTTCAATTGTAAAATCATGAAACCTTGCTGCCAAGAAATAAATGATAAGTGCAAGAGAAGAAACTGTTAGCATAGAACTTATGGTTAAATCTAGCCATTTCAATTGTAAAATCATGAAACCTTGCTGCCAAGAAATAAATGAGAAGTGCAAGAGAAGAAACTGTTAACATAGAACTTATGGTTACATCTAGCCATTTCAATTGTAAAATCATGAAACCTTGCTGCCAAGAAATAAATGAGAAGTGCAAGAGAAGAAACTGTTAGCATAGAACTTATGGTTACATCTAGCCATTTCAATTGTAAAATGATGAAACATTCCTGCCAAGAAATAAATGAGAAGTGCACGAGAAGAATCTGTTAGCATAGAACATATGGTTACATCTAGCCATTTCAATTGTAAAATGATGAAACCTTGCTGCCAAGAACTAGTTGAGAAGTGCAAGAGAAGAAACTGTTAGCATAGAACTTATGGTTACATCTAGCCATTTCAATTTTAAAATCATGAAACCTTGCTGCCAAGAAATAAATGAGAAGTGCAAGAGAAGAAACTGTTAACATAGAACTTATGGTTACATCTAGCCATTTCAATTGTAAAATCATGAAACCTTGCTGCCAAGAAATAAATGAGAAGTGCAAGAGAAGAAACTGTTAGCATAGAACTTATCGTTACATCTAGCCATTTCAATTGTAAAATGATGAAACATTCCTGCCAAGAAATAAATGAGAAGTGCAAGAGAAGAAACTGTTAGCATAGAACTTATGTTTACATCTAGCCATTTCAATTGTAAAATCATGAAACCTTGCTGCCAAGAAATAAATGAGAAGTGCAAGAGAAGAAACTGTTAGCATAGAACTTATGGTTACATCTAGCCATTTCAATTGTAAAATGATGAAACATTCCTGCCAAGAAATAAATGAGAAGTGCACGAGAAGAATCTGTTAGCATAGAACTTATGGTTACATCTAGCCATTTCAATTGTAAAATGATGAAACCTTGCTGCCAAAAACTAGTTGAGAAGTGCAAGAGAAGAAACTGTTAGCATAGAACTTATGGTTACATCTAGCCATTTCAATTGTAAAATCATGAAACCTTGCTGCCAAGAAATAAATGATAAGTGCAAGAGAAGAAACTGTTAGCATAGAACTTATGGTTAAATCTAGCCATTTCAATTGTAAAATCATGAAACCTTGCTGCCAAGAAATAAATGAGAAGTGCAAGAGAAGAAACTGTTAACATAGAACTTATGGTTACATCTAGCCATTTCAATTGTAAAATCATGAAACCTTGCTGCCAAGAAATAAATGAGAAGTGCAAGAGAAGAAACTGTTAGCATAGAACTTATGGTTACATCTAGCCATTTCAATTGTAAAATGATGAAACATTCCTGCCAAGAAATAAATGAGAAGTGCACGAGAAGAATCTGTTAGCATAGAACTTATGGTTACATCTAGCCATTTCAATTGTAAAATGATGAAACCTTGCTGCCAAGAACTAGTTGAGAAGTGCAAGAGAAGAAACTGTTAGCATAGAACTTATGGTTACATCTAGCCATTTCAATTGTAAAATCATGAAACCTTGCTGCCAAGAAATAAATGAGAAGTGCAAGAGAAGAAACTGTTAACATAGAACTTATGGTTACATCTAGCCATTTCAATTGTAAAATCATGAAACCTTGCTGCCAAGAAATAAATGAGAAGTGCAAGAGAAGAAACTGTTAGCATAGAACTTATCGTTACATCTAGCCATTTCAATTGTAAAATGATGAAACATTCCTGCCAAGAAATAAATGAGAAGTGCAAGAGAAGAAACTGTTAGCATAGAACTTATGGTTACATCTAGCCATTTCAATTGTAAAATCATGAAACCTTGCTGCCAAGAAATAAATGAGAAGTGCAAGAGAAGAAACTGTTAGCATAGAACTTATGGTTACATCTAGCCATTTCAATTGTAAAATGATGAAACATTCCTGCCAAGAAATAAATGAGAAGTGCACGAGAAGAATCTGTTAGCATAGAACTTATGGTTACATCTAGCCATTTCAATTGTAAAATGATGAAACCTTGCTGCCAAAAACTAGTTGAGAAGTGCAAGAGAAGAAACTGTTAGCATAGAACTTATGGTTACATCTAGCCATTTCAATTGTAAAATCATGAAACCTTGCTGCCAAGAAATAAATGATAAGTGCAAGAGAAGAAACTGTTAGCATAGAACTTATGGTTAAATCTAGCCATTTCAATTGTAAAATCATGAAACCTTGCTGCCAAGAAATAAATGAGAAGTGCAAGAGAAGAAACTGTTAACATAGAACTTATGGTTACATCTAGCCATTTCAATTGTAAAATCATGAAACCTTGCTGCCAAGTAATAAATGAGAAGTGCAAGAGAAGAAACTGTTAGCATAGAACTTATGGTTACATCTAGCCATTTCAATTGTAAAATGATGAAACATTCCTGCCAAGAAATAAATGAGAAGTGCACGAGAAGAATCTGTTAGCATAGAACTTATGGTTACATCTAGCCATTTCAATTGTAAAATGATGAAACCTTGCTGCCAAGAACTAGTTGAGAAGTGCAAGAGAAGAAACTGTTAGCATAGAACTTATGGTTACATCTAGCCATTTCAATTGTAAAATCATGAAACCTTGCTGCCAAGAAATAAATGAGAAGTGCAAGAGAAGAAACTGTTAACATAGAACTTATGGTTACATCTAGCCATTTCAATTGTAAAATCATGAAACCTTGCTGCCAAGAAATAAATGAGAAGTGCAAGAGAAGAAACTGTTAGCATAGAACTTATCGTTACATCTAGCCATTTCAATTGTAAAATGATGAAACATTCCTGCCAAGAAATAAATGAGAAGTGCAAGAGAAGAAACTGTTAGCATAGAACTTATGGTTACATCTAGCCATTTCAATTGTAAAATCATGAAACCTTGCTGCCAAGAAATAAATGAGAAGTGCAAGAGAAGAAACTGTTAGCATAGAACTTATGGTTACATCTAGCCATTTCAATTGTAAAATGATGAAACATTCCTGCCAAGAAATAAATGAGAAGTGCACGAGAAGAATCTGTTAGCATAGAACTTATGGTTACATCTAGCCATTTCAATTGTAAAATGATGAAACCTTGCTGCCAAAAACTAGTTGAGAAGTGCAAGAGAAGAAACTGTTAGCATAGAACTTATGGTTACATCTAGCCATTTCAATTGTAAAATCATGAAACCTTGCTGCCAAGAAATAAATGATAAGTGCAAGAGAAGAAACTGTTAGCATAGAACTTATGGTTAAATCTAGCCATTTCAATTGTAAAATCATGAAACCTTGCTGCCAAGAAATAAATGAGAAGTGCAAGAGAAGAAACTGTTAACATAGAACTTATGGTTACATCTAGCCATTTCAATTGTAAAATCATGAAACCTTGCTGCCAAGAAATAAATGAGAAGTGCAAGAGAAGAAACTGTTAGCATAGAACTTATGGTTACATCTACCCATTTCAATTGTAAAATGATGAAACATTCCTGCCAAGAAATAAATGAGAAGTGCACGAGAAGAATCTGTTAGCATAGAACTTATGGTTACATCTAGCCATTTCAATTGTAAAATGATGAAACCTTGCTGCCAAGAACTAGTTGAGAAGTGCAAGAGAAGAAACTGTTAGCATAGAACTTATGGTTACATCTAGCCATTTCAATTGTAAAATCATGAAACCTTGCTGCCAAGAAATAAATGAGAAGTGCAAGAGAAGAAACTGTTAACATAGAACTTATGGTTACATCTAGCCATTTCAATTGTAAAATCATGAAACCTTGCTGCCAAGAAATAAATGAGAAGTGCAAGAGAAGAAACTGTTAGCATAGAACTTATGGTTACATCTAGCCATTTCAATTGTAAAATGATGAAACATTCCTGCCAAGAAATAAATGAGAAGTGCACGAGAAGAATCTGTTAGCATAGAACTTATGGTTACATCTAGCCATTTCAATTGTAAAATGATGAAACCTTGCTGCCAAGAACTAGTTGAGAAGTGCAAGAGAAGAAACTGTTAGCATAGAACTTATCGTTACATCTAGCCATTTCAATTGTAGAATGATGAAACCTTGCTGCCACGAAGTAAGTTAAATGTGCAAGAGAAGAAACTGTTAGCATAGAACTTATGGTTACATCTAGCCATTTCAATTGTAAAATGATGAAACCTTGCTGCCAAGAAATAAATGAGATGTGCACGAGAAGAAACTGTTAGCATAGATCTTATGGTTACATCTAGCCATTTCAATTGTAAAATGATGAATCCTTGCTGACAAGAACTAGATGAAAATGTAATAGAAGAAACTGTTGACATAGAACTTACTGTTACATCTAACCATTTCAACTGTAAAAGTATGTTGCCAATCCAGTACTGCGCTTAAAGCCATAAAGTCGGGGTACAGTAGAACAATTTCGATGAAAGAAGGAAAGTGACTGAAGGCGAACTCCCAAGAATCTCTAAGTAGATAACTGAAGATTCTAACCAGATCTGGCAATGATATTCAATGCATGGACGAATGGCCGACTTATAGATGTGTAAGATTCTATCGAGAAAAATGTCTAGCACAACACAGCGAACCAACCTTTTTAGCAGTAGACCTAGCAATTGATTTAATATAATTTTATCACTTCTTGTAAGCGGAAAACATTAGTTACAGAAGAAGTCACTCTCTCCTGGAGATTAGAATCAACTATGTCGACGGAGGGCAAAAAAGGTTCTCGCAGACTCTTAAAAAAGAGTAGTTTTGTTTTGAAGGTGTTAAACTTAACAAGTTATTTCTTGTCACAGTTACCAACAGAAATTTGTTATATATTAAATTATGTAATAAATTTAGGCATTTAATCCCGACAAAGTTATAAGTTATTGACATTTGAAAAAAAGTTCATGAAAATATGTTTCGAAAATAATATCCGATAATGCATTTTTAAAAAAATGTTTACATACCTAAATTTATTACATACTGTCGAAATGGAGAACGTATGGGTAAAAACAATTTCTTTCATCCATTTTCTACACATTCTGAAGGATTTTTCAGCTCAAAACACGGACACTTCACACGGAGAATATAAAATGTTGAATGATTTTTTTTTAAAGTCACTCATTTTCTTTCTCTATTTTTAAGTCTCGAGCTACGTCAGCTAGGGAAAAATTATATAAGATTTAATTATTTTACACACAAATGCATAAACACACAATCTTTTCGTTTTCCATCTGATGAAGGAATTAGAGGCGAAATGCATTACCAGATTTCCGAAACATACATTCATGAACGTTTTACCAAATATCAATAACTATATATAATTATAAATTTAAATTTTTCATATATAAAATTTTAGTGGGATGTGATTAACATAATCAAAACGTGATTTCATATTTTGACATGTGTTAAGCATCATCTCATGTGGTGATTTCATATTTTGACATGTGTTAAGTATCATCTCATGTGGTGATTTCATATTTTGACATGTGTTAAGCATCATCTCATGTGGTGATTTCATATTTTGACATGTGTTAAGCATCATCTCATGTGGTGATTTCATATTTTGACATGTGTTAAGCATCATCTCATGTGGTGATTTCATATTTCGACATGTGTTAAGCATCATCTCATGTGGTGATTTCATATTTCGACATGTGTTAAGCATCATCTCATGTGGTGATTTCATATTTTGACATGTGTTAAGCATCATCTCATGTGGTGATTTCATATTTTGACATGTGTTAAGCATCATCACATGTGGTGATTTCATATTTTGACATGTGTTAAGCATCATCTCATGTGGTGATTTCATATATTCCTACATGCGATTAACATATGTGGCAATTTCATACTTCTTTTAGAAGTTGTAGACATCTGTGGCGTTTCCATATTTGACAGAGTTGTTGTGTCCATAACTTACTTTCTTTTATATAAAATACTCTCTCTCTCTCTCTCTCTCTCTCTCTCTCTCTCTCTCTCTCTCTCTCTCTAACCTTATATCTCCATCTGCTTTAACTCTCTCTCTGTCTAACGGAGGATATGCGGATGATGTAATGGATAGTGACTCCGAATTAAAAATCGGGGAACTGAGTTCGAATTCCAGTCGAGTTCATCACATTAACTTACAACTAAATACCTTTGGGAATGGTATAAACCCATCTCTTTTCAGCCCCCAGATATGGATTAAATAGTAGGCGTTGTATTTGGAAAAAATAATTTTTATCTTCAAAAAATTGTTAATGCAATGTTTGTTCGGCAAAAAAAAAAAAATTATTCTTAAAATCCCCAAAATATGATTTGTGATTTGGTTTTAAATTAACCCACGGAGGATTGATAAGCCAAAAAAAAAACAATCAAATATCTTTCTAATGATCTTCTAATTGGTTCAGAGCAGACCGCATCTTCGTTTTATTTCTATGCTTAATTTTCTGCAAATTATATAGACTTCCTTCAAAATCCCACGTACCTATCAGTCCTGAACACAAAGCTGTAAGGTGTTCAGGGGGTGGGGGGCGAGTGCATTGCTTTGTGAACTTTGTGGAATGTGACACAACAAAAAGTCGAATCGCCATTGTTGTTATTGCTCTTCTTCTTCTTCTTCTTCTTCTTCTTCTTATTATTATTATTATTATTATTATTATTATTATTATTATTATTATTCTCTTTACGTCATTTGAGCAACCTACGTGTTCCTTCCCGGCATTCCTAGCGTGCGCATCGACAGCTGACCGAGCTCAGTTCTCGACAAGAGCCCTGGTGAGAAGCAGAAGTGAATTCTCCGCGAGAATGAAACGAACTAAGAACAGAAAATAAACATTCCAGAAAATTCTTCGGGCAGAAGCAGCGAGAAAGAAAAGACAAGAGATGTGGGCTTATTGTTCCGACTCCCAATGTTAGGTAGGGGCGCGACTCTGGAAGCAGTTATAGCAGCAGTAGATATTATTACTGCAGCCGACACAGATGTTGGGAAACACCATAAGTCAATAATCCTGAGAAGTGAACACACACAAAATAGTCAAGGTATAAGAAAGTTGCCCATTCTAATAAAGAAACCAATTCGACTGTTACGGGTTCAAGAATTTGTCTTAGTATCGCGAGATCTATGTGGTATTTTCCAGTAAGAATACGACTATACATTCAACATTTTCTTCACATATCTGTGGTGTTTTCGTCCCATTCCCCTTCTTCCTTTCCTTCTTTCTTTATTTCTTTCTTTCTTTCTTTCTTTCTTCTCTATACCAACATTTGGTTATCGTTCTCATATCTCGCTAACCTTTCTTTCTTTCTCTCTTTATTTATTTTTCTTTCTTTCTTCACTATTTTCTCCATGCTAACATGTTTCTTTCTTTCTTTTTTCTTTCTTTCTTTCTTTCTTTCTTTCTTTCTTATTGTCTCCATCTGTCATGCTCTTTTACCTTTTTCTTTTTTAAGCTCTTTCTTTTTCTTTCTTCTCCTCTCATCCATAGCAATCTCTTCTTTCTTTCTTTCTTTCTTATATCTTGCTAGCCTCTATTTGTCGTATCTCCATTGTTTGTTTGTTTCTTTGTTTCTTTCTTTCTTTCTTTCTTTCTTTTACTCCATACTAATATTTGGTCACTTTCCTCATAGCTGGCTAACATTTATTCCTTGCCTTTCTCTTCTTTTCTTTTTTTTCTTTCTTTCTTTCTTTCTTTCTTTCTTATTATCAAATTTTAAAATTATTTCTATATCGAATTTTGGTCAATTTGATGATTCACAATCATTTTTGCCCTCACCTACAGAAAAATTAAAACTGATTTCATAAAATTAGATTTAAATAGAGTCTCTGTAAATTCCTTGAGAAGCATTAAGAAAAGGCCGAAACCTTGGCTACAGATGCCGATTTTCAAAGCGACCGGTGGTCAGATACAGCCATTATTGTCCCTTCTGTATCCGGAATTTGTTGTATCCCTTGGTATGTAATTAGTCGAATGAATGAAAATCTTGCTTGATAAAGCTAACTTGGGATATCAAAGATTGCATAAACAGTAATAAATATACAAGCTATTAACCGAAATACAGGGGAGCATATACTTTTCAGAATTCCGACTTTTTCTGATTTTACAATGGCCGTAGATATATCGCATATAGGGGAGATAATTAAGTTAATTTTTAGGGAAAGGCAGTGTCTCTGCACTGAACCTTGTGAATATTTACATTGAGCAGATAAAATTAAGAATGTTAATAGATTTGGTTTGGTTTGGTTTGGTTTGTTTACGGCATATCAATCTCAATGGGTTATTTAATGCCGACAAAATTTTTATTGCCGGTAATATGTTTTTTTTTTCAAAATTCTACTTCTGGGAATATTTTTCCTCAAAGAAAACTATAGCTGGTAACCTTTTTTCAAAGAATGTATAGCTGTTTGTATTGTTGGTACTTTTTTTTTAAAGATAAGGAAACAGTAACCTGCTAACCGTAAAAAATCCACCAATAAACCTGGGTGGAGAACATTGATGAAGAATTCGTTAAAAAAGCTTGTGGTACATTCGGGAAGGCCGTTGAGGATATCATTGCAAAAGGCGGAGCAAGTTTTGAGGCCTAGGAGTTTGGACTTCTGCCAGAATTATTCGTATCAATTAGAAATACCGGTATTTAAGCTTCCATTTGAATTTTAATTCAATCCTTCATGAGCTTCCGATCCTTAGCTGTGATTAATTAATGAGGAACATGCCATTTTCGTTTATGACCGATTTCATCACGATTCTTCTGTTAAAGTTGGAGACTAATTGCACATTCTTATTGCTCAAAGTAGAGTCCAATAGAGAATTCCAGTAAGATATCTTTAATCATTTCTAATATACAACGGTTCAACGCTTAATCTAACAAATTGACAATTTTGCTTTTAAACGAATTGGACAATTTTGTTCTAACACCTAGCATATATATATATATATATATATATATATATATATATATATATATATGTGTGTGTGTGTGTGTGTGTGTGTGTGTGTGTGTGTGTGTGTGTGTGTGTGTGTGAATATATGTATATATATATATATATACACACACACACACACACACATGCATATATATATATATAACGGTTCAAAGCTTAATTTAACAATTGGACAATTTTGCTGTTGCTGTTACAAGATTTGGACAATTTTGCTACTACGCCCGGTATATATATATATATATATATATATATATATATTATTGCCATCCACAGACAGACTGTTTCGCTGTATCACAGCTCTTCAGTGTGGCTAGACGTCCGGTTGCCTCTAGCTAGGATCAAAACCCGACTGAATTGGCGTCAGTCGGAAATTCTACCACTAAGCCGTCGGCGCACGGCAGCGATGAAGGTGAATTTTAGCGTATTTATTTTTAGATAAACACACAGTATAATCATTTCACTCCGAGCAAAGTTATAAAACGACTAAAACTCAAGATGTTACTGAGTGTCAGAGGATAGGAGAAAATCGATAAAAGAACTGGAATTAAGAAGATAAAGATAACGATTGGCATTGCATTTAAATTTTTGGAGACTGGGGATCAAGTAGCCGGGAGAAAGTTCCACAAGAGAGAAGTGCGAGTGAAGAAACTGTTAGCATAGAACTTACGGCTACATCTAGCCATTCCAAGTATAACATGATGAGACCTCGTCGCGAATCTAGTACTGAGCTTAAATTCATAAAGTCTAGGTAGCGTAGCAGGAAGTTCATCCGAATAATTAGCATGAAAGTATTTATAGAAAAGGCAAAGGGAAGCTACAGTACTGTGGTGGGGAAAGTGACCGAAGCCGAGATGCCATGTCAGAACTAATAACATTGCAGATTCTTCTTTAGATTTTACCCAGAATCTCTAATTACATAACAGAAGAACTAGACAAAATGTGTCAGCAATGTTTAATGCATGAACGAATTGTAATCTTATAAATATGTAAGATAGATTCTGGCAAGTAATATGTCTAGCACGACACAGTGATCCAACTTTCCTAGCAGCAGATCTAGTAATTGATTCAAACACACACACACACACACACACACACACACATACATATATATATATATATATATTAAGACATTTTTTGATGTTTAGACGTTCTTTTTATAGATACAAATATTTAAGTAAATGCTCTGTTTATAATAAACAGTATTAACAACATTTACCGGCCTGAATGTCCGAGAAATGTTCATAGAAAATATGCGTCCACCGACAGGAATCGAACCTGTATCCTATACGGAACCGTCATATAGCCTGACGTGCCTTCACCGATTCTAACCGAACGCTCCTCTTTTTATCTATAAAAAAGAACGTATAAACATAAAAAAAAATGTCTTAAAAATAATTGTCAGACTTTGTCCATTTCATAATATATATATATATATATATATATATATATATATATATATATATATATATATATATATATATATATATATATATATATTTGCGTGGTCGTTTATAACGGTTTTTTATGAGCGCGTCAATAACGGCAAACGCGTTCAGGAACTTTCATTACGGATAGAAGCTGCAACGAAGAACAATCGTTTATTTATTTTATTACAAGAATTTACAAATAGGAACGATTAATTACTTATCTTCATACCCTGCCCGGTGGCAAACGCTGCTGGTGGCGCTAGGGGTAGCGGTCCCGCCATAGCCACCGAAACCGTGATATCACCCCTGGTCGGCGGCTGATGAAGACAGGGTATCGCACATGTCATTACACGTTGTATATATATATATATATATATATATATATATATATATATATATATATATATATATATTTATATATATATATATATATATATATATAGAGAGAGAGAGAGAGAGAGAGAGAGAGAGAGAGAGAGAGAGAAAGAATTAATATAAGAAAAAGGTTTGTCACATAGCTAACTGATGTTAGCCTCACCATCCCGACATTAGAGTTTCGTAGATAGACCCTCCGGAAATTCCTCCGTTCAACCGTCAGGGGATATTAGCAATTGATTGCTTATACTTCTTGATTTTTCTTTCCTATATGCATTTTTCATTGGTGCATTTTTTTTTTTCATAGCGTATGTGTGCGTGTTTGCGTTCACGCCCGTGAGCCTGTCTGCGCTTATGTGCGGACGGTCAGAATGTCGTGATTATTTCTCCTTTCCTTTTTTTTCTTTTTTTTTTCTTCCATTTTATACTCACTCCTTAACCTTTTCTCTCTTTTTCTCTTTCCCTCTTTTCTTTCAGTTGTTGCCATTTGACTTCCGGTTTTCTAGACATGCGCTGTTGTTGTTAAGTTTTGAGCATTCTAGTCTTTTCTTGAGTTAGGAAAATTGCTTTTCATTTTTTTTTTTTTTTTTACATAAATAATTAATTTTAAAGCTTAAAAATAAAGTAAATATTTGTGCATGTCTTCACTTGGCCATTATTTCGTTTTCTTATCTGATCCGGTGGTATCTTAAGTACTATCGGGGTATTAATCGTAGGAGGTTACGTTTTATAATTAATTTTTTTTTTTCTTATTGTTTGAATTTGTATGCATATGCTTATATTCATACGTTTACGCATACATACATGTTTATATAGAGAGATATACACACATGCACATACATACATATATATGTATAAAACTCGCGCACACAAACACATGCACACTTGTGTTTTGTCATTAATTTATAAACTAGTACTAAAATGTTAAAGTGATTTTATTCCATATTTTTAGGACATTAATTATGGGTGCTTGGGTTTATGGAGTATCTTTTTTTGTTTTTTTTTTAAATTATATATATAGAGAGTATATAATATATACTCCTGCGCACGTATGCACGCACCCGCACACATGCACGCACTCGCACATACGAACGCACTCAAACGCACATATATGCATTTTTAAATATTGTTTAGGTAGCAAATTAAATATTTGCTTATATGTTATAATTTATCTAACGTTTCATTTTTATTTAATAGCTAGTAGTTTATTTGCTTTTGCCTTGGTGTTATCTTATATATTGAGTTATTAATTACGATTAAATAACGACCGAGTAGAAAAACGGTTATAAATTTGACATATTTGGTAATTTATTTGGCTTCATCAAATTTGATCGGGGGTGAGGGGGATTGGTCTGCACGAAGATGTTTCGATTTTTTGAATTTTATATCGTTTGTTTTCATTGGTCGTGTAAATCTCACGTGTTCATTTCTAGGGAGTTCGGATATATGTATGCGTGTTTTAATTCTTGTGGGTTTTCTGTGTTTATCTTGTGGTGTCTGTGTGTGTGCTTCTAATTCTTGAAGCTTTAGCGTAATAAAATGAGCATATTGGTGTATTTATTGTTTGAATGATAAATATGAAATCTGTAGAATGAGAAATGCATTCATGGTCAAGGCTTGAACCTATTTCTTCTTGCCCAGCTATGAGTTAAATAGTAGAGTAGACTGGTAACCAGCATATGAGAAGGAAAATTATGAATGACAAACTGTGAAGAACTAATGGGAAATTACCCTACTCTTTTCGTCATGACAATTTGCACGTAATAAGGAGAAAAAGTCATGACAATTTACAGGCAATAAGGAAAAGGAATCTGTGAAGAGCCATGACTTATTTATTGAAAGGATATGGCTTTAAAATAATATTGGTCCTTGTCAAAGCTGACAATAGGAACAAAATATGAAATACTATAATATTCCCTAGCGACGAGTTATTTTAATCAAGATAGTAGTAGATAGGTTCGCCTATCGCCCGGTTCACACTCCTTCCAGATCTTTTGGACGTCAGTAGAGGTTTATCCATTTTTTTTCTGTTTAGGATTGGGTTTCCCATTCCCTCTAAAGTATACTTCAAATACTTCTATACTTCTAACGTCTCCGCCTGAACTCTGAAATTTTATTTACTATTTTTTTCTTCTCATCAATAGGAGTAGATAGGTTCACCCATAATCCGGTTCAAACTCCTCCCCGGTCTTTTGAACAGGAGTAGAGGTTTATCTGTTGTTTGCTGTTTAGGATTGGGTTGCGGTCCTTGTACATAAAGTCTTTTGGTTCCGCCATATTTAACCTTCACTGCTAAGGACCTGACATGTCACTTACATAGTAGCAAACCACCCACATTTCCTAATTATTCGATCGGCGATAAGTAAGTTCCACAAAAACAGCTTCTTCCCGCGAACTACGGCCCTGTGGAACAGACTTACAGGAGGATGTTTCCCCGATCACTGCATTCTTAACCTGTTCAAGTCTAGGGTTAACCATTATCTTCCTCTCCTATGCATATAATCTACCCCTTAGCGTAACCCTCTACCTCCGGTGATCCCGGGTCTTGTACAGTCTGAACCTTACAGTACAAAATAAACTCTTTCACTCTCAGTAGCCTCTCACGTCTTAGTGACATCATCGCCTTGCTTGGATTGAACTGACTAAAAAAAATCTTGCAATTGGACAGAGTGCAGATGTAGATCTATTTAAAAATCATCTCCATTCAAGACGCAGTTGATCATGTCTCTCTTCACGTTATAAGCCAATCGCCACGCATTCTTGCGAAAGATAATAGAATAATATACCGATGTATTCTCCAAGGTTTAGAATTCAAAATTTTCCTTTTCTTAGACTGGTTACCACCTAAGTCTAAATTGAACAGTCTACTCTGCTATTTATTTTATAACTAATGTTGATGGGAATTAAGAGATGAATTTATGCTTTTTCCAAGGGTATTTATGCAAAAAGTGAACGTACAAGACTGGTATTTGAACTCACCTCGCCGAGTTTATTTCGACATCGACAACCGTTACACTACACGCACACCCAATCAATCTTGAAAACAGAATACAAATAGCTTCCACCCGAAATTAGACTTCGGCTCCTTCTTCGCAAGGGATAACAATCTATGCACTTGCTAAAGAATCTGGTAAAATGGCCGGTTCCTTGTACCGTTGCAGTAAGTACCTGACTCCTCCAGGTATTTTTTGTTTTTACAAGAGCCAAATCATACCAAAAATGGAGTACTACTGCCATATCTGGACAGGAGCTGCTCAGACCTTATTTTCCTACCTTGATAAGAGTTCGAAAACGTATACAAGTATACCTCACCTTAAGTCAGTAATTTGTTCCAAGAGAGGTGACTTAAGTCGAAAAACGATTTCCAAATTTACTAGTCACTAAGTTAAACCACAAATAACCATTCCCAGTTCTGTATTTTATTTATAAATGCATTTTTTATGGTCAATAAGAATCTATTTTAAGCTTCCAAATAAATTTTAGTTTTTAATATAGTACAAGAAAAAAGTAATCTAAATTTACGAATACATGTAACATGATTTTATGTGCTTGTTTTCTAGTGATATTACGACTACAATATTTGTGGCGGACGAACGTAAAGTCGAATAAAATGAGTTAAACTTGATTTTTGTTTACCATATATTTTGTTGACAAACGACGTATAATCGAGAACGACTTAACTTGAAATGACGTAACCCGAGGTATAACAATATGCGGCTTTTGTAGGTGACAAACTATTTTTCACTCTACAACTCCTTACCCACAGAACGGTCGCAAACCTCTCGCTACTCTATCACTATTCCCATAGCAAATGTTAAGACGAGCTACAATCCTTAATGCCACCAGTTCAGACCTTCACACTAAAACCCGCCATCTTGTATACACTAGGACAAATCATCCTCATTCCATTTGTACTCCCTTAATAAGAATGGAGTTCAATTCGGAGAGCTCTTCCCACGAAACACTGATTTTTTAAAAACTTACTCCCGAACGTATGTTTCCCCGAATGATACAGATTCCCAAGTAGATGCTTCATCGAAATTAACCCCTTAAAGTCTAGAGTGAACCTCTCTCTTTTATTATTCATTATCTGTACTTTATAGAGACACTATTATTATTATTAACAAATAATAATAATAATAATAATAATAATAATAATAATAATAATAACAATCAAAGCTAACCGCCCAGATATTGTTATTAGAGACCGCAAACAAAAAATTGCCTCCTTATTGACATGGCAGTCCCTGAAGACTGCAATGTATCTTTGAAGATCTTGAAAAAGCTATCATAATACAAGGACCTTGAAATCGAAATCTCAAAAATGTGGCACATGGGAACATCAACAATCCCTGTTCTAGTTGGAGCTCTCGGATTGGTTGGAAAAGATTCCAGTAGACTCATCGAAAGGCTTCCTGGAAGCCCATGCCTTAAATAAATACAAAATATTGTTCTCACGAGTACAACCCACACCTTACGAAGGGCTTTATCTATGTAAAATGTGTATGTGTCTTTTGTTTTTTTTTTTTTAATTGGTCAGTGGAAAATGTCATGACGCCATTTATAATCTTAGGTCTCTGTACGGGACCCGGAAAGAAATGTCTACACACCAAAAATCAAAGGAAATAAAATAATAATAATAATGAATATAATAAATAAAATAAAATTATATTAAAATTTTGTTTAAAATAAGTTAAATAAAACCAAAAAATAAAAATAAAAGTTCTCCTGGCATTCAACAGAAACTTTTCCGGGACATTGCTTGTTATAATAAGAAGTGACTTCTTCCTTTTATCACATGCAAGCTTAAAACAATAGTAACTAAAATATACACACAACATTAAACAGAAATAAATAAATTGTATGATTTTAATTTATAATTAAACATGCTATTTCTGTGTATGTTTTTTACCTTATATGAACACGAGGTTATCCTTGCTGGTATGATATGAGTGACCCCACAACTTCTTGCTTCATCCTCTTACGCTAATACAACATCATTTAGTAACACTCTATCTTGAGTGGTTCTTGTGCCTTGTATTGTGTTTTTCCTTTGCGTAATATGATTTCAATGATTTTTTGTCATTTTGAGAAGTGTTGTTTATATTATTTAAAATATTGCGATTAGGTGCATGCGAAAGTTCACAGCGTACAGTTTTTGAACGCTACATCAGTTTTCGCTGGAAAGTCTTGCACACACACACACACACATAATCATATATATATGTGTGTGTGTGTAATTTGGCAGCAACTTTTCTTTTAAAATTCAAAAGAAAATATGCAAGACTATGTTGTCTTTAACATTCAATACAACATGTTTAAATATATATATATATATATATATACAGAGTGTAGTAGCAAAATTGTTCAAATCATGTAACAGCATGGATGGGATAAATGGCCATCTCACAAAATGTTTAAATATATATTTAAAAAAAACACACGAAACTAAGTGAGTTTCTTTTTTCCAGGTTTTCAGCTAAGAAGTTTGGCCATCTTGACGCCATTCGTCGTAAGAATCACTGAAAAACCCTTTGAGTTATTCAGCTAGAAAGAGAACAGGCTAAAATCGGTTTGTGTCGGCCACACTATGTCTCCCCAGCTGGACAATGGTGAGACGAAAAAGATCATTCAGGCCTTCAGTAATGGTACCGACATTCATATTGTGACTTCTATCTTCAAAGTCTATTCAAGAACCATTGAGGGAAAAGTTTTAAACAGAGGGAACAGTAGAGAAGAAAGCTGAATCAGGAGGTCACAACAGCAGGAGGGATCTTCATTACAACTTGGAGTTAAGTACATTCTTTGCACAAAGTGTCAGAAAAACCACGGAGAATTCAAGTAAGATATCTTTATTCATTTCTAAGATACAGTGGTTTAAAGCTTAATCTAAGAATTGGACAATTTTGCTGTTATACCTGGTGTAAATATATATATATATATATATATATATATATATATATATATATATATATATATATATATATATATATATATATATGTTATAATAAAAAGAAAGAAAAATAAGATATATAATCCGGTGTTCTTAATTGATATTTTTATTTTTACAAAACAGTGCTCAATGTAAATTGAAAGAGCATAAATATTAAAATGCCGAAAATATTTTTCTCGTTGATAAAAAAACAAAAACAGACGACATGCGTTGAACGGGTGTAAAAATTCGTTGAAAAATGCCTCCCTACCCTACCTAAACTTAACCTCTTTTTCGAATGTAACTCAAAATTGATACAACAATAGTTAATAAAATTGAACACGCTACCGCCCCTGTCTAAATGATTGGATTTCTCTGTATCCTTGGAAACAAAAAAATTTGAATAGTATGTGGGTTTAAAACTCAGTAAATTTAAAAAATAAGTTATTCCAAAATTAGCTTGAAGATGAAACAGAACTAATGCTTTTAATTTAATTATATAATTAAATTTGAAGTTTTTAGCTTCGGTTTTTAGAAACATCGCAATTTTTGTGTAGCGAAGAACTATATTTTAAATCAGTTAATTTATCATATATATATATATATATATATATATATATATATATATATATATATATATATATATATGTGTGTGTGTGTGTGTGTGTGTGTATCCCAAATTAAAAGAACGAAAAGAATATAAATTTAAACGTTCATAACATTAATTTAAAAAAGGATCAATACAAGAGTGGAACAATAGTTATTTATTATAAACTGTTACATTGGAATAAAAATGCATATTTGATTCGATGTCTAATTTAGACATTTCATCAGATGGGTAACATTGGTGGTAATGTTAACCACCTGATGAGTTGTCTAAATTAGACATCGAAACAAATATGCATTTCTGTTGTGTTTCCAAATAATAGCTTCTAGAGTTTTGAGTTTTTCCTTGCATTGGGTGCTATGGAGTATTTGGGTTTTATCTACTATTTGTCTTATGTTGATAGTTGTTGTTTGGTCGTACATATATATATATATATATATATATATATATATATATATAGAGAGAGAGAGAGAGAGAGAGAGAGAGAGAGAGAGAGACGGAGACACGAATGGTCAAGTGAAAGCAAAATTTGATTACCTGTTTAGCGTTAGTTGCTGCCACATAGAAATTAGTCTCCTGGGGAAGATATGCACTTTGTAAAGCGATGGTGCCGTTGCTACAAATATTCCTTGGAAGTTGTTTCCTGGAATACCTATCAATAATGTTGTGGTGTTGCTATAGGTGAGGGAAGTTACTTAATTCTTATCCTTTTGGGGCATGTTTCGATTCTGTAAAAATCACAGGTGCTAACAATGGTGAATGAAGAGAGTGGCCGATGAATTTCTTAGCATAGGTCGCGCTAATTCCTAACGTGTACATAATCATTACCATTGTCGAGAATCCACTTTTCAGGTGAGATTTCCTCCGAATAGACATTCGTAAGCCCTTCAGCACTTCCCAAATAATATTTTTAAGTAAACGTGGTCTGGGAAGAGTTCTAACAGAGGAAAACGCATTGGGATGGCCAAGAATGCATTGCAAAAGCTAGACAGAGTACTGAGAGACAGAAACGTTTTGTTGGAAACAAAGAAAAGAGTACTGAACTTTTACGTGATACCCGTCCTCCTGTACGGCAGCGAATGCTGGACAATCGCCTCAAAGATGAGGAAGATATTTGAAGCATCAGAAATCTGGTTCTCCCGAAAGATGATGAAGATACAATGGACCGAACATATGAGCAACAACGAGGTTTTGGAGAGAATGAAAACAAAAAGGGCTTGTAAAATCTGATACTGACGAAACAGATTGAGGAAATAGGGACAGAGGAAAACAGCGTGTGGGGGGGGGGGTGGAGGGCCATGATTGCTTGCATTCTTAAGGGACACGGCACATAAAAGAAAGATGTTTAATCATAGGCATTGTTCAGGTTTTCGCTCGCTGCGGTAGACTGTTCTAGTTCCACGTGCCATGTCTAATGAATGTCAGTTATCGTGCCGCAATGGATAAAGGCGTTAGTTAGATCCAGTGACAGGACCCAAAGAGTTGTGAGTTCAATACCTGGTTAAGGCAGTGGAGAACTTGGAGAGGTGAATTAACAGGAGATAACTGATGACATCCATTCGGCATGGCACGTGGAACCAGTCTACCCCAGCGAGCGAAATAACATTCCGACCACCCGAAGAAGGCCGGAGCGTACAACGGCTGAAACGTTATGATAAATATGGCAACAAAGATGAGGACAGTGGTCCGAGTAATGAAAATAGTGTAGAAGTACAGGAATTGAGAAAGCAAAAGACTGGAAAACAAGAAGCAGGAAACGAGTTCCACAAGCGTGAAGTATGAGATAAGAAACTTAGTATAGAACTTACGGTTAATTATAGCCATGTAAAATGGTGAGACCTATCAGCCAATCTAGTACTGCGCTCAAAGTTCAAAGGAAGACTTATACGGGAATTGTGTCTCGCCAATCTTCTAATGTTCTATTTGCATTAAAAATCAATAACGTAGGTCCCTGTTTCTTCACGGAAATCTAACACAGAGAAATAGTCTTTATTTATTTTAGATGAGGTACTGTAACTATTTACACTATTTACATTGTTCGGACTGTGGGTAAAAGGTTCAATCCCTGGTCGCAGCAGAGAGAACAAAAAACTTGGAGAGTTATCAAGGGAAATGAACTAAAACAGAGATATTCAAAGGCATGGAACATGGAATTAGAACAATCTAACCCCGTGGACTAAATAAAAGGTTCGATTCGAAATTACAACAAATATCATCTGAAGAAGACCGGAGCGTACTACGACCGAAACATCGTGAATGCGGCATTAAAGATTAGCACAGGAGTCCGGACAATGTAATTTGTGTAAATACAAACAGACAAGTGTCACAAGAATGGTCTGGTTTTTTTGTTTCTTTCTTTCTTTCTTTCTTTTTTCTTTCTTTCTTTTTTCTTTCTTTCTTTCTTTTTTCTTTCTTTCTTTCTTTCTTATCGTCTTCACTTTTCATTTTTTTTCTTTCTATCTCATTCATTGCATTCTTTCTTGTTTCACGTTTTTTTTCTTATCGGTTCCCCCTCCCGCGGTTTTCCTCCTGCATTGTTTTTTTTTAATTTTTTTATTTCTGTTTGCTTCAAATTGCTTGACATCTTTATTTGTTTCTTTCTTTGTTTCTTTCTGTAATACTTTCTTTCTTTTTTTTTTCTTTCTTTCTTTCATAACTCTTTTCCCCATACTGACATTTAAACACTTTTCTCTTATCTTGCTAACCTTTCTGCCTCGTCTGTCTCACCTTCTTTCTTTCTTTCTTTCTTTCTTTCTTTCTTTCTTAACGCTTTTCTCCACACTAACATTTAGACACTTTCCTCATATCTTGCTAACCTTTCCTCTTCGACTGTCTCAACTTTTCTTTTACTTTCTTTCACTCTTTCTTTCTTTCTTTCTTTCTTTTATTTTCTTTCTTAACTCTTTTCTCGATACTAACATTTAGACACTTTCTTCTTGCTAACCTTTCTTCTTCGTTTGTCTCACCTTCTTTCTTTCTTTCTTTCTTTCTTTTACTTTCTTTCTTTCTTTCTTTTTTAAATCTTTTCTCCATACTAACATTTAGACACTTTTCTCATATCTTGCTAATCTTTCTTCCTCGTCTGTCTCAGTTTCTTTCTTTCTTTCTTTCTTTCTTTCTTTCTTTCTTTCTTTCTTTCTTTCTTTCTTAACTCTCTTCTCCATACTAACATTTAGATAATTTTCTCATATCTTGCTAACCTTTCTTCTTCGTTTGTCTCACTTTCTTTCTTTCTGTATTTCCTTCTTTATCGATCAGTCAATTGATTAATCTTTCCCATTTTCTTTATTTCTTTTTTCTCTTGTTCATATCTCTCCTCGCCTTCCTTGTCCTTTCTTCCTCCCTCTGACCACCCTTTTCGTTTATATTTTCTCCTTCTCCCATCTTTATTCAACCCCTGATACTCCTCCTCTTATTTTGTTCTCTTTCTCTTATTCCTTTCTCTGTCTTTCTCTGTTTTTTCCTCATTTATCTTCGTTCTCTTTCGCCTATTTTCCTCACTCTCTCACTTCGTTTTCGTTCGTTCTTTCTTTTTTTTTTCTTTTCCTTTCAATCTCCCTTTCTTATCTCTATCTCCTCAGTCTTTTCCTTTTTCTTCCTCTCTTTTCCTCTCTCGTTACTGTTTCTCCTTTCCATTTCACTTACTCATTTCTTTTTCTCTTTCTTTCTCTTGGACCTTTCTCTTTCCTCTCTTTCTCTTTCTCTTCATCTCTCATCCCCCCACTTCTTCTACTTTTTTCTCTTTCTTCACCTTACTCTTTCTCTTGTTTTCCCTTTTTTTTATTTCTCTCTATTTCTCTCTCTTTCACTTTCTCTTTCATTATCTTTATCCTTTTTCTCCCTTTCTCTTAATCGACTCTCTTTTTGTCTTCCTCCTTTTCTTTTTATTTTTCTTCCTTTGTCCCCTTTCTCTCTCCCTCTCTCTCTTACTTCCTCTCTCTCTCACTCTCTCTCTCTCTCTCGCTTTCTGTTAATCCGTTTTCTCTCTCTCTCTTTCTTCTTTCTATTTCTGTCGCTTTCTCATATTATCCTTCTTCTAGATGATATCACTACCGTTCTTCCCAAGACCACCAAAGATGACGACTCCCTAAATAACAACATACAATAACAGCCGCCCACCACAATTGACATCCACATATTTTGGCAACGTGTCCTTTGATACCATTTCATTAAACAGCACTCCTTAGACTTGTTCTAAATTTGACATCCTGACACGTTCCAACCAGTTTCTTTAAAAAAAAAAAAAAAAAACCAAAACGATTCTCTAAGCAAAACGCACGTTTTTATTTTATCTTTTTTTTATATACGAATTTCTTTATATATTATTTATATGGGGGTGGTGTCTACTAACAGAGGGAAGCCGATTCTGATGAGGATCTTTATTCTTATTGTTGAAGCTGTTTTCATCTTCACGCCCGAGACATATAGACATTGCAATCGAAGGATCAAGTGACAGCAAGTCATTTCAGATCGCCATTATCCTCTTCTGTGTTCTCAACGATCGCAAAATGATTCCAACTGTAGTGAGTTCAGGCTACGATACGGTCCTGGAGATGACGATAAACAACATACGGTAGCAAGGCATCTGATCGGAAGATTGGAGATTTTTGAGGAGCGTGGAACCACCTCTTGACTGCTGTTACTTCCAGGTCCGCTTTGGTAGCACATGTTAGGGTACCTGCAATGAGCGAATAGTGAACCCTCCCCAAACAAAAATCAACAGGTCATTTTCATAGCAAAATGATAATCAGGGTAACGCTGAAAAAGTATAATACATTTTTTATAAAAAAAAAAAAAAATTACCAGCAATTTTATGATCGAAAAATCTATATACAGGGTACGATGTATAAATTGTCAGTATTTTATATTTTTAATTTCGCGCATGCGCGTTGTTTGTCTTTGATTTTGTCGACTGCACAAAATAGTAGGGTCGGTTGGACATCGTCTGTGTGAGAAAGAGCACCATGGCGTAATTCCCTCCGGTAGAAATTTGGAAACGGCTTTCGTACCGGAAGCTCCAATACGAACATTTCAGAGTGTTTGAATGTCTATTTGAAGACAATACAAAGGATTCAGAAAGAGTTGGAGGATATCTCCAGACGACATCATGGTGTTTAGAGTGGTCACTAGTGATGGTAACGTTATGCCTCCATTCATCTTGCCTCAGGGCCTCAGACTCAACACAAAGACCTACATCAAGTGATTTAAGGAGGTAGTGCTGCTCTTGGTCAAGAAGATGGCTGCGGGAAGACCCTATGTCTGGCAGCAGGATTCTGCATCATGCCACACAAGCAGGAGAGCCCAGTCATGCGACCACATTACCCCTTACATCTGTCCACCTAACTCCCCAAATTTCAACCCCCTTGATTATTACGAATGAGGCGCAGTTGACCGAGACACCAACAAAACGCCTTGTAACATCAAAGATGATATGAAGGCAAGGATTATGGCAAGTTAAACAGGAAGACCACCCAGAAGAGTTGCAGGCGATTCCGAAGTCGTCTGGAGGCCGTGATTGAAACCAAATGTGATTTTGTTGAATAAATTTACTCTTTAGTATCTCAAGATAATTTTGTGTAATTTTGGTAAATATATCTTCTAAAATGAGATGTCCGTGTCATTTTCATTTTTGAGTTATTTAGTCGAAAATTTATCCATCGTACCCTGCATCTAAACATACATTTACCCTGAAAGCATAAAATTATGTAAAAATATTCAGATTTCGGCACTAAATAACCCACAGAGGTTGATATGGTGGTAAACAAAATCCAACACTACCTTCACCGCTACACACGGGTGATTGACTGTAGAGGATATACGTAGTGACAGCAGCGTCTTTAAAAGATCATGCTTTCAAAAATAAACTCTCTTCTTTTTTACTTCACCTATCCGTAGGGTCAGAGCCATTACCAGAAGCGCATCTTCGCAGCTTATCAATAAATAATACTTTCCTTTGTTTAATACTAAAATTCATACAATACAAGGCTCGAAAGTCACTCAAGGTAGAGAGTTAATTTTAAAACGGTTATGATGAATGGTGTGCGATATCAATAAAAGAAGATTAGATGAGGAGTGAATCAGGGAATGGAGAATATGAAGATAAGAATAGATGACGATTATGATATTAAGTTTATGCGCTTAGTATAAATATTTACAAGGTTTAGTGTAAAATCACTGCAATTTCGCTAACAATTCACTTGTCTACGGCATCACTACGACCATTCTATAATCCGGAAAAAAATCCGAATCCCAAAGAGTGTTTGTTTCCAAGTATTTCGGATTAGAGATTGTTTACCTGTATAAAGTTTCTAATCGTTTCTAGCTTATTCGGAGCTGGAATCAATAAGTCAATCAGCCATTTATGTGCCATACGTGATACACGCTTGGGCAGATTTTTTCTCGCAGTAGGTTGCCATTTCTTTCTGCAAGTCTATAGAACCCAGTCTGTCCTGCTATTTACGCATAGCTGGATCGGGGTGGGGAGAGAAGAAAAGAGTCATTGGATTCTAGACTGGAATATGAACTCGGCTCTCCGATTCCTCAGTCCGAGCCGCTATACATTATTCCACTTGCCTCCACGGAATCAACAAACATTACCTATTTACAGGATTACATTTATAGGATTTAAGAATCAACAAACATTACCTATTTACAGGATTACATTATAGGATTTAAGAATCAATAAAAATTACCTATTTACAGGATTACATTATAGGATTTAAGAATCAACAAACATTACCTATTTACAGGATTACATTATAGGATTTAAGAATTTAACAAACATTACCTATTTACAGGATTACATTATAGGATTTAAGAATCAATAAAAATTACCTATGTACAGGATTACATTATAGGATTTAAGAATCAATAAAAATTACCTATTTACAGGATTACATTATAGGATTTAAGAATCAACAAAAATTACTTAAATCCTGTTGTTTCATAGTCTGTTCATTAAGCAACACCTCCATATTACTCTATAATGTGGTGCGTGCTGAAGTCTGCAGCAATAAATGTGGTAACCAGACAATTTCTGGATGAGCCACCACGCGACCTTCAGCCATTCTACATAATTCACGGGAATTGTCGGTTACATATTTCTGCAGTTATAAATAGATTTGAAACTGGGTCTTATGATCTAATTCAGTGCTTCTTTTTCGCGACCCCAGGTATTAACCAACTACCCTGAAAATACATCCGTTGTCCCTGCACGATTCGGAACGGCGCCGCACGCGCGTTTTATTACCGCGGCGTTTGCCTTAAAATATTGGGCGTTTGTGAAATAACATAGAAACTGAAATTCAAGGGTTTGAATTTAATTTTCGTGACATCAGCATTTCGCTTCGCGACCCCATTTGGGGTCGTGACCCATAGTTTAAGAAGAGCTGATCTAACTGAATGGCCAAATTTTTAGTAGTTCATATATATATATGAATAAAAAGACAAGAGGAAAAACTCTTTTTAGTCGACGCGTTTCGTTCTCTGAGGGACTTTATCAAGGCAATGTCCCTCACAGGACGAAACGCGTCTGCTAAGAATAGTTTTTCCTCTTGTTTTTTCATTCATTTTGTCCCTTTCCAAATACACTCTGACACCTGAAAATAATTTATACACACGTACACACATACACACACACATATATAATTTGGACTTTGCTAACCAGACGCTTCCCTATAGCTAAATAGTATAGCATGTCAGATCAAACGACTGTTCGTGTAGGACACAAGTTCGATTCCTGTTGGAGAACGCATATTTTCTCCGAAATTTCTCGAACATTCAGGCCGGTAATACTGTTTAATTAAAAGACGGAGCATTTACTTAAATAAATTGTATCTATTAAAATAACGTATAAACAGAAAATATATTAAATAATTGTCGGACTTTTTATTATAATATATATATATATATATATATAAAAAATTCTTGAAGCTATATACATAAAACAGTTGAAACCTAACCTGAACAAAATAAACTATGAAATCTCCAAAAATATCCTTAAATGCCTATAATTAGTAACAGAAGTCATTGGTTCATACCAACGGCTTTCCATACTCAATACTCATCGGATTCACTCTCGCGTGGTCATGTGTGACGTCATGAGCTGTCGTGCGATTTTCGTTTTCAGCGTTTTATATGCACGTGTTTATCGTTGCTTGGATATCATCCATGTAAACAAATAATACTATCATCAATTTCTTGTTCGTGTATTGCATAAATATATTGTGTAATTGTCATCTTTGATAATGGCTTATGTAAGCCGAAAGCTCAGATCGGATTAAATAAAAAAAAAAAAAAAAGTATGTATCAATATTGTGATTTTCTTTCATTATTTAATGATAATGTTATTAAGATTATCAGACTATATGAAAAAAACTTGCATAAAATATATAGACAACGCTTATCTATATTATTTAATGAGACATGTATTAATATATATATATATATATATATATATATAGAGAGAGAGAGAGAGAGAGAGAGAGAGAGAGAGAGGAAAACACTATTAATTGCTGATCTGGAATTATTATAGGTTTCTAACAAAGAGCATTAAGAATCTGCAGCCCCCAATATTTACTTAAAGAAGAAACATACATAGAAAACACATTCAAAACCTACAATACCCATATCATTTCATCCACAATGCAAGAAGAAAGGCATACAAAATATACAATCGAAACAAAACTAATAACATAATCCGCAATAGTAAATTACATGAAAACAGATACATAATACTACCGACCAACTCTGTCACGTCCACTATCCAGAATAACCTATCCCATCTAAATAATCTTAAAATAGTCACAAACACTTCCAAAACAATTATGGATATACTAAGATCTTCAAACAATAATAGCAATAACATTTCTGAAGCAGGCATTTATAAAATAAATTGCCAAAACTATTCCTCCCAGTATATTGAAGAAACAGGTAGAAATTAAAAAAAACGCATTTATGAGCACAAAAGAGGATTCACCAAAAACAACTTAGCTAATGCACTAGTCATACATAGGAATAAATTCAACCATAATTTTGATTTTAAAATGCTATACTTATAAAAAAATAAAATAACTCACTCAGAAGGAAAATTCTAGAGAGTGCCGCCATAGAACATTACCCAAATATTAATCTACGCCCAGGTTTTTCCCTATTTCACCTTACTTAACAAAATTACTGCTCTCACAAACAAACGTACACAACAATATCGGAAAATCAAAAGAAAATGGTTGAATCCGCCAACACAGATATAATGATAATATTCTCCATACGTGACATTAACTGACGTTATTTTCAGTTAACAATATGAAAATAGCGTTCCTTACATTCCAGTTGCTAAGAACACTCTGTTTTTTGTTTTTATTAATTTCCTTGTTTAATTAAATTCATTTCGTTTTTTGCTTTGAGAAAGTCCACATTGGACAAAACGCGTCAGCAATTAATAGTGTTTTCCTATTGTCATTTATATTTATAAAGATTTTCTTAATCTACAGGTTAACTTTGAGAAATTTTCATATATATATATATATATATATATATATATATATATATATAGCCTGACGATTGCATCTAGCATGAAACAGACTGTCGCCTCTAAGTGTTGACTTCACTTTTATATTTACACACGCTCTATCTCTGATATTGAGCACTTTATCCCATAAATATAGCACACTTTAAGACTATATTTCTTCATATATATATATATATATATATATATATATATATATATGTATATATATATATATATATATATATATATATATATATATATATAGTAGGATAAAGAACAAATAGAAAAAGCTTATGAATTGAACATCGCTTTTATTTAAAATTCATCAGAAATGAAGTATGGAAGAGAAAAAATATGTTATTTTCTATTTTTGCGTTTTTTCATTGGTTAATGACACATGCATTTATCTTCTTCGTGGCGCTGGCGTGTGTACAATTTTCGTGTGTTTGCGTAACATGATTCTAGTTGGTCAATGCGGGATTTGATTGATAATGTGTGTACGTATGTGCGTGTCTGTGTCTAGTGGGCATTTCATCTGGTAGTGTCCGTATATTGACTGGGGATGCTTTGGATGAGAGTGAAAGAATTTAGATTACACCGATTATGTTTGCAGATAGTTTGATTTTAAATTTTTTAAGTACAGATTTTATAAATGTTGGTGATATAATAAAGTGCGTTTGGCGTGTGCTTGTTGATGAGAAAATATTTATGAAGATTCCTTGTAAAAATACCCTCCATATGTTATGTTCTTTTCTTATTAGGGTAGAATTTATTTATTAGGTCATAATTTCAATTTAATAAATGCCACTCTTATAAGAAAAGAACATAATTTATTACGGAGAGAATCAGGTATCCTGTAGAATTTATTTATTAAGTCATAATTTCAATTTAATAAATTTTCTCATAAGAAAAGAACATAATTTTTTACGGAGAGAATCAGGTATCCTGATAAATATATTCTCATTAATAAAATCGTTCTAAAATTTAAAAGTTCTGAAAAACTAAAGATATTTTTTACATGTGTTTATAAATACATCTTACAAAATAAAAAAAAATCCTTACGTTTTCCTTGGTAAAATCCATCAAAGGACGAAACGCCTCAGCTAAGTTTTCCTTCTGTCTTTATTCATATTGTTCTTTTACAGATATATTTTTAGTTATATGTGAATTTTTATGTATTGTATGGATAAGTAAAAATTAGGCCATTAATTATCTTTATCTATCTTTATCTTATCTCATTTAATATTGTGTAAATAAATTGTCAGGTCACTCTACGAGTGAAGCTTTTATCATTTAACGCAGTGGTAGGTGTCGAAGAGAGACAAAACCGGTTCTCCCACCAGTCTTTTGTGGTGACTAAAGTTAGCGGACACCCAGAAGTATTATAAACACAACCTGTCATGGCGGGGAGCAACTTTCTTGTAGGATCATTTGTAGCACAATCTATTGCTGTGTATGCAATCAGTTCGTGGTGACACGGTATTACTGGGTGGAGATCAAGTTGAAAGAAAATTTATTGTCCAAAATTGTCCACATCGTGTAACAGCAAAATTGTCCAATTGTTAGATGAAGATTTGAAACGTTGTATCTTAGAAATGATTAAAGATACATTACTGGAATTCTCCGAGATTTTATAACACTCTTGAACTCTACTTTAAACAATAAGAATGTATTTAATTCTAAGTAGAAATGATGATCCCTCTTGTTGTTGTGACCTCCTGATCCAGTTTTCCTCTCTACAGTTCCCTCTTTTTTAAACATTCACCATTCTCTTGATGATTCTTGAATGGACTTTGAAAACAGAAGCCATAGTATGTATAGTGGTGCTATTACTGAAGGTATCTGTTTATATTTCTGAGATGAGGTATTATGTACACTATTTACATTATTCGGACTACTGAAGGCCGGAGCGTACTGCGGCCGAAACGTTGTAATAAATATGGCGACAAAGATGAGGACAATAGTCAGAATAATGTAAATAGTGTATTACTGAAGGCTTGATCTTTTTCCTCTCACCATTGCTTATTTGGGAAGACATAGTAATACGCTGACACAAAACGACTTTAACCTGTTCTTTTTCTAGCTGAACTCAGTGATTCTTACGACAAATGGTGTCAAGATGGCTAAACGTCTTATCTGAAAATCCGGAAAAAGAAACTTAATTAGTTTAGTGTTTTTGTAGGTATTAAACATTTTGTGGGATGCGAAGTTATGCTGTTGAACAATTTTGCTTTTACACCCGGTATATATATATATATATATATATATATATATATATATATATATATATATATATATATGTGTGTGTGTGTGTGTGTGTGTGTGTGTGTGTGTGTGTGTTCCCGTTCTTGGGACATCCTTCCTGATCACAGACCATACATTTCTCTTTCAATTTTCAAGCCACAGTATAGAGATTGCACTGTGATGTGAAATTTATTAAAATTAATTCTTTAAGAATATTTGTCTATATTTCAAAGTCCATTCAAGAACCATCAAGAGAACGGTGAATCAGTTTTTAAAAAAGAGGATCAGTAGAGAGGAAACTGGATCAGGAGGTCACATTATCATTTCAACTTATTCTAAAGAGATCAACTAGAAAAAATCCAAATCAATCCATAAGACGTTTGGGATGTGAGAGAGGAGTTTCAACTATGACAGTCCAAAGAGCAGTGATAAAAGACTTGAAAATGAAATCTTACGTGAAACCTGTGAAGCAACTTGTTACTCCAGGACACAAAGTTAGAAGGTTAGAGAAGGTGAAGATCATCTTGAACAAATTGAAAAATGGTCCTGTAATATATATATATATATATATATATATATATATATATATATATATATATAAACTTTATTTCAATCATTCATTCAGATCCTTAGCTATGATTTCATTTCCGTTTATGGTCGATTTCATCACGATTCTTCTGTTAAGCTTGGAGACTGACTATATATTCTTACAGCTCAAAGTACAGTCCAATAGTGTTATAAAAACCTCAGAGAATTCCAGTAAGATATATTTAATCATTTCTAAGTTACAACGGTTCAAATCTAACAAATAGACATTTTTGTTGTTACTCCATTTGGACAATTTTGCTGCTACACCTGATATATATATATATATATATATATATATATATATATAGGGGTGTATGTGTGTGTGTGTGTGTGTGTGTGTATGTTTTCTTTTCTCTTCGTTATTATTATTATTTCAAGCGTTTACGTGTACACGCCAGAAGTCTGGTACTCATCGGTAGGAACAGAATGGCAAAACTTCTCATATCTCAGAATTCTCCACAGTATTTTCGAAAACACTAACATTGTAGTAGTTTGTAAAATATTTACATTATTTTTCGGTTCCTTTTAAAAATATAGTTTTATAACGAATAAAAATGTCCAGATAAATATTGGATAACTTTTATTTTCTTTTATTCTGAGACCTTCAGCTGTGTTGTCATTATTCGGTGAAATCAATTTTGAAATGTTTGTTTTTTTGTTATTTGTTTGTTTGTTTTTTTCATAAGGTAGTAGATACTCGCTATTTCTTTCTTTCTTTCTTTCTTTCAATCTTTCTTTTCTATTTCTTTCTTTTTTTATTTCTTTCCCTTTTTCTACTTTCTTTCTCTCTTTCTTTCTATCAATCTTTCTTTTTTCTTTCTTTCCTTTTTCATTTCTTCCTCTTTTTCTACTTTCTTTCTCTCTTTCTTTCTCACATTCATTATTTCTGTATAGTTGTCTACCAATGGATAAATATGTTTATTCCAAACATTCTATCTTAGTCGTCATCTTTCAGCAACAATAATGTTTTTGAATAGCAGTTAACCCTCGGTCTTTTTGTCAAGTTTTTCATATCGGGAAATATTTTTGCCGCACACTATATAATCTAGTATGCCACAATGCATAGGAGTTGCACTTAAGGCCTGGAAATGAGCTTGAGTTCTAATAAATATTCAAGGCACGGAGCCTTTTTCATAGAGCAACCGTTCATCATAACTGGAGAAAGATTAAGGTCTACTCTACGAAGATTTTTTTTTTGTCATCTTCACCATGTTGTCTGCGTATAGCTGAAAAAATTTATTTTCACTGTTTCCAACAGCTAGGTTCGGTCTTCTTGCTTGAACTGCGTGATAGATCCACATCCCTAAACCTTAAAATATATCACCCTTTATATTTTCTAGGACACCCTCTGCTATGTGCTCCTGCTATTTCGTTACATAGCTGAACACAGGTTCTTTGCCTGATTCCAATGCATCTTTCAGTCTTGTCCGTCTTCTACTACCTTATGTCGGTGGGGTTTAAAATAAGCTTGTATCCTCTGTAGATGAGTAAGGCCTCTTCCACCGGCAAAAAGAATTCACTTCCCGTGTGTTTAGTTTGGTTTGGTTTGGTTTGGTTTGGTTTGGTTTGGTTTGGTTTGCTTTACGACACATCAACCCCAATGGGCTATTCAATGCCAAAACTTTTATTGCTGGTAATATGTTTTTCTTCAAAAATCTATTTCTGGAAATATTTTTCCTTGAAGAAATCTATAGCTGGTAATATTTTTTTCAAAGAACATATAGCTGTTTGTATTGCTGGTACTTTTAAAAAAAAAAAAGTATTGCTGATAATAATTTTTCCTTCAAAAAATATTGCTGGTAATAATCTTTTCTTTTTTTTTTTTACAAAGTATTAAAACCTATTTTTACACAAGTTTAGGTGTTAACTATTTGCCCATAGCTGGGACCCTAACAGGTGCTACCACCCCGGGTCAGGGTGGACCTGGGAACACCAGCAATTAAGAGGTGGTTCCACGCTCCTCACAACCTCCTGATCAGATGCCTTGCTGCTGGACGTAGTTTATCGTCATACCCAGGACGGCACTTCCCGTGTGTGCACTTACAAACTCAGGTATAAACCAGACCGATACATCTTTTTTTAATCTAGTGTAAATCGAACCTGTGTCCATCATTTTGCATCTCATGTCTAACGGACCAATTACTACATTTTCAACTCTCGTGCTATTAGGACCTAGGCATATTTTTAGAGAATTTTCGCAGAATAAACAGATCTACAATCTGGAGATCTACAATCACGGTCTTAATTCCAATTTTCCCCAAGCGCTCTTTCAAGTTTCTAAATGATATCCCAAGCGCACCAATTACTACATGAATTACTTCAACATTCATGTTCCAAAATTTCTTCAACTCTTCAGTTATTATTATTATTATTATTATTATTATTATATTTCGCTAGTTACGTGGTGATGTATTAATATTTTATATTTGTAAAGGAATATATTTGTATGAACAAAATTTACCGGTGACTCCGTTCCTGCAGGGTGACCAATATATACAGGGTGCGATGGGTAAATTTTCGCCATTTTATATTTTTAATTTCACGCATGCGCGTTGTTTGTTTTTGGTTTTGTCGACTGTACACTATACTGGGGCCAGTTGCGCACCGTCTGTAAGAAAAAGAGTACCATGACGCAATTTACTTGCATTTGTGCCGGAAGCACCAATACTAACATTTCAGAGTGTTTGGTTGTCAATCTGAGGGCAGTGCAGAGGATTCGGAAAGGCTTGAATGAGTCTAATGGTGATTACGAAGGTGTTTGCAGTGATCACTAGTGATGGCGATGTTATACCTCCATTCATCTTTCCACAGGGCCCCAGTTAAGCCTATACCTGCCGTATAGATCGACTCCCAACTATTCGGTATGCTACCAGTATATTTGACCTACTGGTAAATGAAGTTAAGCTACCGTATACGATAACCCGTGCCAAAACTTCATAAGGTTACACAACTTACCGGTATATTGAAACACTCACCGTAATATCTTTCTATAAGCGCTGTATAGCAAAAAAGAACTACAGCACTACACAGGTAGGTAGTGAGTATTGTATCGGTATAACTTAGCGATCATTGAAAATTCGCCCTTCTACTGATAAACACATTAAAGTCAACATCAACTCATATATTAATACCGAATTTACACATCACACCATCCGCATCACTAATATAAGTAAATAACCAGTGATGCCAGGAACCTCATGCGGCAAACAGCAAAACTGTGTTATTATGCCAAGTATGTTCATCAAACACAGGTTTTATTGGGGTGGTATATATATTTTTGATAACCTGCTGGAGGTGGTCTAAGTAATTGCTATGATTGCTGTCCCATTTGTTTACAACTCGGTGGTAAATGTTGGCATTTTATACTCGCCCTATACGTCGATGCCTTGTTTTGGAAAACTCGTCTTGTATGCAGCAATTTTATTAAAATAGATAGATGTGTGTAGAGTAATAGCTGAGAAGACAATCGCCGTGTACTCGAACAACCTTCCTATTCACCCGATTTTACTTTTTACTCCGTGTGACTAGTTAATTTTCCCAAGCTGAAAGAGATCATCAAGAGGACCTGTTTTGAAAGCTCCTGGGTACTATTGGTATTCACGCATTCCTTGGGGTGAAATGATAAAGGCATTATTTTTCTCTTATACTTAATTAGTTATATCTATCTCTTATGGTAATTTACCCACGCACGCATGAACTCTCCCAGCTATAAATAGGAGCAGGTACTGCCTTTTGGGGAGGAAGGTTTCCAGCAGTCAACTCTGGCAGTCGGACCGAACATTCTTGCTGTAACACTCTCGTTTGTATATGTTTGTATTACAGTTTCTGTTAATATATTTGTTTAACTCACTTCCTCTCTTTATGTCTTTATTTCTGGTCCTAACAAGGCCACAACATTAACCGAGCAGCCAGTGCTACGTTCGGTTGAATTTTACAAACTCTTTCTCAGAAAAAATACTTTTCTCAAGTCCAGTACTGACAGATGATATCCCATTTAATTTGTGGGGTGAAGCCTCCATCTTTGAGTTTCGAATAATGTTTGGATAGAGCAGTTTCGTATCTTAAAAATGCGTTGGAGAATGAATGCCGGTGATTGTAAAGAATCTGTTTCCAACTCCCAGCGGATATCCCTATGTATACTTTTTTTCATTGTTATTTTCTTTCAGAAAAATGGTAGCTTGGTATACCACATTTTCCACATTACAGATACTTCCAATCGGATTCCGAGACACACTGATGCGCTGTGATAGAGTGAAACAGTCTGTGGATTATATATATATATATATATATATATATATATATATATATATATATATATATGCGTGTGTGTGTGTGTGTGTGTGTGTGTGTGTATATAATTGTCGTACTTATTTTTAATCACACATTTTTATTACTTCAGGCGTCATTTTTACTGGATACCCGTGTTTAAAATAGATGCTCCGTTTTTATATCAAACTTGAGTGCGCACGCTGGTAGACGTAATATACACGGTTTAAAGTTAAAAAAAACAGTGGGTGCGTCTATTTTAAACAGTTATCCATTAAAATAACGTTTGCAGTAATACATACATACATACACACACGCATGCACGCACACACACACACACACACACACACACATATATATATATATATATATATATATATATATATATATTATAATACTAAATTGTAATTGGGAGGGATTATTCCAAAGAGGGCCTTTAGTCCATATGAGAGTTCAACGTATGGTTCATAGCAAATCATAATAATAATCATTTAAAAAAAACTTAAAAATCCATTGTCTGTAATAAATTTATTTTGATGAATATAGCCATATTCATGTCATCAGACCGACGACATTAGGAGGTTTGATGAAATGAATATACCTATATTCATCGATATATATTTATTAACAACAATGGATTTTTAAGTTATTACCTAATGATATATATATATATATATATATATATAAAAAGACATTTATATATATTATGTTTAACGTTCTTTTTATAGATACAAGATCTATAAAAAGAACGTTAAACATAATATATATAAATGTCTTTAAATAAATTGTCGGACTATGTCCAATTCTAAAATATATATATATATATATATATATATATATATATATATATATATATATATACACAGAGGAATCCCGGTTCTCGAACGCCTTATATGTCGAACAAATCGGTTTTCGAACAGAATATTCGAGATGAAAATGTCTCGGTTATCAAACAAAATTTCGGTTCTCGAACAACATTGCCGACCCGATCGGAACCGAGCCGAACCGAGTTAACCCGAACGGAATCATTTCTTAGTCGACCGCCATGTTGTATACATTTGTGCGTTGTGCTGTGTTTTTCTTTTCCAATTTTATTGTACTGTGTCATTTTTTTTCCTCTTCATTAGTCCTCAGTCATGGCTCCAAAGAAAGCTAGCAGTGACACCGGTAAAGGAAAAAGAGTTAAGAAAAAAACAATTTTTGATGATATTGTCTCTTCCTACTCAGTTTCATATGGCAAAATCAACGATTTGTACTATTCTTATAAATAAAAAGACTATTATGTATGTCTTTCTTTCCCTTTTCCAAACAATAACATCTTTTTCCCCCTTCCACTTACGCCATCAACTCTCCTACATACAGGTACGGTAAAATTAAAGTGTTTGTCTATGTTTTAACTGTTTAGTATTAGGTTTATTTATTTTTTTCTTAGATTTAATATTTTTCATTAGTTCTGTGTATAAATATGTACACAAAGAACTGTTGTTAAATTTTAAATATGCAATCATCTTGGAACCAGGAACGGATTAATCCATTTTACATTGATACCTATTGTGAAAATAGTTCCGGTTTACGAACATTTCGGGTTACGAACAGTCTTCAGGAACGAATGAAATTCCTGAACCAAGGTTCCATCATATATATATATATATATATATATATATATATATATATATATATATCGTTTTTATTATATTTGATGAATTTTTCATTTTGATTTGTATGAGTAAAATGTCAAACGGTGTCAAATACTTTTTCTCAGATTCTTGTCCTATCATAGATCACTATTTTTTTAAATTTCCTCATTTCTTTTTTTCTTTTTTTCTTTTTTTTGTTTCACCCTTTTCTTTACCATTTCTGTATCTGTTAGCACTAAAAGTCTTGTGCTTGTAATTACCCTGACGTCAATCACTCCCCAAACAGTATCCCCAGAGTACTGAGTGAAATTTCCTGAATACGCACTTCACACGTCAGCTAGAGAGTTGCTGACATCTTCAATAAACACACACGCAAACATACGGCACAAAATATAGATTTAATTCTGACAGCCCATCAATATGCATTTTTTTTCGTAATAATATCATACAGAGTTTCGTGTGCGTGTGTTTATATAGGTAGAGATAGTTTCCAGACTGATATAAATAGATAAAAACAGACTTAGATATGCGGTATAATCAGAGATACAACGTATATAAATAGAAAGGTGGACATTGAAGTCAACGCCTGAAGGCGACAGTCTGTTTCATGCTTAAACGACATCACCAGGTGTAAAAGAACTAGTAAGCCCGAGAGCGACCGAAAGAAAAAAATCAGCCATTTTGAAAATCGTGCAGCGTGAAACAGGATTATATACATGGCTGTGAATGGTTAAATAATATAATAAAATTATATATTATAATTACACAGACACACACACACACACACATACACACACACACATACATACACACACACACACACATATATATATAAATGTATGCCTGTATGTGAATAATGTAAGCAGATGAGAATGTACAATTGTAACTGCGTAATTTAACGTTGCCTAGATAGATAGATAGATAGATAGATAGATATGAACAGACTGAGATACATAGATAAATAGATAGATAGATAGATAGATAGATAGATATGAACAGACTGAGATAGATAGATAGATAGATAGATAGATAGATAGATAGATAGATAGATATGGACAGACTGAGATAGATAGATATGAACAGACTGAGATAGATAGATAGATATGAACAGACTGAGATAGATAGATAGATAGATAGATAGATAGATAGATAGATAGATAGATAGATAGATAGATAGATAGATATGGACAGACTGAGATAGATAGATATGAACAGACTGAGATAGATAGATAGATAGATAGATAGATAGATAGATAGATATGAACAGACTGAGATAGATAGATAGATAGATAGATAGATAGATAGATAGATAGATAGATAGAAGTTCAAATGACATTGTTTTGACGTGAAATTTCGTAGACCCCCCCGCCTCGCTAGAGTAAGATAAATCTAATGAATTCATTAAGAGGTATCACATAATAATACATATGAAGTTAAGTCATTTGAACTTCTTTTCATCTATCAACTAATGTAGCCATATTTTATTATAATGAGTACCTTATTTGTAATTATTTGCTCGTCTTGAATTCGTTAACCTCCAGTTATTTAGTAATCGACGTGTTCTGTTGGCGTTAACTTGTTATTGCTTAATAAAAACGAAGTTTTATTGTCAAAATTAGTGTGTTATTATTAAGAGTAAAAGATTTTTTGAATGTACAAATTGCTGTTGTTAATAATTTTTACAATCTTAGAGATTTTGTTTAAAAATGTTGTTTCTCTGGTGTCAGCAGTGAACCATAAATTTCCATGGGAAATTTGACAGGTTTTTTTTTTGTTGTTTTTTTTTCGGTAAAAAACATTCATTTGGAAATTTTTGAAAAAAGAATATAAGTGTCGTATTATGATGAATACCCTCAGGACAAATGAATTAAATTGCTTTTTAAATGTTTCTTTTTAGAAAATTTTGATAAAAATATATTTTTTACATTTGTTACACTTTATTCATTAAATTTTATGAAATTTCGAGAAATTCTTTTTTGCAGTGTTTATTTTATTTGTAAGTCCTAGTAGAATTTGTATCATCAAATATTTTTGGTCAAACAGGAAGCCTGTAACAGAGAGATTTTGGGAACCACACACAAACACACACACATATTTTTTTTTATTGAAATTGGAGTAGATTTGAACAGCGAAATTATATCAGAACAATTTTGTTTAGTGATGGGAATCTGATCTAACCCATTTAGAATTGGGTCATTAGGAAGACAATGAGATATGATCGAGATAATTTTTATCAGTTAAAATTTGAAATAAAGCTTACTAAGGCTATGCGGAACTTTGAAATTCACATGATTTTGGGTTGAAGGCAGCAGTCGTGATAATAGTGTGCGGGCCAAGGGTCGATTTATGATCAGCCAGGTTTATCTATATAAACGCGCACAGAAATCTGTTGACAGAGTGGATGGCTCGTCTGCCGTCGAATGCAGTCGAGCTGGGTAGAGAGAGGTCGGAGATTAAAAGCGACGTCAGAGATTGGAACCAAACGCCCACTAACATATTTTGTTGATATAAGTACGAAGAAGCGAATTACTCCTCCAACAATCTAAGACTGCTACTGCTACTATTATTACTACCACTGGAAACGGAAACGTCGAACAAGCTACTATAATCAAAAGGTTGTTTTGGGGCTCGTCTGTCGTCGAGTGCAGTCGAGCTGGATGGAGAGATATCAGAGACTGGAAGTGACGTCAGGGATTTGGAACAAAACCTCCACTAACATGTACTGTTAATATAAGTACCGATGCTTCTGCTACCACGAAGAATACTACTACTGTTACTACCGCCGAGGAAGAACGCAACTATAAACTAAGTCGCGCACACAAATCTTTATCACTCCATCGCAAGAGTCGTATGTCGTTCTGAGACGATTTCACAAGCTAATCACAACTCTCTCTCTCTCTCTCTCTCTCTGTCTCTTTCTCTCTCATCCAATGTATAAGTTTATACGTCAATTATTTTCTTATCTGTAACCCGTTTTCTTTTCTATACTATTCTTTCCTGCTATATAAAAGACATTAACAATTCAACCTATGAATAGTTGTTTGTCCGGCTTTCTGCGGATATATATATATATATATATATATATATATATATATATATATATATATATATATATATTTGCATTCTAAATTTCTGAGCACAGACTCTCCAGCCGTGTCTACATCTTCAGTCGACCGTGAATGGATGAACATCACTTCTGCTTTCTGGATCAAATCAAACACAACGTGAGCAAGAAGCATGATTAAACCAGTGAACCGGTCGAATGATCTACGGATGCTCAGGTGACCTACGGTCACTCCCTTAAGTTCGGGGAAGACCGAGTAGACACCTCAACCCAGAGAGTAAGACATCGGAGGTTGAGAGGCTGGGGCGAAAGTGTTAGAAACCCAGTTACATTAAATCTACTCTGAATCGTAAAATAAAAAATGAAATAAAATTAAGTTATTATTTAATAAGAAAATTTTTTAAATTTTAATTAAATAATTTATAAAGTTTTAAATATTTTAAAATTCCGTATTAATTTTCAGTGGTCAGATGATATTGTTATTAAATAAAAACTATGTTTTTTAATCATGAATGGAAACGCGCATTACAATTCAGCGACCCCCAGTATTTTAGACAGAATTTTGAAGTTTTTCGCGTGTGTAAAAACGTGCCCATTTTGGTCAGTAGGAACGTCCATACACGACATTATCAGAAAATAAGACTAATAACTATAGTAAATTAAAATTTCTTGGTAATTTCCACAACAAACGCCTTCGTAAGACTATAATGCCAAAGTACCTTAAATTCAATAGAATATTAGAACGCTTAAAATATTTTACATTAAAAAAATTTCGCAAAACATCACGTTATCAATAAAGGAATTCGGTTTGAAATACAGCAAAGTATTTTGCTTAGTGGAAATATTAAATTTCAGCTGTTAACTTTGAATTACAATTAAGATAAAAGATTCAAGAAAAACTTTTTAATTTTTAAATGTATTTTAAACATTAGGTATCACTTTTTGGACAAGGTCACTCTCTGTCTCTCTGTCTCTCTTTCTCTCTCTATTTATATATATATATATATATATAGAGAGAGAGAGAGAGAGAGAGAGAGAGATAGAGAGATAGATAGATAGATAGATAGATAGATAGATAGATCTCGCACAGATTTACAAGTTGGAAGGAAGGAAGGAAGGAAGGAAGGAAGGAAGGAAGGAAGGAAGGAAGGAAGGAAGGAAGGAAGTGGCGTGAAAAGCTATGGAGGATAGATTGGTAAAAAAATGTAGGCTGGAAAAAAGAAAGAAAGAAAAATGAAGACCGTTTTGCGGGAGAAGGTGGCGAAAGGAAAATGTATAAAATTGTAAAATTAAAGAAAAAGTTGTAAAAGGAAGAAAATAGAGAAAAAGCAAAGAATGAAAGCAGCGTAAAGAAGAAAGGTTAAAACAAATGCCAGATTGGTAGATAGAGAGAGAGGGGGGGGGGAAAGAGAGATGTTACATAGATAGATAGATAGATAGATAGAGAGAGAGAGAGATGTGACATAGATAGATAGATAGATAGATAGAGAGAGAGAGAGAGAGATGTGACATAGATAGATAGATAGATAGATAGAGAGAGAGAGAGAGAGAGAGATGTGACATAGATAGATAGATAGATAGAGAGAGAGAGAGAGAGAGAGAGATGTGACATAGATAGATAGATAGATAGATAGATAGATATGAACAGTTTTAGATAGATAGATATAGAGAGAGAGAGTGAGAGAGAGAGACAGACAGACAGACAGAGACAGAGAGAGGGGGAGAGAGATGTAAGATAGATAGATAGATAGATAGATAGATAGAAAGTTATGCTTATTTTAATTGATAATTAGTCAGTATATAGAAAAAGTCTCCATTGGTTTCAAACGTAAATTGTCGACGCATGTCGTGCTTATTTTGAAGTGAGCCAATTTCTTTTTTACATACTTACTTTTACGAGTGTCAAACTGTCACAGATTCAGTGTTTACGATTCGTTTGACGTGTAGACAGGACGCGTTTTCCCTATTATGCGTCTAAGAGAATGTGTAAATTTAAACGTCAAGACCGAGAATTCTCTTTGTCTGATAATGTGCGTAATAATGAGCTTAAAAAAATATCACTTGCTACAGATAATGGCAATGTATGAACTGGTGTGCTTCCCCTCTCTTTGTTTCGCTATCCTTCTTTCTTTCTTTCTTTTTTCTCACTGAATCCAAACGGCGTCTCTAATGTGCCTTTTCCGTCTTTCCTCGCGATCAAAGAGGAAAAGTCTATTATGGCACGGTGGAGTAATGGATAGCGGCTCGTATTGTGGAATTGGAGAGCCGAGTTCGAAGTCAAGTCGAATCCATTACATTCACTTACGTGCTAATACCCTTGCGAAAGGTATGAATCCTTTTCTTTACCCCCCCCCCCAGCTATGGGTAAATAGCAGGACAGACCGGGTTCTATAGCCTTGGATGGCAACTGGTCTACCGCAGAAAGAAATGACAACCTACTGCGGGAAAAAATCTGCCTCGTCAGTCATATATCGAAAGATGCAATGTATGAACTGGTGTGCTTTCCTTCTTCTTTCTTCCTTTTTCTCACTGAATCAAAACGGCGTCTCTAATGTACCTTTTTCGCCTTTCCTCGCGGTCAAAACGGAATAGTCTATTATGGCACGGTGGAGTCATGAATAGCGGCTCTGATTGAGGAATCGGAGAGCCGAGTTCGAATTCCAGTCGAATCCATTACATATACTTACGTGCTAATACCCTTGGGAAAGGTATGTGAATCCTCTTCTTCTCCCCCCTCCAGCTATGAGTAAATAGCAGGACATACTGGGTTCAATAGCCTTGGATGACAACTGGTCTACCGCAGAAAGAAATGGCAACCTCCTGGGGGGAAAAAATCTGACGCGTCAGTCATATATCGAAAGATACATGATTGCCTAAGCGTGTATCACTCATGGCACATAACTGACTGACTATTATGAGGTTACTGACAGTGGGTAACGTATGTGCTAAGGAACGAGGGAACAAGTGAAATAATAATAATAATAATAATAATAATAATAATAACAATTGATCATCTTGTATCAGGTTGCACGGTATTTGTACCCACTGAATATAAAACCCGTCATGAAAGAGTGAGCCAATATCTGCACTGGAAAATCTGCAACTTCTACGGAAAGGAAACTGAAAGAAATTGGAATAAGCACGACCCAGACCCGGTTACTAATATAGGACCTGTAACAATTTTATGGGACTACACAATGCACACAGACAGAACAATCAAAGCTAACCGCCCATACTTCATGATCAGTGACCACAAAAACAGCATACGCCTTCTTATTGACATGGCAGTCCCTGTGGACCGTAATGTATCTTTGAAGATCTTCACGGTGTAAAGACCTTGTAATCGAAATCTCAAAAATGTGGCACGTAAGGACATCAACAATTCAAGTTGTAGCTGGAGCCCTTGGTTTGAATGGAAAAGATTCCAGTAGACTCATTGAAGGGATCCCTATTAACCCAAGCCTTAAAGAAATACAAAAATTCGTACTCACAGGTACAGATCAAACCCTACGAAGGGGTTTATCTATGTAAGATGTTTGCGATCTTCAAACAAATGCTCAATGGAAAATGTCATGGTGCTGTTATAATGGGCCTTGTTTGACTTCTCTTTTAATTAGTAAAATACACAGATATACATCATAACAAAGTGAGACATTTATACTGTTGTGGCCTGTTTAGCGGCCAGAAAAGAAAGACACGGAAGACGAAAGTAGGTTGAACAAGTTCATTGAAATAACAGATATATACAAAGCAAGAGTGTTAGCAATAAGCAGATAGAAGTGTCCGTCCGAACGATCAGGTTACACTGCGTCTCGGCTGCCCAACGACTGTATATTTAACAGTCCACCCACAGGGAATGTATGTGGCACAAGGCCGAGTTTAACGTGGGTTTTTTCCGAGCCCGTAGGCTCGGCCAAAAATATTCCCTTGGAACCCGCATAAGCGGGTTCGGGATCTGTCTACCTTCCCGGACGAAACTTTGCCCTTCGGCAAAGCTTCGTCCGGGTTCCTCTCTGCCGAAGCAGAGAGTTCGACAGAAGTCGCACACAGTCAGAGACTGCCCAACGACTGCTTCCTAGGAAGTCTCGCAGTTAGTATTTATGAGAGGAGGAAGAGTTAATTCTACTGTAGGAGGGTTTACCACAACATATACATATATAGAGGGAAAGATATGATTGTTCGGGAAATATATGAAAGTTCCTGTAATTTGGTTGTTAAAAGCTTCTTTAATTTATTCAGGTATATGAGATATTATTAAATATCTGTTTATATAGCCTGTATCATTCTGAATACCATTTAGAATTTAAAAAAAGAAAAAACTCCCCCTCTAAGATTCGAAGATTAAAACCTGCCGTCACCATAAGCAAAGGTGTCTGCGACATTGTTTACTGCATTCAAACGACACTATGTTGATAGCAGACACAGAAAGGAAACTACAAAAACTCCCACAGAAGATAGTAAACGAAATCAAGAAAGAATTAAACATCAACTGCAAGAAACAGAATGTATGTTTGTTAGCAAAAGGATGAGCCCAAAATGCAAACTGAAAAATATCAAAATCAAGATATATCAAGATATCAAAATCAAACAAGTAAAAAATTTAAATAACTCGGAAATGTTTTAACAGGGGACACAGTGCGACAGTGAAATCTGAAGACGCATTGGGATACCTAAAGATGCCTTCCAAAAGCTAAGCAGTGTATTAAGAGACAGAAAAATTTCGTGAGAAACAAAGAAAAGTGTACTGGACTGTTACGTGATATCTGACCTCCTATAAGGCAGTGAATGCTGGACAATCTCCTCAGAGATGAAGAAGAGACTCGAAGCAACAGAAATGTGGTTCTACAGAAGGATACTGAGAAAATGATAGACCAAACATGTGAATAACGACGGAGCTCCAGAGATAATGGCAACAAAAATGACACTTATGCTTAAAAAAAAAAAGAATGTTTTAAAAGAGGACAGAAAGTGCGACACTGAAATCCGAAGATGCATTGGGATACCGAAAGATGCATTCCAAAAGTTAAGCAGAGTATTAAGATACATAAAAGGTTCTTTAGGAACGAAGAAAAGAGTACTGGACTGTTACGTGATATATGTCCTCCTATATGTCAGTGATTGCTGGACAATCTAATCTACATAAAAATCTCGTACAGAAGATAGTGAACGAAAGCGAGAAAAAAGAATGAAACATCAACTGCAAGAAACAGAATGCATGCTTATTAGCAAAATGATGAGCTTAAAATTCTGTTATGGTCCAGGTTCCTTGTACCACGGTGATGGTCCAAGGTAGAACCAATGAAGAATAACTCGAACACAGGTATGGAATAACACAGACATATTACAAATAGGAATATGTACAAAAGAAGTAGAAGTGTTAGTAATAACAATCAGGTTAGGTTAAAGAGAACTATGTTGTCTCGACCAGTATCACTATTCCAATGTCTTTCAGTAATCGTCTGACGCGACTCTGTCTCTGACTGACTGACTCACACTGACGATGTTCAACAACACGCCCACGTGTGTCGAATGTGGCACAAGGCCGGTTTAATGTGGGCTCACCGAGCCCGTAGGCTCAGCCAAAAAAATGCCCGTAGAACCCGTATAAACCCTTCGGCGGAGCCTCGTACGGGTCCCTCTCTGCCCAGAGGCAGAGAGTTCGACCGTCTAGCCGAGTCGTCCAAAAAGGACTGACTCGAACTCTGACTACTGCTTCCTCTTGAGGCGCAGTATTTATGGTGTACGGAATAGCCTATTACTATTATGGATAAGTTCCCATAACAAATGCAAACTGCAAAATACCCAGATACCTGAATCAAACAAATACAGAAATTTAAATCTGGGAAGTGTTTTAAACAGGGGACGTTAAGTGCGACAATGAAATCTGAAGACGCATTGGGATACCCAAAGATGCGTTGCAAAAGTAAAGCAGAGTATTAAGAGATATAAAAACTTCGTTAGAAACAAAGAAAAAAGTACTGGATTGTTACGTGATATATGTCCTCCTATAAGGCGGTGGATGATGGACAATCTCCTCAAAGATGAAGAAGAGACTTGAAGCAACAGAAATATGGTTCTACAGAAGGATGCTGAGAAAATGATAGACCAAACACGTGAATAACGACGGAGCTCCAGAGATAATGGTAACAAAAAAGACACTTATGCTTTAAAAAAAGAATGTTTTAAAAGGGACAGAAAGTGCGACACTGAAATCCGAAGATGCATTGGGATACCCAAATATGCATTCCAAAAGGTAAGCAGAGTATTGATACATAACCGGTTTCTTTAGGAACAAAGAGTACTGGAGTGTTACGTGATATCCGTCCTTCTATATGGCAGTGATTGCTGGGCAATCTCCTCAAGGATGAAGAAGAGACTTGAAGCAACAGAAAAGGTAGTTCTAATGCATATTAAATCGGTCCATCGTTTCTGCTATCATCCTCAAACTTGATCTCCACAAAGCAAGCAGTCTCGATGGTATCTCTGTAATTGTCCTAAAGAAATGTACTCATGAACTGACGTCTGTTCCCTAAACTCTACAACAAATTCGTTGTTGCTTCTTACTTCCCAGTTTATTGAAACTCTTCTGTAGTTCCGGTTTTTAAAGAACTCTGGCGAACCGTCTGCTCCTTTAAACTATCGACCTCTACTTTTTGGGAGAAATATTATATAGTGCTTAAATAGCTAAGCATCTCACCTCCCCGAGTCTTCCGTCAGACAAACAATGTCTTTTTCTTCTCTAGGTCAACTGCCAATGTGTTAATGATTAATACTGTTTGTCAAGTTTTAGATAAGGTCGACGAAGCACGAGCTGTGGCTTCCTTCACAAGCTGAAGGGCTTTGGGGCATCCAGCCGATTTGAACCAATCTTAACAAATTGCTTAATGAAATCGTCTGGGACCGCTACTCATCTAGAACTTTTTGCATTATTGTCGATATCCCCCAGGGCCCTATACATGGATCTAACTTTTTTTTCCTCGAAGTCATCAGTTCCTGACTCGGTCTTCTCTGCCGATGAAGCTATTTACTCCTGTCTTCACTGTAAGAATGATTTGTCTGATAGTCAAATTTTCAGCTGATCCCGAAACTGACCTTCAGTCAGTCGTTAACTGGACAAGAAATTGTTTATATTTTAGCGCCTCCAAAACGAGTCATCTTAGAAAACTAGTTTGCCCTCCATCAGTATGACTGATGCCAACCTTCAGGGGAGCAACTTATTGCGCCTTATTGGTCTCACGTTTTCCACTGACAAGGAGCAGAATGATTATACTGAACCAGTTGCTAAGTCTGCTGGTAGGAATGTAGCAAAATCTACCATGAGATTCTTGATAAAATCCAGAGAAGTATCTTCAACATCAGCGGGTCTATCCTCGCATCAGTCACTTCCCCACCGCCATAACAGGTTTCCTATGCCTTTTCTATAAATATGTTCATTCCAATTGTTCTGATGAGCGTTTATCTTTGACACCTCGAATTCATTAATTTAATAGGAGAATAAAGATTGACAGCAAGGCGTCATCATTTTATTATTGAAAATACTAGGTATAACCGCAAGTTCTATCTCAATAGTTTCTTCACTCTTCTTCTGGCCTCTTGCTTTCCTGGAAACTATGATCTCCAAAAAATTAAACGCGACGTCAGTGCCCATCTGCTGGTTTTATAATCCTATTCTTTTATTGTCCTTTTTACTCAGTAACGTTTTCTCAATTTCCTTCACTTGCAGTAATTCCTAGCGCCTTGGGAGTTTTACATCCTTGTTTGGAGTGAAATGATTAAGAAAAAAAAGTAATTATTTCTTAATAAATAGTGAGCTTATACCCTTTAACATTTTCTCATAGAAACAAGTACAAATGAAACGTACTCACCAATGCTTCTGCTACGAACTCGAACAAACGCGCATGCGCAAGTTTGACCAGACGGAACTCAATACTGGAAATATCTCGAAGCAATTTCTCCCAATTGCATGTGATGTATTGACAACCGGAAACAGGATTATGTTGAAGATCACGTGAGATTGAACCGATACCCACAATCCCTTCTCCACGGGCAACGATAGACAAACTCTGTTCTTTCCTTTTTGAAAGCCAATATTCAACTCGACGATAACATTCTCGGCAATGAATAGGCAAATCAGCAGGAGTTAAACCGTCTTGTTTCCTGCCTTTTGTCCAAATATCTTTTGTATATTTTCATTCTCTCTCCCTCTTTCTCACTCACTCTCTCTCATTCACTCACTCTCACATACTCTCTTTCTCCCCTCTCTCTCCCCCTCTTTCTCTCTCTCTCCCTCTCTCTCACTCACTTTCTCTCACACTCTCTCATTCTCCCTCTCTCTCTCCCTCTTTCTCTCTCTATCTCTCTCCTTCACTTTCTCACACATTCTCTTGCTCACATAGGTCTCTATCACTCACTCTCCCTCTTTCTCACTCACACTTTCTCTCCCTCTTTCTCTCTCCCTCCCTCTCACTCAAACTCTCTCACACTCTCTCTCTTTCTCTCTCCCTCTCTCCCTCTCTCTCTCTCTCTCTCTGTCACTCTCTCAAAGAAAACATTAAAACACTATTTGGAAGTTGACCGTAAACTTTCATTTAATTTATAGCTTAAAGCGCTCTGCTCATTTCGATAATTAAGTCTATCTGAATCTCTGGACGAGATAATGTTCATTAATGTCATGCATCACTATTATTATACCTCGAGCATGAACTCTCAGGAAATATTCAGGTACCACCGCGCCGTTCGCATGATCGAACTGACACCAGAATCGACTAATAAAATATATCTTCTATCAATTACCAGCAATACATTTTTTTTAAATAAAAAATACAAAGCTCCCAAGAAAATTAAATTTCAGCATTAAATTACCCATAAGGAGTTGATATGCCGCTAAACAAACAAATCTGAATAAATTCAAAATCTTATCCTCCATAATTAGAATACTGACGTTCCAGAGCAGCTGTCTTACCGATTAGACTAAGAAAACCAACTTTTTTTACAATGAAGATCACCGTGTACAACGGCCAAGAGCCACTCGAGGTAGAAGTTTACAGAGTATGAGGCACAACCCCAAGACTTTAGAGGGAATTGAAAAGCCAATGCTCAACATGAAACAAAGATAAACATCTACTCTTATTCAAAAGACCAGGGAGGAGTGTGAACTGGACAATAGGCAAAACTATTTTCTCCTATTGACTCACTGTCCGATTTATTGCTAGAGTAAGCAGACTGAGGTTAAAGTAAATTCTTGTGATATATCTCGTCAGCTTCTGAATCACTATCAATCCTTTCGGTGCCATCTGAAATTTCTGACGACAAAAGCAAAATCGGAAATGATGTTTTTTTTCTTTGTTAAAATATGTGCATAACACAAACCCACGTATTCTTCTTCTATGTACCGTCTCCCCTCTGGACATAAGCTATCATGGCTCTCCACAATTTCCTGTCCTTTGTATCGCTTAATTTTTTTTTCTTTTTGTTATCTCTCCTAAACCTTGTTCCACCATCCATTTACTCACTAAGTATATTATGCGCTGTTTTCCTGTCATTCTTGCCTTCAATCTGTCCTGTGAGTATCAGATTGTCCAAGCCTACTTCCCTCTTCATTTGTGAGGAGATTGTTCAGCATTCTCGGCATCTTCCTGTAAAACTACATTTCTGCAGCCTCAAGTCCCCTCTTCATTTGTGAGGAGATTTTTCAGCATTCTCGCATTGCTTACGCAAAAAAACAACAAAAAACATTTAAAATTATTTTAAGTCGAGATCTGAACCAAACTTCCCCTCCTTTCAAAATATTTTGTTAGCGTTTTGCTTGTAGTTGGTTGTTGCCAATACACGCCGTTTACGTGTAATTCACAGTCGCTCATTTAACCTCTCCATAATAGCCATAGTGTTGATCTACGTTCCACAACTGGTACTGAGTATCCATAATGGGGCGAGAGAAACAGCAACTGTTTAGTTAATGGTTCCTATTTCCCTATTTACTAACGCTGCCATTACTTCCTCTATATTCACCGAGTCATGCCACTTCTATCTCCACTCAGTCGTTTCTTCTTTCTTACCTACCTCTATTCTTCCTCCCTTTCTTGCAAACGCGAAGATATTGATCCGTCTTATCTGTGACCGGCACCTTGTTAACGACACCCTGCGTGCAAATTCCCTCTCTCTTCCCTGTTTGAGAGCCCCATTCTCTGGTACGCCTCTTTTCATGTTCCCTACCATTATCAACCTTTTAACGGATGTTTTTTAATAAAGAAAAAGAAAGAAGGGGAAAAAACACTCTTAAAAAACAATGCACGGATTTGTTAAGGGCACTGCAGAACAAGAGAAGACCCTAATTTTACAAAATACAGCAAGATGTTTCTTTAGTTACATCTGAATATTTCTTCTTTTTTTTTATTCCTTCCGTATATTATTTATTTACTCAAGACTGACTTCAGGCGCCTACCATGGACAGATGATTAGCCATATCGTCTCGCAGACCAGTTGCTGGCGAAATGACATCGATCTTCTTTGTGTTCTCCCATGAATTTGGCTTTTTGTCAGACTAATACCAGTCGTCCTATATGGCAGTGAATGCTGGACAATCTCCTCACGGTGCTGAGGATACCATTAACCGAACATGTTAGCAACGCCGAAGCTTTAGAGACAATGGCAACAAAAAAGACACTAGTGCAACAAAAAAAAGAAATGTTTTAAAAGACGACGGAAAGTGAGACACTGATATCCGAAGTTGCATTGGGATAACGAAATATGCCTTCCAAAAGCTAAGCAAAGTATTAGGAAACAGAAAAAATCGTTAAAAAACAAAGAAAAGAAAACTGAACTGTTGCATAATATCAGACCTCCTATATGGTGGCTTTCTGAGCGTAGATTATAGATGTGACACAAGGCCGAAAATAATGGGCACCCAATGAATATAGAGCGTACTATTCAGTCGTTTGCTGACCATATCCTCACCTCTAATTGCCTGAATAAGGAAGTGACTGATGGACAATCTCCTATCAGACGAAGAAGAGAAGTGAAGCAACAGAAATATGGTTCTACAGAATGATATTGAGAAAACCATGAACAACGAAGTTCTGCAGACAATAGTAATAAAAAGGACACTTATATTTGACATCAGGAAGAGACAGTTGAAATTTCTAGGACACATAATGAGGAAACAGTTTGTGGAAAGAAATTTCATATCACAGGCGAGAGGGACAGAGGAAAACAGCGCATAAGCTAACTGGCGAGCTTGACTGAATGGAAGGCGGAACAGGGTTTGGGAGAGATATCAAGAAGACAAAAATTATTAAGAGCAACAAAGGGCAGGAAATTGTGGCGTGCCATGCTCGCCAACATCTGAAGAAACACGCTTCATAAAAGAAGTCAATATTTAGGGTACCTTCGGTAGTATGTTGGTTAAGAAATTCTGTAATTATAATAACTGTGAACCTTGTTGAATTCGCATGTTGCATAGAGAACTTAACAATATATATATATATATATATATATATATATATATATATATATATATATATATATATATTCGGTTGAGTCATAACTAATTGCCTTTTTAGGAACCAACTGTAATGAAGAACATATCATCCTAATTACTAATCATACGTGAGAGTTACGAATAAATTTGGAATACACGAATGTACCTACGTTTTTGCATGACAATAGCAGCGTACACAGTGGATTTAATGGCGAATGTTATTCTCCTCCATGACATCACAAGGCCGCTGCAATTATATATATATATATATATATATATATATATAATGTACTTTGAAAAATTAAGATAATATAATAATAAATAAATAATATAAGTATACTAAAAGTCATGACTATAAATAGTTTAAAACATTAGCACTAAACTAAAAGTTCCTACATCCACTTTCCCTATATATACTGGGTGGGGCAAAAATCGAATAGGTTTAAGAGGTCTTGTTGAGTGGCTACCGAAATCAACAGACATCACACTCTTGGAATTTTTTTCCCGTGGGGTCATTTGAAATCAGTTGTTTGTCAGACGCATCCAAGAAATATTAAGGAACCTAAAGAAAGAATTAAATATGAATGCAGTAAAATGACAGAGAAAATTCTCCGACATATTAATGAGTCAGGCAGGCACAGAACTGAAATGTGTTTTGAAAAAGAAGGCGGACATTTTGAACAGCACCTATAACAATTAAATAACTAGTAAATAAACGTTTCATAAGTAATTATACTTTTAATAAATTATTCCCAAAGTGCTCTCTCTCACACTCTCTCTCTCTCTCTCTCTCTCTATATATATATATATATATATATATATATATATATATATATATATATATATATATATTACAAAGAGTTAATCATACCTTGAATCAGTTAGCAATATTAATGCAATTATTGGCGAAATCCCTTCGCTAGTAGACATAATTATAAGCATTATACTACTAATAATCCACTGAATGATGAGATCCTTATGTATAAAATGGATATGGTGTATTTTTTAATTCAGCTAGTACTTTCAAATGCTTCACGCATTCATCTTCGGGCTGTTGTGTTCATCTGAAAATTAATTTTTTTTACGTGTGAAGTAAAAAACGATAAGTTTATGTACTGTACGATTTCGAAATTTTATGAGGTAAACACACGACAAACTATTAAAATGTCTAAATATTTTTAAAAATACTAAATACTCGCTATAGAAAGTACCAATGTCGAAAGTACTCAGAATAAAATGAATATGCATCATCATGGTAATTTTCTTTCTTATTTTAGTAAGGATACTAAGAAATTTGTCCGTAATTATGAGTGGATCCTCTTAAAAATTAGTAGACAAAAACTTGTGTAAATTATTTAATAAGACTTGTTTTCATGAAAACACGCTGGTAAAATATATGCAATACATATATATATATATATATATATATATATATATATATATATATATATAATTGTTTATTTCAAAATTATAACATAAATATGTTATAAAATCACTACAAAATAGCCATTTTGTTTCAACACCTCCAGTGTCTTATCACTTGATATTTTCTATTTGATGTAACTATGGCTACAAAACATTTCGATGGCATTGCTTGCCTTGATTAAGTCGGAAGACGAAACGCGTCAGGAAGAATTAAGAATTTTTTTCCAATTCTCATTTTCAAAAGAAATTTGTGTTTATTTTCAAATTTATTTATGCAAATTTAACTACATATATATATATATATATATATATATATATATATATATATATATATATATATATATATAGTCTTAAAGTGTGCTATATTTATGGGATAAAGTGCTCAATATCAGAGATATGTGTGTAAATATAAAAGTGAACATAGAAGTCAGAGGCCGCAGTCTGTTTCATGTTAGACGCAAACGATTGCATCTAGCATGAAACAGACTGTCGCATTTACATTATATATATATATATATAATGTAAATGTAAATGCGACAGTGTTGTGTGTGTGTGTGTATTGCTTTGACAAGGTTCTCCTGCTTGTGTAGCATGGTGCAGAGTCCTCTTGCCAGACACATGGACTTCCGGTAGGCACCCTCTTGACCCACGGTAGAACTACCTCCTCAAGGCACTTGATGTAGGTAGGGGTCCGTGTTGAGTCTGAGGCCCTTATCAACAAGTTCGGAAGTTCTTATCAGAACGATCAGAGCATGTTCTCCAAGCGACCGTACCTTCGTAATCACGATTAAACTCATCCAACTCTTTCCGAATCTTCTGCATTGCCCTCAGATTGACGCTAAACACTCTAAAATATTCGTATTGAAGATTCCGACGCGAATACCAAGCAGTACAGCATGTCATTTTCAAATTTCTGGCGGAGTGAATTACGGTGTAGAGGACCGGCGAGTGTGTGAATGGAAGAAGAGACGATGAGTTATCTCTAGGTTATGGCTTCCGCTGGCCGGTCCAGCTACATAAAAATGTTGGACTTTAATGGAGTCCAAAGAAAGCAAACAAGACCGATATATATGTACAAAACAATTACATATTAATGACAAATAGATTAAAACACGAGTTACAATACATTGAAGACATGAATAAAATGTTACAGAGTCTGTATGGAAAGTTGTTGTGTGTGTGTTGAATTGAAATGTCCGTACGGGTGAATTTTGTTTTAGCGTGTTCCCTGAACGTGGGAAACGCTGGTTGTGTATTAGAGTTCACATATTGGAAAATGTTAAGAGAAAGTTTTTGTACCTCGCCCGCGGCCGAAATCGACATAGTTGCTCACACGTGCGCGTAAGCAGAGAAAGAGAGAAAGAGACGAAAGGTCAACCAGTATTTATACTCCCCTGGTGAAGGGTTAAGGAAATGAAGGGGAGCTAACTGCGACAACGGTATGGTGCTCTTTTGCACACAGACGGTGCACAACTGACCCTACTATACTGTGCAGTCGACAAAATCAAAACAAACAACATGCATGCAAGAAAAAAAAATAATATGCCGACAATTTATCCATCGCACTCATATATATATATATATATATATATATAGTTTTAAGGTGTGCTATATTTATGTGATAAAGTGTTCAATATCAGAGATAGAGCGTGTGTAAATATAAATATAAAAGTGAACATTGAAGTCAACACTCAGAGGCCTGTCGCCTCTGAGTGTTGACTTCAATGTTCACTTTTATATATATATATATGTATATATATATATATATATATATATATATATATGTCTGTGTGTGTGTGTGTGTGTGTGTGTGTGTGTGTGTGTGTAGCCTGACGATTGCGTTTAGCATGAACAGATTGTAGCCTCCGGGTGTTGACTTCAGTGTTCACTTTTATATCCCATTATTACCTGGATGTAAAAAACAAATAAATTTCCATACCTGATGATGTCTGTATGAACAGGCGAAGTACTCGTAAAAAAAGCCCTTATGCAACTGGAATTTATTAAAAACAGGGGTCATAACATTCTTCTACAGGTTCGTGGGTTATTGTATCTTAATAAATTTGTTTGCGAAAATGTATTCTCGCTATTTATATCATTAACTTCACTATCTGCTTTTTGTATGAATGATTCATGTAACATATATATATATATATATATATATATATATATATATATATATTGTATCTTAATAAATTTGTTTGCGAAAATGTATTCTCGCCATTTATATCATTAACTTCACTATCTGCTTTTTGTATGAATGATTCATGTAATATATATATATAAATATATATATATATATATATATATATATATATATATATATATATATATATATATATATATATATATATATATATATTGTATCTTAATAAATTTGTTTGCGAAAATGTATTCTCGCCATTTATATCATTAACTTCACTATCTGCTTTTTGTATGAATGATTCATGTAATATATATATATATATATATATATATATATATATATATATATATATATACATACATACATACATACATACATACATACATACATAGATACCAATAGAAATCAGTAAGGAGTTTGATATTTACTATAGTCTGGCTTAGAACTACTGTATTAAAACTCTCAGAGAAAATTGGCGTCATTACCAAGTCGAGTGTCTAGCCTGGTTCTAAGGCACTGGTTCCTATACTTTGTCGAATCGCCACGCCTTTTCGTATATAAAGACATTTCACAACGATTCCAGTCCTAGAATACTGAAGAATGTCATTGAAATACCTGTGGTAAGTTTCGTCGGATAAAGTTGTAATGAACAAAGTATATCAGTGAATCTCACCCAGGATGGTAACGACTCTTCGGGACCGCTGTAAACTCTCAGGATTTCCAGGGAGTTATGGGCGGCGGATGGTTTAACAATTTGAACAATGGTTGATGCCTGACACTTCTTCTATGTGTTGTGTCCCTACAGGAGGTTGGTGATTAGACTCTCCACAATTTCTTATCCTTTATTCTTAATAAGTTTTGTCGAGATATTATGGAGGTGATGGGCTGTTTTCCTATGTCTCTCTTGCTCTTGTCCTGTGACTATCAGATTTTCCAAAATATCTATCCCCATTATGCCCCGCCAGAAATTTCAGTTGTATCTTCCTGATGTTAATTAAAAGTATCATTATTTATCCTGTTTGCATTTTCTCTAAAACTTCATCGTTACTCATATGGTTGGTACGTGGTATTCTTAGTATCTTTCCGTAGAACTTCATTTCTTTTTCTTCGAGTCGCTTCTGTGAGAGGATTGTCCCGCATTCATTACCATACAGGAGGTGGGGGAATGATATTACGCAACATTTCAGTACTGTTTTCTTTGTTTTTAACGATTTTTTCCTGTTTCTTAATACTTTGCTTAGCTTTTGGAATGTATATTTCACTATCGCAATACGCCTTCGGATATCAGTGTTGAACTTTCCGCCCCCTGTTAAAACACTTCCCAGATATTTAAGACGTAGTACTTGTTTGATTTTGGTAACACTTTCACTTATCTTTTTGTCTATCTTCAGTAGAACACCCCAAATCCGGACATAGCATAATCTAGACTTCATCGAATTAGATTTCGTCGAATTTGAACTCATCTTCAATTCCGAACATCTCGGATGTTCGGTTTAGAGGAGTTGTACTGTATATTTTGATTTTAAATAACCCACAAAAGGTAAGACTTTCACTTATCCTTTTGTCTATATACAGAAGAACTCCCCAAATCCGGACATAGCATAATCGAGACTTCCTGGAATTAGGACTAATCTTCAAATTCAAACTTTTGTATTGACATAAATATGAAGCCTTTTCTTCCTCAAATCCGAACAGTATCCTCAATACCAAATATCTCGGATGTTCGGTTGAGAGGAATTGTATTTACATTTTTCAATTTAGATTAGTATTAGTGGGATGGTTTCTAAATTACAGAAATCCAACTTGAGACAGACTTGTTAATTTTAGCGCGACGCTTACTTTTTATCACAGCCGCCCACAAAAAATCAACTTTGCAAAAATAAATCTTCAATAATGTTAATGGAATAATCGTAAAGTTAACCGTTTCCATACAGGAAACATTCGACATTCATTAGCCGAACATATAGTGTTGCTGTCGGATATAATTTATAAAACTTTTTTATTAAAATTATTTGTTCAGGAAATTAGATTTTTCAATCCACTAAATGTTATAGCACTTTCTAATATCGTCAGGAATTTCCTTCCAATATTTTTGTTTTTGATAAAGTTGAAAATTAATAGCGTTATTTTCTCTTCTAATTACATGTGGTATACATTTTTGTTGTTGTTTCTACTGTTAGAAGTTCTCAAGTGATGTGTTTTTTGCTATTTGGTAATCTCCATTGTGATTTTGTAACGTTTATAGTAGGTACCTTCACTAAAAAAACAACGTATAAGATTAGCTCTACTAGTAACATTCGATCAATTAAAGTCCATTGTTCAAAACAAAGCAAATGGATTTCTGGTAGTAAAAAAAAAAATATCTTTATATGACTAAAAATCTACTAAATAAGATATATTAAAAACTTTCTCATATCAGAGTCCGCCCAAAAATGTATACACACGTCAGACAAAAGAAAAACTTGTGCAGATATTGGAATACTAAAATTATTCAAACATCACGAGATTAAAACAAGTTACCTTTGGAATCTACAATCACAAAATAGGCGGAAAATGGTGACCTTTAGCATCCAGACATTTATTAGTACGGCGAACTACTGCTTGGGTGACGTTGACCAAAGTGTCCAGTGGGATTGTGGCACGTTGATTTTCAATTTCTTGTCTAAGGACCGCCAATGTAAAATCTGTCGAGAAAACGTAGATCATAATATTTTCATTAATATATATATATATATATATATATATATATATATATATATATATATATATATATATATGTACAAATATATATATATATGTATATATATATATACAAATATATATATATATCTATATATATATATATATACACAAATATATATATATATATTTATATATATATATATATATATATATATATATATATATATATATATATATACAAATATATATATATATATAATATTGGCTCCTGAAAAATTAATTTCGGCTGAGCTCTTTGGTTTGAGGTGTGAGTTTGTAAACAGTGACTATTTAAGCTAATATTGCACGACTCTTCGGCAGAATTTAGTCACTGTGTGTTTATCTAAATCTAAAAATAAATACGCTAAAATTCACCTTCATCCCTGCCGTGCGCCGACGGCTTAGTGTTAGAAGTTCCGACTGACATAAATTCAGTCGGGTTTCGATCCTAGCTAGAGGTAACCAGACGTCTAGCCACACTGATGAGCTGTGAAACAGCGAAACAGTCTGTCTGTGGATGACAAAATATATATATATATATATATATATATACATATATATATATATATATATATATATATATATATATATATATATATATATATATATATGCACACAGAGAGAGTCCGCCCCAAAAATGTACACACTTTTCAGGAAAGGAAAAACTTCTATAGATATTGTAATACTAAATTTATTCAGACTCTGGACTCTACAATCACAAAAGAGGTTGAAAATGGTGACCTTTAGCTTCAGAGATGGACGAATGATAAACTTATAGATGTGCAAGATAGATTCCGGAGTGAAAAAGATCAACTGCTGATGTACTAATGATAATCGCGGAAAGAGTCTTTCATTCTCTAGACAAAAAAGGTGAACCCCAGGCTGTAGTACTGGACATATCCAAAGCATTTGACAGGTTCTGACATTCAGGTCTTCTCGACATGCTGAAAAGGTGCGGCATCTCCTGGCACATTTTTGAGACCCCTCTCTGCATTTCCATCAGCATGGCAGATGCTATCCCCCCCAGGAAAGTGACTCGTTACGCCTTCTCGAGCTAACGTTCTCAGCTGACGGCAAGTGGAAAGACTATATTGAATCTATTGCTGCTAATAAAGTCGGTTCACTTTGTCGGGCTCAAACACTAATATTCCATGGTTACAATTTATTACATGGATTCTATCCTCTTGGGAATTTATGTCTACTTGAATTCTATCCTCTTGGGAATTTATGTATATCAACGTAATAAATTATAACCATGTAATATTAGTGTTTGCGCCTTTTGTATTATATTCTTACTCTGTCCTGGACATTGAGTTCTACCTGGATTCTATCCTCTTGGGAATTTATACATATATATATATATATATATATATATATATATATATATATATATATATATACTGACCACTAATATCATCTATCTATCTATCTATCTATATATATATATATATATATATATTTCGCTCTCCCGTCGAACTCGACGTATGAGGGTCAGACAGATCAGTTCCCAGAAACTGAAAGCCCGACAGCCACACAGGATTTGATTATAGTGGTGAAGGCTTTGTGCAGGGCCATCCACACTTTTTGGAGGGACGAATACAGGGACCTGGTGCAACGGATGCCACAAGGTCCCCAAACGACCCTCCGCAGATTTTGAATTCAGAGTTGTCCTTCTCCTAGACCAGCTGCCATCCAAGGCTATAGAACCCAGTCTGCCCTGCTATTTACCCATAGTTGGAGGGAGAAGAAGAGGATTCACACCTTTCCCAAGGGTATTAGCACGTAAGTGAATGTAATGGAATCGACTGGAATTCGAACTCGGCTCTCCGATTCCTCAATCCAAGCCGTTATCCATTACTCCACCGTGCCTCCATATATATATATAAAGTCTCTACTACAACGAGCATTACGAAAGTGACAACGAGTGTTCGATGACATCATATATATATATATATATATATATATATATATATATATATATATATATATATATATATATATATATATATATATATATATATATATATATATATATATATATATATATATATATATATATATATATATATATATTACGAAAGTGACAACGAGTGTTCGATGACATCATATATATATATGATGTCATCGAACACTCGTTGTCACTTTCGTAATGCTCGTTGTAGTAGAGACTTTGTAATCGCAGATACAACTATAGCACGCTGTTGATCAATGCTGGTCCCAGACGCTTTCGAATATCACTCGCACTAATAGTACTTGCTCGATAAAGTTTATCTAATGTTTTTTCTACGAGGGTCTAACTGTAAAATTGACTTCAAGAATATAACGTGGGCGCCTTTTTTATATAATTTTTAACTACTCAGTAATTTTTAAAATTAGGGAAAATATTCTCCGTAATCTAATGTTTTATTGAATTTTATGTACTTTGGCTTTTAATTTACCATAGTCATTGTTCTTATTCTCAGATAACGTCGTGTATGGACCTCCGTATTTACAAAAATATGAACGTTCTTTTACAAAAAGAAATTGATGATTTTATTTCTCCAATATGTTCTGCTTTTAACTAATAAAGCGTTAGAAATTTAATTTCTCGAAATTTCATAAAATGAAATAAGTGAGAGTAACAGATGGGAAAAATGTTTGCAAATCAATGTTTTTTACCGCAAAAGAAACGCTAATTTGCTATGCTGACGCAAGAAAAACAAGATTTTTAACCAAAATTTGGAACGTTCTCAAAAGGATTAGGATATATAATTAAATAATAAAAAATCTTTTGGTCTTTCCTCCTAATGATAAGATAAAGATTTTGACCAAAAAAAAATACGTAATACGAAATAAGTAATACATAATACATATACTGAATACACAATACGTAATACATATACGTAATACAAAATACGTAATACATAATACATATACTTAATGCACAATACGTAATACATATACGTAATACAAAATACGTAATAAATGATACATATACTTAATACACAATACGTAATACATATACGTAATACAAAATACGTAATACATAATATATATACTTAATGCACAATACGTAATACATATACGTAATACAAAATACGTAATAAATGATACATATACTTAATACACAATACGTAATTCATATACGTAATACAAAATACGTAATACATAATACATATACTTAATGCACAATACGTAATACATATACGTAATACAAAATACGTAATGCATAATACATATACTTAATACGCAATACGTAATACATATACGTAATACAAAATACGTAATACATATACGTAGTACATAATGCTTAATACATATACGTAATACACAATACGTAATACATATGCATTACACATATTACATACACATACTATGTAATACATAATACGTAATACATATATATATAATATATATATGTAATACATATCTTAAAAATTACATGCAATACCTTTAAAATATTTTGTTAAAATATAAAAATCGTACGTTTTTGAGGCAATGGGGACATGAGTCTGAATAGAGAAAAATATTAAAACTAAAAAACATCATTAAAAAATAGAAAGTCAGCGCAATACATACATGTGTGACAAATTATATGCGTTGCCTTAAAATTTCGACCATTGTTAAAGTGTAAATAGTTGAAATTTCCGTTTCTAAAAAGATGGCTCCCCAATGACGACGGCAAAATGGCGACTGCGAATCGTACCATTGCAAGTAAGTGGGGACATCAATAATTCCTTTGTTCTATAATGATCAGTGGAAAATGTCATGAAGCCAGTTCTGACCTTAGGTCTCATATTAGGACCAGGAAGGAATAATAATAATAATAACAACAACAACTTAGGTACTGAAGAAGGAAATGGCATAGAACTCTCAAAAATTAAGGGAAAGATAAAAAAAAAAAAGAATTCTACTGGACTGTCTGTTGGCCATTCACTGAATATAATCGACGCAACACATTCACTGGCAATACCCGTTGTTGCCTATAGCTTAGATGGTATAAAATGGAGCTTTAGTGACATAGCGCGCCTTGATTCCAAAATACGTATGCTACTGACTAAACATCGCATCCGCCACCCAAAACTCGATGTTGATAGATTATACCACCCTAGCAAGGCTGGTGGACAAGGACTCATTCAGTTAGAAATCGCTTTCAAAACATCATGAGCAGAGTAAAATACTTCGAAACGACACGAGATAAGTATCTGAAGGTCGCACTCAAGCATGATAGCGCTAGGAATACTTCCATCATTAGACAAAGCCAAGAAATATGAAACTCCTTAGATGTAACTGATAGTCAAGACGACAAATATACTGAACCTCCCATCGCTGCAGCAAAGAAAATTAAGTTACTGTCGAAAGCTGCTTATATGAAGACTCTTGAACAAAAATGGAGATCTAAACCCTTGTATGGAAAGTACCAAAAGCGTCTAGATGGACCGGACATCAATGTTCGACAAATCCATCAATGAATATTTCTCATCAAATATAATCCTTAATCTCATAAAATATAATCCTTTTAATGAAATCCTATAAAATAGACAATAATAGGTTTTAGAACGCATAAATAATCTGACAAATCGTTCAAACATGGAATATTACTGTCACATCTGGATTATATATATATATATATATATATATATATATATATATATATATATATATATATATATACATATATATATATATATATATACACACACTGGATGCGATGGATAAATTGTCGTCTAAATGATGCAGAAATGAAAATAACATTGACATCTCGTTTTAACAGATATATTCAGCAAAATTACACACAAATATCTTGAAATACTAGGACGTACTTCGGAATCTCCTGCAACTCTTCTGGACGGTCTCCTTGTTTAAGTTGGTGAATGCTGCCATGATCCTTGCCTTCAGTTTATCTTTCAGGGAAATCACTATTAAACTTAAACAACGCTTTCCGATTCATCTTCGCTGATCTCAGATTGCAGTACAGCATGCTGTTTCCAAATTTCTCGTGGAGTGAATTGCATCATAGTGCTCTTTTCTCACAGACGGTGCCCAACTGACCCTACTATATTGTGAAGTCGACAAAATCAAAACTAAAAAACCTCGCATGCGCAAAATTAAAAATATAAAATGGCGACAATTTAACCATCACACCCTGTATAATTAGTTAATTGTTATGTATTTAATGTATTATATATTTAATTTATTTAATTCAGAACACGTGAATAAATGCCTTTTTATGCAAATTTGCTAATCATCCAATGAGATGGCAGCAATTTTATGGCTCCAGGCTTATATATGGATTCATGCCTTTCTATGTGTAAGAAAACTATTAGTCAAGTCTCGAGCTTCAAATCCCGATGCTTCATCTAATTATTAGAATCCTGCTATTAGAATCCATAGATATTGTTCGTGTCACCATAACATAAATATTTCGCTGTAATCGGCCACGCGACAAGTGTTTAAATGTAGGTTTGAATTTGTTTCAGAAATTAAACGAAGAACAAATATACTTGCCATAAGTACAGATTGAAAGATGACCGAGATAAGTAAAACTCTAAAAATTGCATTTTTATTCTCATATATATATATAAATATATATATATATATATTATTTTGTTTATATATATATATATATATATATATATATATATATGCGTGTGTGTGTGTGTTAAGCGTTTCACCTCAAGCAAGGCTGGAAGCCATAGCACGCAAGGGGTTACAGAGAGTTGGAGCGAGAGCAAATAGGAGTGATAGAGGAAAGGACGAAGAAAAGGATAGGGGATAGATCAAGGCTTCTGGAGACGTCGATTGACATTACATTTGAATAGTTGGAGATTATAGCTATCAGGGAAACAGGGTAAGGGGAGGGAGTTCCACAGGCGAGAGGTGCGAGACATGAAGCTATTGGAGTAGAAGTGACGTCTATATTTAACGGTTTCGACAGTGAAAGTGTGTGGGCGAGATGCCAGCCTAGGAGAACGCTTAAAGTCATGAAGACTTGGAATCAGCGAAAGTAGCTCATCGGGGCTGTTACCATGAAAGTATTTGAAAAAATGACAGAGGGAGGCGACGGCACGTCTGTGAGAGAGCGACTGCAGGCGAAATGCCAGATCAGGGCCAATTACACTTCATATCCGTCTCTGGATTTCATCAAGAACCTTGAGACAAACAGAAAGGGGCTCCAGGCCATATATGGCAGCAATACTCCATGCAAGGGCGAATATATATATATATATATATATATATATATATATATATATATATATATATATATATATATATATATATTGCTCCTTCAAGTTTTGGCTATTTGTTTTGTTTTTTATTGATGAAGTCTTTGATTGTTTTGGGTGTAGTTGTGACAAATTTTAAGTTGAGTTTAGATAAATTATTTTCGGTATTAGTCGTGATAGAGTTAGTGGGTAGAATAATTTTTTTTTTTATTCCTTAGGTTCGTCAGGAATGAAAGCTCTTCTATTTTGGAATCTCTATCTATAAAAGGCAGGATATGTGTGTGTGTGTGTGTGTGTGCGTGTGCGTGTGTGTGTGCGTGTGCGTGCGTGCGTGCGTGTGTGTGTGTGTATACATACACATATATATATATATATATACAAATTCTTAAAAAGTGTATGCCACGTATGCACACCAGAAAGAAAAGTGCTCAACACCTTACAATATATTAGACCTTTTCAAAACAAAGAATCGCCATTCAGGTGTACACAGTCTGACCACTACTGTAAGTTTCATGCCTTTAAGCAATCGTCAAGCGGTCGATAGCTGTAATGCGTAAATGGGAGCTTTTATTCCCCAGAGAAAAATATGGACAGTGTTCGTACACAATGCATAAGCCAACCAGTCTCAACTACAGAGTGGAGAAGCACCCATCCGGCCAAGATCAAAATAAAACCGTAAACACACAATTATACCCCTTCCTCCTAAAAATAAAAGCGTCGATGCGTCAAAAAAGTACTTAATGCCACAGAGACACCTTTGGCAGACCTTTCAAATAGAAATAGAAATAAACAAGTCTTAAAAAGAGTTGTTAGTTCACACGACCGTTACGCCCTGTCAATAAACAATGGGCAATTCCGTTTTGATCGCATGGAAAGAGAAGCAAAGACGCTACTTTGTTTCAGTGAGAAAATCAAAGAAAATTAGAAGGGAAGACAGAAGTGGAGAAAGATTATGTGCACACAAGAAAGAAAACTGCTCAACTCCATACGTTATTGTAGAGCTTTTCCAAACAAAGATGCCTGAATATTTAGGACGACTAGCCAATCCCTGTTGCCGACAGCTGCTCAGGTACATTTATGTTGGTTCGATATCCCCAGACCCCACCCGGAGTTTATACCGCAACTATGCTGAGCGGACACGAGTTACAGTTTTTGTAAGAGTGCGCCTAATGCTATGATCAGCAGTTGCAACAACGTTAACACGCTCAAAGCCTCGGTCACGATGACAGCACAACTATCAACGGCTTCCGAAAAGATCCGTCTACATCAATTTCACTGACAAGACTTTGGCCAACGCGGGGAATGTTTTTTTCCGACACTTTCCGCACGCTGGTATCGCCTCCCTAGTTCTAACACATCGACCATTGGGAGATTCGAACCCGAGATTCGTCGTCAGAAATCAAACGTTCTAACCGCCTGTTCATATCGGAACAATCCTTCATTTCTACATGTTTGCTAAAAAGCCACAGACAAAGATTTTTGTTTTCATTTTTTATTTAACACTTCCTGCTCCCACAAGAGTAAATGCAGGGCAGCTGTTTTATGAATATAATGGACATCGTCTGAGAGAACAATGCAAAGTCTGTTGCCTTGTAGTTTCTAAATGAATCTGAGTGTCTCGGCCCAAACTTGCAAATGTATAACTAAGACTTTTTTCTTCATATTAATCAAGCATGATTCTTTTTCATTTCCCCCAATTACAGAACGCATTAGTTCAAATCTAGTTTCTATGACGATACAGTTCAAATAAAAAGTCACGTGTTCGTACGGTTATTGTTAATCACGTTTCCTCTCGCTAAGGTTCCCGAGAAATAAAATTCTTTTACAGATGACGACGGATCATCGGTGATCTATCTCAAAGTAAAAAAAAAATGCACTTTACCATATGTAGGTGTGTAGCTACGAGGGACGCACTGAAATTAACGAACACTATTTTAATATGTTTTGTCCACGATGTAACAGGCGGGAATTGGTGGTATGGCAGTAGAGGATTAACCTTCCTGTTAGTAACACCTTATTTTTCTCTCTTTGTTAAAGATGGCAACTGAGTGCCATTCTGATAAAATAACGTCTGACATAAAACTGCTTAAGAAATAGAGGAGTAAAAATGTTACACCAATTGACACTTATAGATGCTTCCTGAACAGTTCCGAAGACCAAACAGTGAATGTAAACACAAGTAAGCGATGGATATTGTTTCAGCAGAGGTGACAATGATGTGTGAGAAAATGAGGGTTACCTCCCCTGTTTCAGTTTTATTATCCTGTTATGTTTTTGTCTGTCTCGTCCTTTGTTAGATCGCACGACCGTTACACCCTGCCAGTACATCATAAACAATGGGCAATTCCGTTTTGATCGCATGGAAAGAGGAGCGAAAACACTACTTGGTTTCAGTGAGAAAATCAAAGAAAGTTAGACAGGAAGATAGAAGTGGAGAAAGAGAATCGAATTAAGCTGATAAGAACAGACACTACACTTTGCTCTTAGTCGAAAGGCCGAGAAGCGATTGTATTTACTTGCCATTCTAGGCTGGTACGACGTACGTGACACAGGGTCAGTTTAATGTGGCGAGCCCAAGCTCGTGGACCTGGCCAGGTCCAAAAATAGCACTGCTCCCGGCAATCGTCGTTCGTGCTGGCATTCGTATTACTGCCGATTCACCTCTTTAGTGCAATGAGGGAGGTACTGCCGCAGTCAACTGTTTCCCGAGACCGGGCACCTCTCAATGTCCGAAGAGGAGCGACACGACTGAGTGATAAAATGTAGTGTATCCGTCCAAGGGCAGATACTACACTTGGTATCTACTTGACCCCCCATTGAGTCAGGTTGTGACACAAGGTCGGGTTTTAACGTGGGGCGAGAGAGGGGTATGACCCAAGCGTTTCCACTCGGACCTGTGGTCTTGGCTTGTCTTAGCTGGTCCTAGCTTGTCCAAGCTGGGCTAAGCTGGTCATAGCTAGACGTAGTCGCGATACTACCAGCGCAGGGACGAATCCCTGTGCCAGGCATGTATCAGTGATCGAATCCCAGCCAAAAGGCAATCATTAAGCGAGTATCCGGGAACAGATACTACACTTTGATCCTAGTCAAAAGTCCGTGGATTTACTTGACCTCCCACAGGGCCAGGTTGTGACACAAGGTCGGTTTAATGTGGGAAGGGAGGGGGGTTGACCCGAGTGTTTCCACCCGAGTCGCTGGTCTTAGCTTGTCCAAGCTGGTCAGAGCTGGTCATAGCTGGTCATAGATGATCAAAGCTGGTCATAGCTAGTTAGACGTAGCAGCGATACTACCAGCGCAGGGACGAATCCCTGCGACCGGCCTGTATCAGTGATCGAATCTCAGCCAAAAGGCGATCATTCAGCGAGTAATCTGAGAACAGATACTAGGTATCTACTTGACCTCCCACAGGGCCAGGTTGTGACACAAGGTCGGTTTTTAATGTGGGAAGGGAGGGGGAGTGGACCCGAGTTTTCACTCGGGCCGCAGTACTTTGGCTTTAGCTGGTCTTAGCTTGTCCAAGCTGGTCTTTAGCTGGTCTAAGAGCTGGTCATAGCTAGACGTAGCTGCGATACTACCAGCGCAGGGACGAATCCCTGCGACCGGCCTGTATCAGAGATCGAATCTCAGCCACATAGGCGATCGTGCAGCGAGTAATCTGAGAACAGATACTACACCGTGATCCTAATCAAAAGTCCGAGAAGCGATTGTATTTACTTGCCGTCCTACGCTAGCAGCGAGTCAGTTTAATGTGGAGAGCCCAAGCTCGTGGACCCGGGCAGTGTCCCAAAATAGCCCAGCTACCCGCGACCGTCGGTTGTGCTGGCATCAGTATTACTACCGATGCCCCCCCTCTTTAGTACAACGAGGCCTTACTGCCGCGGGAAGACAGAGACACTAAGAGATGACATGTAGTTTATCCGCCCAAGCGCAGATAGTACACTTTGATCCCAGCCAAAGGGCCGAGAAGCCGGTATTTATCAATGCGCCCACGTCACTACCTAATGTGGCACAAGGTCAGCTTGAAGTGCATTTAACATTAATACCTTGCAAAAATGTCACAATACCCGCACCCCGGCACTTTCCTTTTTGGGACGCCCCAATCGTTGTGCAATTAACCCAGTCCTCTCTCGAGAGAGGTACTGCCTGGAGGGATGCCTCCCTCTGGCTTTGGCTTAAAATTATTTAAAGCTCCCCAAGGCAATTGCGACTGCAATAAAAGCGCCATTTTTCAGACATCGAACGATGGAAACTGAGTAAAGCAATCGCCAAAACTCCACTTACCATAAATAAACTAACATCGTCTCCTGAAGTCTTTTTTAATTATTATTAACAACATTTTCGTAAGTTAGGGATTTCGCTAGTTATGTTTATTATTATGTTTAGGGTAGCATGCTGGCACTTTTTCATCGGCGAAAATATGTAGCTAACGGTGGTAACTGTGTAGGGAAATAGTGTTTTGTAGCTCAAAACATGGTCTATTTAAGAGTGTCATTGGGCTCTCTGTATTTGTTGTAGTTTTCGTAGTAATAAATATATAAGTATAAAGAGACGAAGATAGATAGATAGATAGATAGATAGATAGATAGATAGATAGATAGATAGATAGATACACTTAAAGGCGACTTTTAAAAATGCAAATCAGAATAGATAATTTGAAAAAAAAGAACATTCTGTAATCTCCTCATGTGCAGAAAATCTGCAGAAACATAATTGTGCGTATATGTGTCTGCATGTGTGTGTGTGTGTGCGCGTGTGTGTGTGTGTGTGTCTCTCTCTCTCTCTCTCTCTGTCTCTCTCTCTGTCTCTCTCTCTTTCTCTCTCTCTGTCTCTGTCTCTCTCTCTTTCTCTCTCTCTCCCTCTCTCTCTCTCTCTCTCTCTCTCTCTCTCTCTCTCTCTGCGTATCCGTAAAGGTGGTGATGAAAAGAAACAGAAGATTAAGATGTTACTCAAAAGCCAAATACTAACAGATAAAGACAGCGGTAAATTCGAGAGAAAGATAAAGCCTCACTTAATCTGAACAAACCATCCGTCTTTTAATTCCCCGTAGAGCCCTGCTAGATTTCTCTCCCCCTTACTTTTTTTTCTCTGCCAATTTGGCAGCCTCGATCTGAGTCCCATATCAAATCTGTTTCACTCTGTTTATCAGTCAAAGTACAAACTAAACAGTGGCTATTTCAAGAGCTGGAGAAGAAGGAGAAAAAAAAGTCGCTCTTGATGGGGGTTAAGTTCACAAAGAAGTCCTGTATTGAGGAAACCATTTTCTAGAACTGGTTTTATTTTGGTTTCGTTGAGGTCATGTAGTTGAGATATCTTAGACAACACTGAGTTGTGTTTTCTCTCTTAGTATTATTGGTGCCTATTGTTATTCTTGTTTAAATTCAGATAATAAAAGATATTCAAAAAAATTGTGGCGGGAAGGAGTTTCGTCTGGGTAACTAAGTGCGATTTAAAGAAGAAGAAAAACACTTGGCTATATTGTTGCGTTCAGGGGCAATGTTAAAAGTAGCTTGCCTTGAAAATTCGGCTTTTTGAACTCATTTTTCCAATCGACGACAGGATCCGGAGACAGATATCAACGATCTTAGTCATAGAGCAAGCCACAGATAGATATGATATTTTTTTTAATCAATTCACCCCAAACAAGGAAATAATGCCACTAAGACACAAGCGTCTACTGGGAGTGAAACAGAAATATTTACGATTGTTCAAAAGACCGGGGAGGGTGTGAACCGGACGACATGTGAACCAATTTACTCCTATATATATGACTAAGATGGGCACCTCGAGGTGGTGTAATGGTTAGCAAGCTTGTCTCGCTAGAACAATTACGTCTGAGTAGTGAGTTCGATCCTCACTGGGTGCCCCTTACTTTCGCCCTTGTGCCACATCCAAGCGTAGCTTGGAAAATCACTATATATGACTAAGATAGATAGATAGATAGAAACTCTTTATCTATCTATTTATCCATCTATCTATCGGTGTTATTTCCTTGAGGTCACGTATAGATAGATAGATAGATAGAAACTCTATTTCATTCATTATCTATCTATTTATCTATCTGTGTTATTTCCTTGAGGCCACGTATAGATAGATAGATAGATAGAAACTCTCTTTCATTCATTATCTATCTATTAATATTTTATCCCACTAGATGGTGTGTCTCTTGTTATTCATATCTATCTATCTATCTATCTGTCTATCTATCTATCTATCTATGTTATTTCCTTGAGGCCACGTATAGATAGATAGATAGATAGATATGAATGACTAGAGACACACCATCTGGTGGGATAAAATATTAATTCAAAATGAGAATCAACTCATGTCTTCCATTAAATTGTTTTTGATATTCAATAATATTTATAAATACGACAAAAGAGGAAATGGAGGTGAATGGTATAGAACAATTGTTTTGTGCTAATCCTTCAAGTGGGGTGTGCACGCCGATCTGCCTCTTTTGAAAATAAGTATTCAAGACCCAGTCATTTAGCTAGCTAAAAGCAGTTATTTTTTTCTTTATTTCATAAATTGATATCATTGCTGCTTTACTACATCGTACTTTATGGACTGGCGCTACAGAATCACAAAGAACTTTACCAAGTAACAAAAATCACTTGAACACTTACAGCAGCAGTAACTAATAAAAAGTATTGCATATCTAACGAGAAGGTAAAAATAATGGCATAATTATAATGTTCATTTTCCACAGTAACTTAAAAAATGGTTAGGAAGGAAACTTCCATCAATGATGCAAAGAGTGATAACAGTGAATTTGAGAAACCTATTTACCGAAAAAATTTTTGAAAAATATTTTTATAATTTTTTTTAATTTTCTAATTTTATATTTTTTTCTAATTTTATAAATTTTTATAATTTTATAACTTTTTAATTTTTTTAATTTTTATAGTATTTTATAATTTTGTAATTCTATCTTTTATAATTTTGTAATTTTTATTAATTATTATAATTTTATAAATTTTTATAATTTTGTAATATTTTATAATTTTTTATAATTTTATAAATTATTATAATTTTATAAATTTTCATAATTTTATAATTTACATAAACTTTTATAATTTTGTAATTCTATAAATTTTAATACTTTTATAATTTTTATAATTTTATAAATTTTTATACTTTTATAATTTTTATAATTATTTATTATATAATTCTACAAATTTTTATAATTTTTATAATTTTTTAATTTTTATAGATTTTTATAAATTTTATAATTTTTATAATTTTATAATTCTAATTTTTATAATTTTTTAATTTTTATAAATTTTTATAAATTTTATAATTTTATAAATTTTTATACTTTTATAATTTTTATAATATCTTATAATTTTTTAATTCTACAAATTTTTATAATTTTTATATTTTTTTAATTTTTATAAATTTTTATAAATTTTTAAAAATTTTATAATTTTTATGATTTTATAAATTTTTATAAATTTCAACCGATAGTAGCAGTAACTTTTCGGTTAATGAATCCTGGATGTTTCCTATATGGAAATGGTTATTCTCAACATAATCATTCTTTTTCTGTGTCCCAAGTCCTTTCGGGACAAAAATGATCATGGCTCTCCACAACTTTCTATCCCTTAGCAGTTTTTCTCCCATTGCTAAAGCCAACGCCCTACCCCTATTCCACAGTGCATTTACACAACCTTGTCAGATAATTAGCTCGCTGACTTCCCATATCAAGGGTGCCCGGCCTCTTCGATTCAGGGAGGTGTAGTATCGTATGCAAATGAGAATGAGAACGTAAACAGAGAGCAGAGTGTGAACAAAGCAGCATTGGTCAGCGAACTCGTTTGTTAAACGTAATGTGGAAAACTGTACTACGACTGCTATTACCTAGAGAGAAATACATAACATAACACTCTTGTCTCGCTTTCTCTCTATTCGATCCGTGAGTATCAGATTCACCATGCCCTCCTTCCTCAATATTTGGCCTAGAAACTTCAGCTGCCGCTTCTTGATGTTAAGTATAAGATTCCTCCTTGTTTGCATCCTCCCCAAGACCTCATCGTTACTCACGTGCTCGGTTCACGATATCCTTAGCATCCTTCTGTAGAACCACATCTCCGTCACCTCGAGTCTCTTCTTTATCTTTGAGGAGACCGTCCAACATTCGCTGCCGTAAAGGAGGACAGATGTCACGTAACAGCTTATTACTCTTTTCTTTGTTACCAAAGAAATCCTCCTGTCTCGAAATACTCTGCCTAGCAAATACCATGCACACATAATGAGGAAGGAGCCCTCATTTTGTGTCCAAGGAAATTCAGCTGCCTTGTTCGGATTCTGAGTAGAAGGGTTCTTTCTGCTGCCAGTTTCTTTAAGACTTCCTTGTGGCTTAGACTCATCCTCTATAGAATTCTTAGTATGTTCCTGGGGAACCATATTTCTGCTGACACTTTCTTTAAGATTTCCTTTTGGCTTACACTCACCCTCTATAGAATTCTTAATATGTTCCTGCGGAACCATATTTCTGCTGCCAGTTTCTTTAAGACTTCCTCGTGGCTTACACTCATCCTCTATAGAATTCTCAGTGTCCTTCTGTAGAACCACATATCTGCTGCCTCCAGTTTTCTCTTCATCTGTGGGGAGATTGTCGAGCATTTACTGCCATATAAGAGGATGGATGTTACATAGCAATCCAGCATTCTTTTCTGTTTCTAACGAAATATTTTCCATTTCTCAGCACATTACATAACTTTTGAAATGCTTCTTTCGCTATTCCAATACGTGTGCGGATCCCGGGGTCACAATTTCCATTAAGATTTCACAAACACTTGGTATTCTCCCACCATCTTATTGTAGCTTCACTTTCCTTTGTCTCATAGTAATTGTTCTGATGAGCTTCCCTCTTTAGTGTATAGACTATGAATTTAAACGTACTACTAGATTGGCGGCAAGGTCTCATCATTTTACAGTTGAAATGGTTATATGTAACCGTATGTTTTATACTAAGATTTTCTTCTCTCGCACTTCTCGCTTGGGAAATTCTCTTCTGGCTTCTAGCTCTCCAGTCAAGTTTGATCTTCAGAAATTTAAAAGCAATGTCAATCGTTATCTTCTGTTTTCTCAGTTCCTGTTCTTTTATTGTTCTTCTCCTTGACAATGTTTTGCTTCTTCTCATATTCTTTCAGGCTCAGTAATCCTTTGCGTCTTAGTGGCTTTATTTCCTTGCTTGGGGTGAAATGATTAAATATATATCAACGGGGATTGCCACTTGGTGAAAATTTTGACCGTCATTTCGAAAACTTATCTTATTGAACCAAAACCAATAAACCTATTAAAGAAACTAATTACATATATATATATATATATATATATATATATATATATATATATATATATATATATATATATATATATATATATATATATATATATATATATAGTCCTGTTCGATAAAAGTGACTCACCTGATTTCTTTTACTAAATGTTCTCTTCTCCGATGAAACGAAAATTGAGCTAAATTCAAAGGATAAGCGATCTAAAATCCGAAGAAGCTTTGAAAGCTCGTTGAATTTAAATTTTTAAATTTTATTAAATATTTCGAACTATATTACTTATTATAAATAAATTATACCTCTATTATTCTTTATTTAAAGCTGTTCGGTTATGTTTCTATTGATTACTAGTTGCAGGAAATAAGTGAGTCACTTTTTGGCACAGAGTTTTTCCCTAAATCTCATTTATATCCAAAATTATAATTATCAATAGAATACCTTAGGGTGAGTAAACTTTTTTACTAGGTGGTCGGGAAGGGGTCTTTATATTAGTAAGATTAAAAATTAGTTTGACCCCAAAAACAATAAGCGAAAAAAGTTTTAAGTAAAAAAAATCAGGTGAGTCACTTTTATCGAACAGTACTGTGTGTATATATATATATATATATATATATATATATATATATATATATATATATATATATATATATATATATATTTATTTATTTTAAAGACATTAATATTCTGTTTAACGTTCTTTTTATAGATACAAGTATTTAAGCAAATGCTCTGTTTTATAATAAACAGTATTAAATAACATTTATTATAAAACAGAGCATTTGCTTAAATACTTGTATCTATAAAAAGAACGTTAAACATAATATAAATGTCTTTAAAATAAATTGTCTGACTATGTCCAATTCTAAAATATATATATATATATATATATAAACCAATAAACCTTTTAAAGAAACTGATTCCATACATATATATATATATATATATATATATATATATATATATATATATATATATATATATATATATGTAAATGACAATGAGATCCAAACAATTTAACCCATATATAGTGTATGAGGTAAATTGTTTGGATCTCATTAATTGTAATTCCCTTATATACTCTATAATAAAAATTATATTGAGCACTCTTTTGTGGATCAGTTTTAATATTTTATATTAACAGGATCTACTTGGATTACTTACCCACGGATCTTTTTACCTGTCCTATATATATATATATATATATATATATATATATATATATATATGTGTGTGTGTGTGTGTGTCTGTGTCTGTGTCTGCGTGCGTGCGTGCGTGCGTGCGTGCGTGCGTGTGTTTTCGCGTATGTGTGTGCGCGTGTGTGTGTTTCACACTGACACAGCAGTGTTAGAGACGTCGATACCCGGGGAAAGGCAAATAGACGAATTCTCTAAATGGCTGACAACAAATACAATACGAAATGTCTGTTTGTATTCGTTAGAGGTTGGTGGCGTGCTTTCGATAGCTCTATCCCAATATTGCCATCATTTGTCAGCCGCACCTGGTGTGCATGCGGCCCTTGTGACATCGGCGTACATCCTGAGTATCGTAACAAGATCTGCATGACGGAAGGTAAACATTGCAAAACGTAAATAGATGATAAATGGCAGTCTGGCTCTCAAAATGGCTTCCTGGTTAGATTACTGTACGATGTACACCACTTAGGCGCATATAGAGATTTTCTAAGCGCGGCTTAGAGGTGGCACAAGGCCGAAAGTATGGGGCACCCACTAAGGATTGAGTTCACTACTCAGTGGTATTGGTTCTAGCGAGACAAGCTTGCTAACCATTACACAACGTCGAGGTGCCCAATGATTTTCTCAGCGTAGCTTAGATGTGGCACAAGGCCGAAAGCATGGGGCACCAAGTGAGGATTGAACTCACTACTCAGTCGTAATTGTTCTAGCGAGACAATCTTGCTAACCATTACACCAGGCCTGACGATTGCGTCTAGCATGAAACAGCCTGTCTCCTTTAAGTGTTGACTTCAATGTTCACTTTTATATATATATATATATATATATATATATATATATATATATATATATATATATATATATATATATATATATATATATATATATATATCGCCAATAATCGCATTAATATTGCTGATTGATTCTATGCGTGATTAGTTCTTTTTATATAAAATACATGCTGCCTAATGTTTTATGTTTATAAAAAAAATTATCGATCAAAAAAGTACAAAAACATTCCTAAAAAAAATTAACTACAAAGACATAACACTATATTAATTTAACTATATACTTAGTTCATTGCATATTAACTGAAAACACTTTTAAAAATAGAATACATGGATTTACCACATCACAAAAAAATTCAAATAAAAAATTCTCACTTAAAATTTGAAAAAACTAGCGTTGCGACTTTGCACGTTCCAATATTGTATACAACCGTCAATAATAGCACATTCTTAAAAAAACATCTTTCGGTCTACAAACAATTATTTCGTTTAATTTTAAAGGATACAAATATGCCTGAGGATGAATAAAGGATTATTCGAAAGTACTAGCATTTAAAAAAAATATAAACTGGAAACAACTGACAACAGTTTTATGAATGAGGATCACATCATTCTATGGATTAACAGTATTTTAATGCATACAATATATTCTACTAGCGATGTGATATCGCCAACAATCGCATTAATATTGCTGATTGATTCTATGTGTGATTATTTCTTTGTATATATATATATATATATATATATATATATATATATATATGTGTGTGTGTGTGTGTGTGTGTGTGTGTGTGTGTGTGTGCGATTAAATTTTAAGCAGTTATAACATTTAAACACTTCTATAAATAAAAAAAATGTCACGCATGTCACATAACTGACTTATAAGGAAGCATGTTGTAGTAATGAATTTCGGCTTGGCTTGAGGAATCGAAGAGCCGAGTTCGAATTCCAGTCGAATCCATTACATTCACTTACGTGCTAATACACTTGGGAAAGGTATGAATCCTCTTCTTCTCCCCTCTATGGTAAAATAGCAGGACAGATCGGGTTCTATAGCCTTGGATAGCAACTGGTCTACTGTAGAACGTAATGGCAACCTACTGCGGGAAAAAAATCTGCCTCGTTAGTCATGTATCGAAAGGTTCATGATCGCCTAAGCGTGTATCACGCATGGGACATAACTGACTTATAAGGAAGCATGTTGTAGTAATGAATTTCGGCTTAGCTTGAGGAATCGAAGAGCCGAGTTCGAATTCCAGTCGAATCCATTACATTCACTTACGTGCTAATACACTTGGGAAAGGTATGAATCCTCTTCTTCTCCCCTCTATGGTAAAATAGCAGGACAGATCGGGTTCTATAGCCTTGGATAGCAACTGGTCTACTGTAGAACGTAATGGCAACCTACGGCGGGAAAAAAATCTGCCTCGTTAGTCATGTATCGAAAGGTTCATGATCGCCTAAGCGTGTATCACGCATGGGACATAACTGACTTATAAGGAAGCATGTTGTAGTAATGAATTTCGGCTTAGCTTGAGGAATCGAAGAGCCGAGTTCGAATTCCAGTCGAATCCATTACATTCACTTACGTGCTAATACACTTGGGAAAGGTATGAATCCTCTTCTTCTCCCCTCTATGGTAAAATAGCAGGACAGATCGGGTCCTATAGCCTTGGATAGCAACTGGTCTACTGTAGAACGTAATGGCAACCTACTGCGGGAAAAAAATCTGCCTCGTTAGTCATGTATCGAAAGGTTCATGATCGCCTAAGCGTGTATCACGCATGGGACATAACTGACTTATAAGGAAGCATGTTGTAGTAATGAATTTCGGCTTGGCTTGAGGAATCGAAGAGCCGAGTTCGAATTCCAGTCGAATCCATTACATTCACTTACGTGCTAATACACTTGGGAAAGGTATGAATCCTCTTCTTCTCCCCTCTATGGTAAAATAGCAGGACAGATCGGGTTCTATAGCCTTGGATAGCAACTGGTCTACTGTAGAACGTAATGGCAACCTACTGCGGGAAAAAAAATCTGCCTCGTCAGTCATGTATCGAAAGGTTCATGATCGCCTAAGCGTGTATCACGCATGGCACATAACTGAATGAGAAATAAACATTTGATGGCACCTTAAATGTTTTCTTGCTTAACACCGCAAAAAATACCGCATAATGTATGTTGCTGAAATTAGTGCGCCTCGGGGCGGTGTAATGGTTAGCGGGCTTTTTTTCGCTAAGACAATTACGACTGAGTAATGAGTTCGATCGTCACTGGGTGCTCTCTACTTTCGGCCTTGTGCCATATCTAAGCTAAGCTTGGAAAATCAATGGGCACCTCCAGGCGGTGTAATGGTTAGCGAGCTTGTCTTGCTAGAACGATTACGACTGAGTAGTGAGTTCGATCCTCACTGGGGACCCCATAATTTCGACCTTTTATTTTTCAGTAGAGATTTTCCAAGCGTAGCTTAGATAGCTACGCTTGGAAAATCTCTACTGAAAAATAAAATTTGCACGTTATCCTAAATGTGGTTATTTAACGACAATAATAAATAATGATTGGTCTGAACGCACTCATAGCTCTACAAATCAAGAACGAAAGAGTTACTTACGTTATTCATTACTTGTGCGTGTTGGTCAACAGAACTTTTGTAAGTTGTTCTGCAATCGTCTCTTGAATATATCATTTTCATGTGAGCTTAAGAAGTAAAAGTAGTTTTATTACATTTATAAATGTAGTAGATCATTATAATGTCAACTACTTTAAAGAAAGAGAAGCTCTTTTTGATCGCTCACAAAGATTGCGGTATTTCCCTTATAATAATTATATAGAAAATATTTCTCATGTAATACATATATATATATATATATATATATATATATATATATATATATATATATATATATATATATATATATATATATACAAGTATAGGATTGGTGTATACGGAATAAATTCCAATAACGAACAAATACTATTCTTAAAAGAGTAGAGCAAATATAATAATTTATTCGAAAATTATAACATAAATATGTTATAAAATTACTACAAAAATACCCATTTTGTTTCAACACTTCTGGTGTCTTATCAAGTGATGGTGTTGAATGTAGAATAAAGGGTTTTAAAAGGTTCAAATCAATCAAACACCCCTCACTAGGGGAAACGATGTTACAGCGTTTCCCCTAGCGTGGGGTGTTTGATTGATCACTAGATAAGACACCAGAAGTGTTGAATCAAAATGGCTATTTTTGTAGTGATTTTATAACATTTTTATGTTATAATTTTAGAATAAATGATTATATATATATATATATATATATATATATATATATATATATATATATATATATATATATATATATATATATATATATATATGCTACATCCACTTATTCTCTCGATTTTGTTTCATCTGATTAACGGTTATTCCGGAATTTACAGTACCATTTTGATAGACTAGTTCTTAAAACACATGAAGCTGTAGAAACCATTGTCTCCACTTTCAGTTTTCTCTGGCTTACGGTAGATACGTTCGTCTATTGTACGGTTCTCCCTCCTACCTGGTCTTTGGAACAAGAGTAGTGGTTTATCACTTGTTTTCTGTTCCTTTAAAGTCTTTTTTTATACTATTTCATTCCCAGCATCCTTTTGCATCTTAGTGGCATTATCACCTTGCTTGGTATGAATTGATTAAAAAAAAGCAACAAAAAAAAACCCATCACTTTGAAATACCGTTTCTTGCCGGATCACCGAAGTTAAGCAATGTCAAGCATGGTCAGTACCGAGATGGGTGATCGTTTGTGAATACCAAGTAAGCTGGGATGTGCGGGTGGTGTAATGGATAATTGCTCGGAATTGTTAATTGGAGAGTCTAGTTCAAATTCCCGTTGGGTTCGTTATATTGACTTACACGCAAATACACTTTGTAAAGGTCTGAATCGACATCTTCTCCTCCCAGCTATGGGTTAATTATTTTTGTATCATTAAACCATTATTATCTTCCAGCAAAAAAAATCTTACAATCTAATAATATTGTCTGGCTTTAAATAACCCGCAAAGTGTTGATAAGCCGTAGAAAACAAATCAATAACACATAATTCAGTTTCCTTTCCTCAAAAAGACATTTGCAAAAGAAAATCGTATTATGAATTTTGTGCGAAGGAGATTACTGAAAATGGACATGAATATTTTTCTAACCCTAAATGTTTACATTACTTATAGGACACGAACAGGTAGGTTTTAGTAATGGTTAGTCAACAACGGATCGTTTACAAACAATAGATGAACAGGGAGAAAACGAAACAACTGAATATAGCAAACACTTTTGTTTAAATTCGATTGACTATGAAAAAGCACTCGTGTCTGTAAGACACAGCAGGTTATTAAAGACATCTATATAAAAGCTATTGAAAATACATACGATAACAATACAGCAATGACTCGACTACACAAAGACTCTAAGAAAATAAAGATAAGGAAAATGCGTGAAGCAAGGCGATACGATTTCACACAAACTATAACCGGACGAGAAAGTAACTTCCGGTGAAATAAGCTGAGAATGGACGGCAGTAAACCTAAACGGGGACTATTTAAACCATTTTATGATATGTTTCTATTTTTCTTATTCTTTTACACTCAGTAACCTTTTGTGTCTTAGCGGCTTTATTGCCATGCTTGGTGCGGAAATGAATTATGCTGACGACATTATACAAACAATGAATAAATTACAGTGCCACACTGTTCATTACTGTCGAGCTCTCTGCCTTGATCAGAGAGGAACCCGGACGAGGCTTTACCGAAGGGCAAAGTTTCGTCAGGGGAGTTAGACAGGCCCTGAACCCGTTTATGTGGGTTCTAAAGGAATATTTTTGGCCGAACTTACGGGCTCGGAAAACCCTCGGTAAACTCTGCCTTGTGCCGCAAACATCCCTCGTGTGTGTGTGTGGGGGGGGGAATATAACAATGGATGAATTACGAGTAATTCTAGATAACCTAAATAGGAAAAGTCTCGATGCAGGTTTTTCAAATGAAGAGAAACATGCGGCTGAGTCATAAATAATTGCCGTTATACTTCCCTGACTTCAAGGGACCATCTCTCCAGGCGATAACTCCCCTTCGGAAGCGGGTTGGAGTTATTAGCTGGCGAAGAGGCGTCTGCAAAAGGGTCAAGTGCCGAGGGGCTTGAGCAGTTTTTCCACGGTATTACCTGTAAACCGGTTTAAACCTCGACCTTGTGTTCCATTCTCTAGCGACGTGAGTGCACTGAAAAAAATCTATATATAATTTCCTTTTGCATTTATCTGTTTCTGTCTAAGAATACTTATATACCTGAGCAGGCGTCTACAACAGGGATTGGCAAGCTGATCTAGTAGACGTGCATCCTCAGATACGAGTGGAGGGTCATATATATATATATATATATATATATATATATATATATATATATATACCGGGTGTGACAGCAAAATTGTCCAAATCGTGTAACAGTATTGGATTAGTGTCTATTCCACAAAATGTTTGATATATAAAAACCACTAAACTAATTGCATCTCTTTATTCCAGGTTTTCAGATAAGACGTTTAGCCAACTTGACACCATTTGTCGTAAGAATCACTGAAAAACCCTTTGAGTTATTCAGCTAGAAAGAGAACAGGTTAAAATCGTTTTGTGTCAGCCCCTCTATGTCTTCCCAACTGAGCAATAATGAGGGGGAAAAGATTATTCAGACTTTAAGTAATGGTACCAACATTCATACTCTTGCTTCTATCTTCAAATTCCATTCAAGAACCATCACGAGAACGGTGGATAAGTTTAAAAAAAGGGGAAGAAGTAGAGAGGAAAACTGAACCAGAAGGTCACAACAGTAAGATGGATCTTCATTTCAACTTAGAGCTAAATATATTCTTTTTGTTCAAAGTAGAGTCCAATAGTGTTATAAAAACCTCGGAGAATTCCAGTAAGATATCTTTAATCGTTTCAAAGATGCAACGCTTAACAGCTTAATCTAACAATTGGACAATTTTGCTGTTACACGATTTGGACAATTCTGTTGTTACAGCTGGTAAATATATATATATATATATATATATATATAGAGAGAGAGAGAGAGGGGGAGAGAGAGGGAGAAAGAGAGAGAGATAGAATAAATTGATAAATGTTCAGTCAACGATTTCTTCTTGCCCGACCCCAGAGATGAAAAATAAATCGGACACTGACTCTGGTTTAAAGGAGAATTAAGTCGCTTGAAAACTTATTAATTTATTGACTACTGTCGTTCATTTCAATTACATATATATATATATATATATATATATATATATATATATTATGAGACTGAAACATAAGCATGTTAAAAATCGCTACAGAATAGCTTTCGGTTTCAACACTCAAAATGTGCTTCCTCAGGCGATAATAAAAAGTGGTGAGTAAAAAAAAATAATTTAAAAAAATATTCTTTTACTCACCAGTTATGTAGAATCGCCTGAAGAAGCACATTTTGAGTACTGATATATGAAAGCTATTGTGTATCGATTTTTAACGTATTTCTGCTTTAATCTCATATAATAGATAATATTAAGCTCTACTCTGTACTGAGCCCTTTTTTAAAAAAATAAATCCTACGGACAGTGGAATTATACTCCCTTTGTTCACATATCTGGATATCTATGTATAAATGTATATGTTTGTGTGTGTGCCCGCGCGCGTGCGTGCGTGCGTTCGTGTTTGTGTGTCTGCGTGTGTTCCACAAGCTCGTCGATTTCAACGTATAATGGCGCAACTATTCAGTTCATACCAGAACGGCTAGGATGCTCAAACTGAATGTTTTAACTCTAGTGATAAAGGCGTCCCCACTTTTAGGAAGAACTGGCAACAGCCTTCTAAACAGAGCTCCTCGTGTTTGAAATCTGAGTTAACTTTATAAAATTGAATATATAGATATATATTTTGTATTCATGATCTGGAGTGCCTAATCTAAAGTAATAATTAAAATATTGAAAAATAATTTATTTCTGGCCCCAGTGCTTAATGTACAATTCTACATAACAAAGTAATCAGATGATTAGTTCGTTGGTTGATTTGACACATCAATCATAGTTCAGCCATTCAATATCGAAGCCTATATTTCTTATTATAATTTATCCAGAACTAATTAGATGAATTAATGATAAAAATTATAATGAATTAATGGGTGTATTATTATAATTTTTATGTTAATTTCATTCGAGAGAAAATTTTCTTAATGTTTCATATATATCAGGTCGTAATAACTTTCAAGTAACAAACCTCTAGTCAGATCCTATTATTTTGAAGTACAGACCCACTTCCTTTGTTAAAGATAGTAGGTCATCGACATCGACATTTTTTAATAGGTTCCTCTAGTTGCTAACGCTGTGAAATCGTTATCTAGCGAGAGAGAGAGAGACCACCACACCCGATACACATTTTAGTCGTTTCCCTTGTCTGAATTTTTTAAAAAATGGCGGATGCGTGAAGTGAACGAAAAAGACTCGGTCAGAATTTGAACTATTCGACGACAAGGCGCCTGAAATTGTTTCATGTTTAGTGAACTTATGTTACGCCGACACAAAAAGCTCGAGTCTCATTCAGTGCGGATCAAAATCCCTTCCGTAGTAATCGTTTAACCACTGCACTACACTACAATGCTCTTGATACAAATACTCTTTAAGCCAAAGGGTTCGGCTCACCGTATGGAATCGCCTGTCAAATTGAATGTCGCGCGCTTTTTTCAAAGCGAATTTTTCTAGCTAACTTTGATCCAGAGAGACTTTCTCATCCTCAGGGGAAATATCAGGTGCTGTAAACGTGGATGTGCGGGCGGTGTAATGGATAATGGCTCGGAATTGTTAATCGGAGAGCCGAGTTCCAATTCCCATTGGGTTCGTTATATTCACTTACGCCCAAACGTCCTTGGAAAAGGTATGAATTCACCTCTTCTCCCCACCCAGCTTTGGGGTAATTAATAATACTTATCGCTAAACCATTATTACATCTCCCCACAAATGCCTATACTCTAAAAATATTTTCTGGCTTTAAATAACCTTGAAAGGGTTGATAAGACATAAAAAACGAATCAATCAACCAACAAATCTTTCTGAATTATTTTATCATATATTCAATAACAATAATAATGATGAAATTAAAACATTGGTGCACATTTTTTAAATAATCTTTTACTCACCAGTTATTTAGAGTCGCCTGAAGAAGCATATTTTGAGTGCTGAATCATGAAAACTAATGTGTAAGTTTTACGTCTTTTTTACCTGATCTACCTTGCTAATTCTGGTTAATGGTAAACTCAGTGTCGATGGATTTTAAATTTTAGGTCAGACTTTTTCGCTTTCCAAAAATCCGTATTTATTTCCATTTTCGCTCGCTATATTTATTTTTTATTACACACAGAAAAATAAACAAATCGACCAGAATAGTTACATTGGAAATCTTCGAGACGGCATGTTTTGTCATTCTTCGCTATTGTTTACAACAAAAATGTCAGCTGGTACCAAATTATCACTCATTAAAATCGCCTAAGTCAGTTCGTTTGTTGATGTTAACATGGTTCTTTTCTCTGGAAAACATTCCAAATTGTCGCGTACTATTATCAATGTGGAGCTCTCAAAAAGCGATTTTGTTTTTATTTAGTTAAGAGGGATGGTTTTCGATCAGAAAACTTGCCAGGGTTCAGAACGTTTTGGTCAAGAGGTCAGCTCTCACCAGCTGTTAAACAATTTCTTATTTTTTTTAGTATAGCGTCCATCTCTAGTCTCCCATATATGAGGTATGTAGCGAAAATGACACAGCTATTGAAGATTGAAGTATTAGCAGGCTTTTTATTTTACAAAAGAAACAAATAGATTAACACACCTTCGGAAATAATTTCGCCTCAAGCAAGGCAATAAAGCCACTAAGACGCAAGAGGTCACGGTGTGTACGTATCTCTGTGTGTATATGTGTGAGTGTGTGTGTAAAAATTCGGATATATGTATAAAATATATATCTAGAGATAATATAAATAAAAACAAAATAAAAATTTAGCTTTAAAATTTTAAAATTTAAAAAACGAAACGATATTTTCCCTCATCACTTCTGTTTATAAATAAAAGTTGCAAAATAAAATTTATCTGATGAAGTTCCTCAGAGGTATATATATATATATATATATATATATATATATATATATATATATATATATAACGGTTTTTTTTATTAATCTGGCATATTCTTATCACTTTAAACGTTATTTTTAGTGAATATCCATATTCGAGTCGACGCTCTGTTTATTTTAAACAGTATTTTATTTCGGCAGGATTCGAAACTGCGTACTTCTTTCCAGGAGAAGCCGTAATTAGATCCGATATGCTTTAACAGACTCGGCTACGAAATTCTTCGCGATTAAGTAACGCTATATACTGCATTCTTAATATCTCATGACTGCATTCTTAATACCTGCCCGAGTACTCAATTCCGAAAAATCCTTGTTGAAAACACAACTATACTTAAACATGAAAACAATAAACAAAAACTAAAAATTCTTGAAGCTATATGCATAAAACCGTTGAAACCTAACCTGAACAAAATAAACTACGAAATCTCCACAAATATTCTTGAATGCCTATAATTGATAACAGAAGGCATTGGTTTATACCAACGGCTTCCCATACTTAATACTTCTCGTTTTCACTCTCGCGTGGTCGTGTGTGACGTCAAGAGCTGCGACGCGATTTTCGCTTCCGCGTCTCTTATACACGAGTTTGTCGTTGCTTTGAAATTTTTATTGCAACAAAAACAGTCTATCATTATTGTTTTGTCCGTGTATTGTTTAATATATTGAAATGTAATTGTCATCTTTGATAATGGCTTATGTAATCCGAAAGCTTAGATTGGATTTAAACATGTATCAATATGGTGATTTCCTTTCGTCTTTCAATGATAATGTTATTAAGCTTATCAGACAATATGAAAGGAACTTACTTAAAATAAATAGACAAAACTTATATTATTTAATAAAACATGCATCAATGAAAAACTGCTGCCTAAATATACACAATATATATATATATATATATATATATATATATATATTCACTTTTGACTAAAATAATTGCTTAAACGTTTGCATTACCCATTTTATCTCCGCGTGCTGCCTCTACTGCGCAGCCCAGTCCATCTTAGCGTTCCATACCTATTTCTACCTTTTCGTAGTTCAGTTTTGCTATTAGACAGTTAACTGCTGTCGCAAGTTACTTATTTACTCAATCGTTTGCCCAACCTATTTTACCTCCACGTTACAGTTTTCACTGTAAGTTGAAGTGTACTGCCTTTACTACGCGGCCCAGTACACCTCAGTAATTCACTGCCTATTTCACGTGTAACCCAAACTTGTCTATTTCACACTGCGAATTTTTTCTAAGCTCTATACTAAACATTAACATTGTTATTTTAAGTCAAGTGATAGCGATTGCTGTATGTCGTACGATATTTGAATCAAGCACAGGCAACTCCGGGCCATGCTGCTAGTTGTATATATTTCTTAAATTTGTGCCACTTTTTTCTTTTTTTTATCCTGTGATAAGTAGGGGTATGTGTATTGCATCCGTGAATTGGTTTTCTTGGAGAGACCAACTCTCTCCAGGCTGATTTTGAATTCAGACTTTCCTTCTCCTAGACCGGCTGCCAATCTGTCCTGTTATTTACCCATAGTTAAGGGGAGAAGAAAAGGATTCATACCTTTCCCAAGTGTATTAGCACGTAAGTGAAATATGGTTCAGTTTCCTCGGTACTTTCGATTTAACCCCAGCTTTACGCCACATTCCGTTCGATTAAATAGTTGACTTCTAACCTGCAAGCGAATCACTGCTTCCTTTGTGCCGCGTCCCTTCAGGATTTGGATTTCTTAGCAACTTCTGTCTTTTTGCCACCCTCAGTGAAATTCGAACTCGGTTCTCCGATTTCTCAATCCGAGCCGCTATCCACTACTCCACCGTACCACGGCCCTCATAAATATTTTCATGGCATTTGTTCTAAGGAGCTTTCCTCCTTTGTACATTGACCGCATGAATTTAAGAGTTTGGCAACTATTTCGTCGCTTTACTGTTGAACTGGCTAGATTTAACCGTAAGTTCTATTCTAAGAGTTTCTTTTCTTGCACTTCTATAAATATTTTCATGGCAATTATTCTGGTGAGTTTTCCTCCTAGCTGCCTCGACTGGATAAATTTAAGCATAATACTAGATTGCCAACTAGGTTTCACCATTTTGCTGTCGAACTAGCTAGATTTAACCGTAAGTTATATTCTAATAGTTTCTTTTCTCGTACTTCTCGCCTGCGGAACTCTCTTAGCTTTCTTGCTTCCTTGCCACGTACGATTTTCAAAAATGTAACATCAATCGCCATCTCGTGTCTCCTCACTTGTCTCCTCAATTTCTTCTATTCTCAGTAGCGTTCTGGGTATGACGATAAACTGAAACCGGCAGCAGGGCCTCTGATCAGGAGGTTTTGAGGAGCGTGGAACCACCTCTTAATTGCTGATGTTCCCCTGTCCACTCTGACTCGGCGTGGTAGCAACTTTTACGATCCAAGCTATGGGCAAAATGGGGAGCAAAACACTATGAAATTGTAAAAATAGGTTTTTATACCAGTGATATATTTTTTAGGGAAGAAATATTACCAGCAATAAAAATCTTGTCAGAATTAAATAACCCATTAAGATTGATATGCCATAAAACAAAGCAAACCAAACCAAACCATTCTCAGTAACCCGTTGAGTTTAGGGTTATTATCACTTTGCTTGGGGCGAAATGATTTTTTAAAAGAAGTGACCTTTTTTTTCCATTTTCTTTAAGATCGCTTCGTTCAGAGAATTACCACCGTCTTTCTGTAGAACCACATATCTGTTGCCTCCAGTTTTATCATAAAGGAGGTCCGATATTACATGACAATCTAGTTCACTTTTCTTTGCTTCTAATGAAATTTTCCTGTTTCTTAATACTTTTGATTAATTTCTAGAAGGCATCTTTTGCTATTCTAATACACCTTCGGATTTCGGTGTCGTATTTTCCGTTCTGTGTTAAAAAAGTACCCAGCTATTTAATCTTCTATACTTCTGCGACAATTGTAATATTTTCCGTTAGTAGTTTGCATCTTCGGATTTTTTTTCTCTTGCGGGCATCCATACTTTCTGTCTTCTTGCAGTTGATGGTGAGTCCACCCTAAAACAATTGTTTCAATCATCATTCTAAACAGAAAATGCTGTTGCAAATAAACCTGGAAAACGTGAAGAAATATTGTCAGCCAAAGCATGATGTATCCTTCAAAGAACTGCTGAAAATAATCTAAATATTACAACGGGGGATCACAGGACTTATCTGAAAGCCGCTGGAATGAATGCGGCAAAGCATTTTGTTACTAGCGCCCGATGCAGGGCAAATCTATAAACATTACCGACCTTAACAGATCTCTTTTCTAAAGCTTATTCATTTCAAATCTCGTTTTAGAATTTGCAAAGGGACATACAGAAAAACCTATCTAATGACGTAATTTTACCGTGGAAGACTCAGAAATTAGTGCACCTTCTATATATTTTGGCCTCAATGAATTACTTTCCTCTTTAATTAAAAATGCATCGCCGAAATTATGGTAAGACTTATTTCAGTGAAGGATTAATGCATTGTGTATGTTGTCTTGTAAGAGATCTCTCAATGGTCTCGATGTAGATTTATGACCGATGTATTTTGTATGTTGTTCTACATATGAATGATTCTTTCAGTAAAAGATTATTTAGTCTGAAGAAGTCCTTTCGAAAGAAGAAACGTAAAGAATTGTATATTTTTCAAGTTGCAGTTCAATTGCTCACAATTAATCTGATATATTGAATTTTTATCTCATATATATATATATATATATATATATATATATATATATATATATATATATTATGAAATGGACGAAGTCCGACAATTATTTTAAAATATTTTTCTGTTTATACATAGTATTTTCTTAAATAATTGTAAGTATAAAAATAACATATAAACATAATATATACATATACATATATATATATATATATATATATATATATATATATATATATATATATATATATATTTGGCCATATATTCTCCCATAGATAGATATATATATATATATATATATATATATATATATATATATATGATTAACTCCAAATCTCATGGTCAGAATGTTCTCATTCTAACCACTCGGACACATGCCGTACCATATATATATATATATATATATATATATATATATATATATATATATATATATATATATATATATATATATATATATATGGGTTCGAATCTCGCCATGATCGATTTGTCAGGAAGGGAAGGGTCGATTCCAGCGTGCGACACCTTTGGAAAGTCCCTGAAAACCATACGCGGAGTTGACCCAAGCCTTGTGAGTGACATTGGGTAGACAGAACTCTGGTGGGAGCGTCGATAGCTGTGCTAGCTAGAAGACACAAGTCATCGTGGCCGAGGGCTGGAGCGTGCTGGCTTCGTTCAAACTGTTAATCACGCTAGATAACACGCTCTTTCCCAGAAACTGTGACTAAGGTATGCTCAGCATAGTTGCACTATAAACCATAGTTTGCCTCTTTGGGTGTTGAATAAAACACAAATGCGCCTGAGCAAGCGTCTGCAATAGGTATCCTCGAATACGAGTGGCCAGCTATACTGTATATATTTAGATGGCAGAACAACGTTGGTAAAATCAAGGACGAAAACATACTTTTAAACTGAATAATTTAAAATTTAGCTTTCACACATCTTTAGCGTTTCCCCTCCAACTTTATATTTTTTCTCATTGCCTACAGATATATAATTTTTGAAATAAGAACATTACTTTAATCCTATGAAGTTCCCTTTTTATCATTGACTTCCCAATATCCATATATACATAAATTGCGAAATAGATTAAGTCCGACAATTATTTAATATTTTCGGGCTTTGCTAACCAGATCAAATGATTTTTTCCTATTAGAGTTACAGATTCGATACATACTCAGAGAAGCATATATTTTCTACGAAATTTCTCAAACATTCAGGCTGGTAAATGTAATTAATACTGTTTATTTAATAACAGAGCATTTACTTAAATTGTATATATTAAAATAACGTATGAACAGAAAATATATTGCATAAATTGTCTATATTTGTAGAGTACTTAGTATCGGTGATATATCTATCTATCTATATATTGTCATCCACAGACAGACTGTTTCGCTGTTTCACAGCTCATCAGTGTGACTAGACGCCCGGTTGCCTCTAGCCACACTCTAGCTAGGATCGAAACCCGACTGAATTTGCGTCAGTCCGAACTTCTCCCACTAAGCCGTCAGCGTACGGTACGGGATGAAGGTGAATTTTAGCGTGTTTAGTTTTAGATTCGGATAAACACACAGTGGATGACAGTGAATCAATTCTGCCGAAGAGTCGTGCAGTAGTAGCTTAAATAGTCACTGTTTACAAATTCACACCTCAAACCAGAGGGCTCAACCGAAATTAATTTTTCAGGAGCTAATATATATGTATGTATGTATGTATGTATGTATGTATGTATGTATGTATGTATATGCACATACAAACATGAGACAACGATAAATAAATTTTTATATGTTATTTGGGGCAAATATATGACAAAGTGAAAAACGTTTTCGTGTCAAAAGTTTCGTACATTAGGACTTCATCGGATGAAATTTGTTACGTTGGTTCGACTGCACATGCGCACGAGCGAGGGGTGCTGGGAATTTTTAATTAAAATTTTTGTTTTTTATAATCTAACCAATTTCATCTAGATTCTTTTTTTTCCTTTTTTTTTTTTGCTTCATCAATTTTGTTATTTAAATTTCCCACACTATGATAATTGATGACTTGCCAGAAATGGTGAAATGTTGTAAGAGCCAAGGTGCAAATCTACTGTGATTGACGAAGACACTGTCTAAAAAGGATTAAAAAGAAATTTAAATTTAAAATTCTCAGCATCCCACCTTAGTGCGCATGTGTAGTTGCATGAACGTAGGAAATTCAGCCTGATATATATATATATATATATATATATATATATATATATATATATATATATATATATATATATATATTGGACCGGCCATCCTTTGTGAGTGTGTTGCAGGAAACTCTGGAGGTAAGTTGTTTAAGTATTTATTCGTGAATTTATACACTATTGTCACTCTAGTTATCTATTGAGCACTTTAAAGAAAAACATTTATGTTAAAATACGTCTATTTCTAGTAATTTTTACGTTTATTGATAGGTGCCATTTTTTACGTTTTTTTTTATAGGTTCCATTGTATTATATATATATATATATATATATATATATATATATATATATATATATATATATATACACCCTACACGCAACCCGCTAGTGGCCCGTTGGCGGGCCACCGATGGCAACGCCAGTGCTCCTCTGGTAGCAGCCACCGGTACCCCACCTACGAGCCACCAGTGGGCCTCTAGCGCCTTACCAGTGGTAACACTTCCGAGGCGAACACGCCGCCGGTCCGATAGCGGGCCACCTGCGGCAAACGCTGGTGCCATGCACCCCAGTAGCAGATTGGTGGCTTGCGTGTAGGGTATATATATATATATATATATATATATATATATATATATATATATATATATATATATAGTTGGCCAAAGTCAAATAATCCTACCTAACAATTCCATAAGAAGCACCATTGAAAATAAGTTATCCTTTCTTGGCTTAAAATGTATTACTACCACCTCTCAAACAATAAGAGATATAGTTAGCCACAAACGAGGTGGCAACAACATCAGGATATAGGTTGGGGCGTACAAAATGGATTGTACAACATGCCTAATAGTGTACGTCGGCCAAACAGCCAGAAACCGCGCATATATATATATATATATATTGGCTCCTGAAAAATTAATTTCGGTTGATCTCTTTGGTTTGAGGTGTGAGTTTGTAAACAGTGACTATTTAAGCTAATATTGCACGACTCTTCGGCAGAATTGATTCACTGTCAGTCACTGTGTGTTTATCTAAATCTAAAAATAAACACGCTAAAATTCACCTTCATTCCAGCCGTGCGCCGACGGCTTAGTGGTAGAAGTTCTGACTGACGCAAATTCAGTCGGGTTTCGATCCTAGCTAGAGGCAACCGGACGTCTAGCCACACTGATGAGCTGTGAAACAGCGAAACAGTCTGTCTGTGGATGACAAATATATATATATATATATATATATATAATGTTAGATTTCATAGAAAGCCCATAGTTTCGTTTATAAAGTTCTTTCTTTCCTAGTTTATTAAAGGGATGTAAGTAATTTTTGTTGAGAGTATTAAAATTGGCTTATTTGACAGCTAACAGATTGTTCAGTTTTTAAACATGAAACAGACTGTTGCCTCTGTGTGCTGAATTCAATGTCCACAGAGTAAAGCTGACCCCAGGCGTCAAATAAAAATGGTATATACGATCCACCGCTAAAGATACTAGAAGAATAATCAGTTCCTTGCACCGCTCCAGAAAGAATCTGATTCCATCTTTATAAGAGTCAGATGAGACCAAGAGTGGAGTATTGCTGCCATATCTGAGTTGATGTTGCCCACACCTCACTGCCAACCAAAATGCGACTACACAGCCTTGTGGGTGATGAATTATTTCTCACTGACTAAACGTCGCCAGCCTTTCACTACTTTATCATTATTAGTACGAAAAAAGTTCAAATTGCATTACTCCTCAGTTCAGACCTTTACAACTAAGACCCACCATGCCCTGTTTACAGTGGCAAATCATTCGTTTCCTTCACCTCTGGAAAGGTGTAAGTTCCACTGAGACAGCTTCTCTCCCAGAACTGTTACTTTGTGGAACAAATTCCCGAGAGAGTGCTTCCCTGACCACTACTATCTTAACCTCTTCAAATCAAGGGTCAACCGAAATCTATCCAAACTTATTCTCATAATACGTACTTCTAAAGTAAATATATATATATATACATATATATATATATATATATATATATATATATATATATATATATATATATATATATATATATAGATAGATAGATAGATAGATAGATAGATATAGTTTCTTTAACGGGAAGATAGGTAAAGAGACTTTTAATATCTAAAGAGGGAAAAGTGTCATTAATAGCTTAAAGTGAGTGCAATATCCGCCAGAACTTTCAGATGGTGTAGTGGTTGTCGGTGCGTAGATGGAAATCGACGAGCTGAGTTCAAATTCTGGTCCAAGGTGTTGTGTTCACTTTTTTGCATACCACCAGAAAATGCATGGATCTGTCCCCTCCGCCCCCAGTTACGGGTCTAATAGAAACCAAGCCTGCGTTCTCTAACTCTGAGTGGCAATCATTCTCGAACTACTCTTAATTCAAACTGTGGCGAATGTAATAGTAAAGCAGTTCACTATCTATCCCAAGCATCTGGACAATTCACAGCTAAAAAAAATCTATGAGAACCCATGATCGCCTACATCCTAAAAATACATACCATTAAAAAATATATTCAAAGAAATTCGTAAGTAAAATTAACAATTCTAATTTTAACCCGTAAAAGTTTCACGGTTTTTCTATTTTAATATTCTGATTAATCTTAATTCTTAAGTTAATAAATTGAGTAAGCCCATGGTGAGTAATACGACAATAAAATATCCGTAGAAGTTCCCCTATCGCATCGTTAGATATTTGAGCTTAACAACTTTAGCAAAATATTGCAATAACAATCATAAATATGAATAGTAGTCGTTATTTTAAGAAGTGGGTACAAATAAAATAGATTTGAAATTGACAGCTTTTTCAATTCCACTGAAACAGCCGTTAAACACTTCTATCTGCCATTCTTTCTTTCTTTCTTTCTTTCATTGATTTTTTTTCACTGAAACCATGTAGCGTCTCTGATATATATCGTTTTTGTCCAAGCAATCAAAACGGAATAGTACTTTATTTATGAGGTATTGGAAGGAGGCGTTAAAAACTTCTGTCTTCCATTCTATCGTTCTTTATCTCTTTCGCTGAAACCAAGTAGTGTTTTCCCCCTCTTTCCACATGATCAAAACAGGATGGTTTATTATTTATGAAACATTGGCAGGGCTTAACGGTCGTGCTAACTAGTGGAGGGATGGACAAGCACAATTATAATACGATATTTATTTAGTAAGTATGGTAGAAAGAGTTGTTTTAAAATTTTAGTTAAGATATATGCGGGAGTAGGAATTTGTGAAATTATAGGAGGTAAGCGAGGTTTGTGTTTTTGTATTCTTATATAGGTAGCCGAGGTTTGAAGGATCCGATTTCAGTATTCAGTATGTAATAAGTTTATTTATCTGTCTTGATAAGACTCCTATTATTTTTCTTTAGTGTTTTTTTCTTAAACTTATCTAGAATAGATTCTCCTTTTGCACTGTATATGTTTGAAAAAATGTTAGATTTATTACTTTTTCCGAATTACATTGTTTTTTTATTATTTATAATTCCATTATAAGCTTGACTTAGCGCTCTGGTTAAGAGAGAGGTTCGTTTTCTGTAGTTATATATATTACTAGTCGAGGTACCCGCCGTTGCCCGGGTGTACATGGCTGCAATTGTATAACAGCACCCCACTCTATACCCGCACACCCCTGAAATGTCTGCTTGCGTCCTCGCTTGCATACATCATCCGTTGATATATTAAGCTACTCCCTGCTCATCTTTTACGGTATGTCCTTCGCAAGTGTTTGATTATTTTTAATAAAGGAATTCCATCGATAAAACCTTCTTGTGTGGTCGTTTCTTGTGTTTATATTGTTTCAATGTTTTAGATATTCAGTAAATTTCCTATGGCCGCAACAACTTTCAAATAGTATGGCATTGTTCACAAATCTAATAATCAAACAAAAACAAGGATGAAGCGTCAGAGCTTAATTTAACTGCAAAGGCAAACGCATGAACGCCCCCACCTTCTTTGCACGTTTACTGGAAAGCTGGCGTTAATAAGACGTTCGTCGGGAATTTTTCCCTTTTAAAGCTTCAATAAGCCTTCTCAAACAATCTTTGCATCAAAGGTTGTTCGAATGCCAATGTAGGATGGAATCATATGGAGAAACTATTGGCTGAATGGCAAAAGCCGATCTGGGACCTAGTTTGTCACAGATTTCGTTCACTTAATTGAAATAATCTAAAGCAAACATCCACACAATGCAATTTGTGTGTCATTTGTAATTTACGTGGCAAATTTGGAAAGCATCGGATGAAAAACCAGGGAGTTATGGCCGCGAAACTGGATATTTGAACAGTTTTTCGTGTTTGTTTCGTGATACACGTGTAACTTGGCCTTGGTTTTTGCAAAAGGTCGTACCCGCCTTCATTTTTATCGATTTTTCTGCCAAAACTGGGAGGCCTGGAGATTGAAAAGTTGGTCTTCACCTATCTTAGTAAACTTGCAACATATATGTACAACTTCATCGAAATCGATCGAGAAATGTGGACGTGCACAAACAGTATGCACACACAGATACAGACACACACGGATACAGACACGCAGACAGATATAAGCACACACACACACACACACTGACATCTTCTGTTTTATAGATATGGATAATAGCACAGAACGTTAACACCTAACAAAACACGTAGTTCAATAAATTACTGAAGTTTAACGCGTATAAAGGCGCGCAGATTTTTGTAAACAGATGTTCAATATTAAATGATAATACGAAGAACAATACTTAATATATAGCGAATAATTCAAAAGCTTCATTTCTCTGATACATCGCACTCCAGGACAAGACAAATATAGCGAATTCATTAGTTCAGTTGTGTGCCATGTGTGATACACGCTTAGACGATCATGTATCTTTCGATACATGACTGACGAGGCAGATTTTTTCCCTTTCTGCGGTAGACCAGTTGCGATCCAAGGCTATAGAACCCGATCTGTCCTGCTATGGGGAGAAGAAGAGGATTCATATTAGCACGTAAGTGAATGTAATGAATCCGACTGGAATTCGAACTCGGCTCTCCGATTCCTCAATCCGAGCCGCTATCCATTACTCCACCGTATTTACGGTGTGTGTAAATTTAAATATGATATATTAATGAATTCTACAGATTCATGTGACTCCGAGGAACGGTGTATCTGCTAGACTTGAATTCGGATAGATCATTTTTAAAAATCTTTTCTATCTGTCTATTACAATGGCCGACTTATACTCGATTCCGTGCACACCCATCTGCAAGGGTGGCTAGCAAAACCCTATCAAAGACGCCTGTGGTCAACTATGTTGAGCGGGCCTCAGTTACAGTTTTTGGGGAGAGAGCACATCACCTGGCTTGATCAGTTTTTTAGAACAACGCCATTACGCTCAAACCCTTGGTCACAATGACTTGGGATTTCGTGCTAGCACAACTATAAACGGCTTTAGTCTACCCAATTCCACTCATAAGGGTTAGGGTTAAACCGTGGTTTGGTTTTCAGACACTTACCAAAGGCGCCGTCACTGGTCGATATTATCACGAAGTCATCTCCCTGCTAATTCAACCATGCCGAAATTCGCTCCCATGACCATAAAACAGCCACGCGTCAGTATATATTAAATAAGCGTAAGAATAGGTAGAAGAAAGTGAAGATTAGGGCAAGAAGGATAGGCAGCGATTCCTCCTTGAATTGAAGATTGTAGTCTTCAGAGAAGTGCCCACGCGGATGTTTGTTCCCCAAAGTAGCAGTTCTCAGGCAAAAAAACAAACATTTCCGCCTTACAAATGGAATACGGGGGAAATGAGTGTGATTCAACTTCGTGGGTGTAGCATGTCGAGTTCTAGCTGTAAATGTATACAAATAGGATATCTTTAAGTGAATTCAATAGATTTATCTTACTCTGATGAACGGTGTTTCTGCGAGAATTGAAGTAGGAAAATAAGTCCTTTGAACTCCCCCCCTCTCTCTCTCTCTCTCTCTCATTGTCTATGCAAACAAAAATTCATAGTTGTATACCGGGTGTAATAGCAAAATCGTCCCAAATCGTGTAACAGCATAACTGACCATCCCACAAAATGTTTAATATCTAAAAAATAACACTAAACTAATTGAGTTTCTTTTTTTTCCAGATTTTCAGATAAGACGTTTAGCAATTTTGACACCATTTATTCAGCTAGAAAGAGAACAGGCTAAAATCGTTTTGTGTCCGCCTCCACTGTCTTCCCAAATGAACAATGCTGAAAGGAAAAAGGTCATTCAGGTCTTCAGCAATATTAGCAACATTCATACTCTGGCTTCCATCTTCAAAGTCCATTCAATAACCATCAAGAGAACGGTGGATAAGTTTTTTAAAAAAGGGAGGAAAACTGGATCAGGAGGTCATAACACCAAGAGCGGGCATCATTTCAACTTAGAGCTAAAGGGAACAATTAGAAAAGATACAACTCAATCCATAAAATGTTTGGCACGTTTAAGAAGAATTTCAGCTATAACAGTTCAAAGAGCAGGGAAAAAAAGACTTGTAAATGAAATCGTACGTGAAAAGTGTGAAGCAGCTTGTGACTCAGAGACAGAAAGTTAGAAGGTCAGAAAGGGCGAAGATAATCTTGAATAAGTTGGAAAATGATCCTTGAATATATATATATATATGTGTGTGTGTGTGTGTGTGTGTGTGTGTGTGTGTGTAAACTTTATTCCAATCTTTCATGAGCTTCCGATCGTTACCTGTGATTAATTAATGATGAACATGTCATTTTCGTTTATGATCGATTTCATCATGATTCTTCTATTAAGCTTAGAGCGTAATTATACATTCTTATTGCTCAAAGTAGAGTCCAATACTTTTATAAAAACCTCGGAGAATTCCAATAAAATATCTTTAATCATTTCTAAGATAAGACAGATGAAAGGTTAATCTAAAAAATAGACAATTTAGCGTTTACACGATTCAGTATATGCATATATATATATATATATATATATATATATATATATATATATATAAAACAACTGAAAAGGTGCAAATTTTAAAAAAATGAATGTTGTTTTGGTGAAAGTATTTATTTATATTTATATATATATATATATGATATTTCAGATCGACCCCGATCTTTCATCAGAAATAACTGTTTAGAGAAGTTTGTTTACAAGTAGTATCCATGGTAAGTAGTATACGTGGCTTCTCATTATGCTATATATATATATATATATATATATATATATATATATATAAAGAAATATACTTTTAAGGTGTGCTATATTTATTGGATAAAGTGCTCAATATCAGAGATAGAGCGTGTTTAAATATAAAAGTGAACATAGAAGTCAACATTTAGAGGCGACAGGCTGTTTCGTGCTAGACGCAATCGTCAGGCTTGGGCGTGCTTGTAGGATTATAATTATGACTGAAACAAAAGCGGAGATGATGAGGCAAACTGTAAAATCTATAAACGATGCATTTTGCCGAGGGCCAGTCTGCTTCCTGCTAACCTGAATAAGTCAAAGGAAGCAAACCGGGTATCATCGAGACCCATCGTTTATAGCTTCTCCACACTGTCACATAGATTTACACACACACACACACACATACATACATGCATACATATACATATATATACACACACACACACACACAACCACACACACACACACACACACACACACACACACACACACATATATATATATATATATATATATATATATAATCATTTTTAGTCTAATAACTTCGACAATTCTTGCTCAAATAATCTCAAATTTTAATAATATATGTAAAAACTAATTTGACTTCGCGGACTTATCTCAGTGAAGAACTTAAGCAGAGAATCTCTGAGGTGTTGAAGAATGTTACGCAAGACATGCTACAGCATGTTTGGCAGGAGCTGGACTACTGACTAGACGCATGTCGTCTCATAGGCGGTGCGCATATTGAACATCTAATATTCACATTTTAAATTTTGGGAGGAGGGAGATCCTGCTGATAAACTTTAAGCGAAACCCTTCTTATCATAGATTTCATGAAGTTATCATATCTGATATTAGTTATCATATCTGCTCAATTTTGTATCGAACCGTGGCCTAGACGGGTAAGGCACGTCAGATCTAATCATGGTTTCCCTCTGCCCAGGGGAAGCATACATATATATATATATATATATATATATATATATATATATATATATATATATATATATATAAATGTTAGATTTCATAGAAAGCCCATAGATTCGTTTGTAAACGTTTATATATGTATATATATATATATATTTAGTTAAATTGATGTGAGTTTGCGACCATGGTTTTCACGTTATTTGTGATCGTCAAACAAACTGAGTTTGACTGACGATCGCAAATAGCGAAACCCAGGTTCACAAACCCACAACAATCCAATTAAATATGTTAGCTCTATCAATAATATTGAGCGCTTTCCAATAAGTACCGCGCATATATAGTATATAAATAATATATATAAGAAATTGCATATATATATATATATATATATATATATATATATATATATATATATATATATATATACATTTTATTTATATATATATATATATATATATATATATATATATATATATATATATATATATATATATATATATATGCATGTTACAGTGTTTGTTACTGGTACTATCTCGTAACCCAGTACTACCTATCGCACAGTCGATTTATAGGTAACTAAACGGCCATCTATCACAGACGTGGGGATACAGTAATACCTGGAATAGACCTCTCTGCCTTCGTTAAGATATCCAACAAGGAGAAGGAAAACTGATGCTGTTTGACAGAATCCAATGGTGTTTGACTGCTTCTTCTTTTAGATGCTCTTCGTGCTTAGGGTGTGGGATTAGCCCAGCGCCACGTTTTCCTCTACTTTAAATATTTAATGCACAGGCTTTGCTTGAGATTACAAGTCACAACTCAGTAACTCGAATCTCAGCATACTCTATTTGTCAGGAAGGTTATGTCTCGATGCTATCGACCTGGGGAGGCGATCGCGACGTGCGGCTCCGTTGAAAAGTGCCTGAAAATCATAATAAGGGTCAGCTCTTGTGAGTGAAATTTGGTAGACGAAACTGTTCGTAAACCGTCAACGTTTGTGCTAGCATGAAGTCACAAGTCATCGTGACCGAGAGTTTGAGTGTACTAGCCTTTTTCAAACTTCTGATCACGCTAGATTATGTGCGCTCTCCCAGAAATTGTAAGACCTGCTCAGCACAATTACAGTACGAACCACAGGTGGGCTCTCTGGGTGTTGAACCAACTCAAATATGCCTAAGCATGCGTCTGCAACAGGGATTGGCTAGCCGCCTTACCAGATGGGTGTGCTTTAAAAACGAGTACCCGGCAACTATATGCTAAGCGCATATATATGTACACAAACGAAACCACTTTGATTTCTTTTTACGTTCTTCAGAAAATGGAAGAATTCCCTCGGCTTTGCAACAACTTCGCTTACATTGATAAACTTATCTTTATCATCCAATACCTGTACGCAAAAACCCATGCCTAAATATATACAACTCTATCTCTACACCAATAGATAGATAGATAGATAGATAGATAGATAGATAGATAGATAGATAAATTACAATTATAAATATTTATATATCTATACAGATCTAGCCGAATATATATAAATTCTCAGACACATGGTACATACACTTAGATTACGTGCATACTTTTTTACACGTTTATGTACCAATATAAGTATTTACATACATATGTATAGGGCTCCTGTCCCCTACACACCAATCGTACCAAGCCTTCCTTACCTATTTATCTAACCTACCAAAAGACGGGCACCAGCAACGAACCTACTCCAACGACAAAAACTCACAAGAATACTCTAAAGAAATAAAACATTTCAGCCCACCCATACACACCTTAAAAAAATAAATATATCAATCTATCTCTATGTCTGTGGTTGTATGTATACATTTCTGTCCTGTCCGCACACATAAGTGTATATATATATATATATATATATATATATATATATATATATATATATGAGAGAGAGAGTGAGAGAGAGATAGTGAAATGTTCTCAGCCCGATCAAGAATTACTTAAAAAAAGAAGTACCGTATTTGACGGCATATAAGGCAAATTTTTTCTTTTTTTTTTTTTTGATAAAAATATTTTTTTTAATTCCCCTGCGTCTTATATGCCATATATAGGTTTACTAATTTTATTAATTTTTTTCTTGATTTGCCCTAGTGAAATTGTGGTGCGTCTTATACACCCGTACGTCTTATATGCCGTCAAATACGGTAATTAGACGTTTGATCATTTGGCCCAGTAGGAAGTAGATCGGTCTGAAAACTTTGCAGCTCTTCCTTCTTATATAACATACTCCCAGAAAGCAGCTGGTCAAACCAAAGTTTGTTTTTCCATGAACTCGGAATTCAAATATTCCTTACTTTAATCGTCATCGCCATTCTTGTCTCTTTTTCCTTACTTCTTTGTGGTCCTTCTTCAACTCGGTTTTCCTGGTTTTGGGCCCTCTTTTTCCTCTTCTTTTTTTTATTATCCTTCTTTCTTCTTCTTCTCCTTCTTCTTCTTCTTCTACTTTTCCTCTCTCTCTCTCTCTCTCTCTCTCTCTGTCTCTTTCTCTTTTTCTTTTCCATCTTTTACCTTTTTACTTTCTCAGTCACAAGCTCTTTCCTCTTCAATATCCTTCGATACGTCGTCATGAGACGCTTACATATTATCATGGGCGCCTACTGTAGTGTGCTGATTTATAAAGTCGCCGTTCAAGCGACTTCGTTATCGGAATGAATTTGATCCTCACTTGGTGCTCCATACCCTGGTGATTAAATAACACACTGGTTTTCTTCGGTTTTTTGGCTGTTTTTCTCTTCTCTTCTTAATAACCCTTCTTCTTCTTCTTCTTCTTCTTCTTCTTCTTCTTCTTCTTCTTCTTCTTCTTCTTCTTCTTCTTCTTCTTCTCTAGTCTGTCTGCCTGTCTGTCTCTGTCTTTGTCTCTCTCTCTGTCTGTCTCTGTCTCTCTGTCTCTCTCTGTCTCTCTGTCTGTCTGTCTGTCTGTCTGTCTGTCTGTCTGTCTCTCTCTCTCTCTCTCTCTCTCTCTCTCTCTCTCTCTCTCTCTCTCTCTCTCTCTCTCTCTGACTCTTTTTTCTCTTCATCTTTTATCTTCATTTTCTTTCCCGGTACATTCCCTACTCTCCGATTACCAATCACATCTTGATATCTTCTTCTTCTTCTTCTTCTTCTTCTTCTTCTTCTTCTTCTTCTTCTTCTTCTTCTTCTTCGTTGTCTTTTTGACTTCTCTTGATGCTTCCAATCTAGCTTTCCCTCTTAGACTATTTTCCTGCTTTCCAAACCTTTCTCTGCCAGTTCACATCACCATCCACTCTCTTCATCTTTACGTTTTAGCCGTTTGTTCAACCTTACTCTTCTTGTATTCTCAGACCTTGCCTCAATCTCAGTTTTGCAATAGTTCTTCTTTTCTTGCACTCAAAGACTCTTTACCAGTTCTCCACTCTCCTTTTACGTTACTGTCTTTCTGTCTTTCTATTTCCTCGTCTTCGTCCCGCAGCGCTAATTCTTCTTCATTTAAATACTAACCTTCTTCTTCTTCTTCTTCTTCTTCTTCTTCTTCTTCTTCTTCTTCTTCTTCTTCTTCTTCTTCTTCTTCTTCTTCTTCTTCTTCTTCTTCTTCTTTATTCTAAAATCCTTTCTCCTGCTCTTCCCCACTTCTTTATATTTCTCTCCCTCCCCCTCTTTCTTTTCTTACTCCTCTTCCTTCACCTCTCCTTTTTCTTTCCTATATTCTCCTCCTTCTTCTCCTGTACTTTCTTAACGACCTTCCTTCACCATCTCCTCCGTCTTCCATTTCCTCGTCCTGAATCTCCTTCCTCTACTTTCTTCTCTTCTGCATTGTCCTCCTCCTGCTTCCGCTTTCTCCTCCTTCCTCCACCAATTTCTCCGTAACCCCCGTTCCTCTAACCATTCCTTTCCCTAGACTCCCTCCTCTAACATTTCCTTCTCCTCTTGCTTCTCCCCTTCCTTTCCTGATATTCCTTTCTCTATCACTCCCTTTTCTGACTTTTATCAGTTTTTTTTTCTTACATCCGCCTTCACTTTCTCTTCCTTTTTCTCTCCTTCTCACCAATACATCGTCGTCTCATCCTACAACCGCTACTCCTCCTCCTACTTCTCTTCTCCCTCTTGTGCCTCTCCTACCGTCAGTCTAATCGTTGTTTATACTCGGGGCTGGTCAATTTCTCGATTTGAAATTTCAAAATAAACACACTGCCGGCGTCCTGGGTGGGCAGAGTAATTGTTAGTAATGTTTTATAAACAGCTCATCGCCTCTTTCGGCTTCACATTGGTGCTTGTTCCGCTTCTAAGTGCCCGCCCGCCACCACTCCTCACCATCCCCACACTCGCCGCACACTACGCCTGATTCTGACACTATACCCTCGCACCCCCTCCATCATCGCCGACAAAAGAAAAGGTTCTTTTTCGTTTTCC
>OZ038485.1:36816560-36881560 GCA_964036315.1 Acanthosepion esculentum | reverse complement strand
AAATCCGTCCTTACCAAAAAAACAAAAAAAATGTCTGTGGGCTATTAAACATTTCTCGGTTGTTTTTGTTTTTTTTTGTGGTTTCCTTATCATATAAATTATTCATAAAACCTTTAATTTTACCAACAATATCCTTATGAATCACAAACAGCGAAAAATAATAACTTTATGTAATTTCTTCTGGGATCAGGAGTTATCATTATTTATTGTCCTCATCTTTGTTGTTGTTATCACAACGTTTCGACCGTTGTGCTCTCCGGCCTTCCTCAGGTGCATATTGATCTGCGTAACCTACAGGGAATTCTAAACTTTACGTGTCAAATGCCTTTTAAACGTATTTCTTAGTATAAAAACAGAATCGGAGAAAACAGATTTCGGAAGAAAAGTCTGTTAGAAATGAATCATAACAAATCAATATTAAAATTATCTTTCTTGGGAGAGACTGTAATAAGAAAGACAAGAAAAATAGAGTTAATAATTTATTTCTTTAAATCAAGAGAAATTAAATTAAAATTATAAATGGCCTGTAAATAGTATTCTAGATCAGTTGTTGTCAGCTGGGTTAATGGAGATGCTAGTGGCCCATGTAACATTACAGGGGCCCACACAAAAAATATATTTATTATACTAGTGTACATAAATGTTCCACAGTATTTAGTTGTTAAATACAAGTCTATTTTCATTAAATTAATATTACTTCAAAATAGTAGTATATACATTTACTATTTCTATAATACAATTCCAAAACTTATCTATTACTAAAAAGTAAAAAAGGTTTTTGTATGTAATAGTTGGTGGGGAGTCCACCTATAAAAAAAATTAAGAGTAAATATGGTCTATGGGTAAAAATAGATTGCGAACCACTGTTGTAGATTGTATAAAATTTGCTGAAAGTAAATATATTCTTCATTTTCGAATACGGATAGAAAAATCTATGTATGTATTATTTGTATATTCATTTTCTTGTACACTATTTACATTATTCCGACTATTGTCCTCATCTTTGTCGCCATATTTATTACAACTTTTCGGCCGTTGTACGTTCCAGCCTTCTTCAGGTGGTTGGAATGTCGAACTGAATCCTTTATTTTGTTCGACATTCCAACCACCTGAAGAAGGCCGAACCGTACAAATGTAAATATGGCGACAAAGATTAGGACAATAGTCCGAATAATGTAAATAGTGTACATAATACCTCATCTCAGAAATACAGACAGATCGTTTTCTTGTATATATAAGAGGTCTATTTTAAATAGTTTTAAAAGAGTATTTGTATACTGTCAGTTCGCTAAAGAATTCCATTTGAAAAACGGGGAATACGGGTAAAGGACAACCGTTCAAAAACGTTTATAAAGATGCGTTAGGAGTTCATAAGCTGTTAATTAGTAAAAGCTAAAATTAATGTCAATTCCATATATATATATATATATATATATATATATATATATATATATATATATAGGGAGAGAGAGAGAAAGCGAGAGAGAGAGAAATTTTGCATAAAGACCAACGAATGTTCCTTGTTAAGAATTTCTTGTTTGTCCTTAAATTATTTCTCTCAGAAAATTCCCAATAAACAACTTTCGTAAGTATTTAACCAAACTTGCATATATTAAGAATTGGACCTCAAATAAATTAAGAATTGCTCCACCCAATTCCATATATATATATATATATATATATATATATATATATATATATATATATATATATATATATATATATATATATATATATATCCTGATAAGTGATGAGTGATAAATTACGAGATTCAGAGTTGTAACCCAGGGTCACAAACTCACATCAATCCAACTAAATATGTTAGCTCTGTCAATGATATTGAGCACTTTCCAATAAGTACCGCGCTTATATAATATATAAATAATATATATAATTAATTGCATATATATATATATATATATATATACATTTCATATATATATTTTTATATATATATATATATATATACATAAATATATATATATATGGAATGTTTAAGAATGTTTATTTACTTTATATATCTATATGGAATCTTAAATAATAAAGTAAATAAACACGAAACAGTTTTTTTTTATACAGTAAAGGTAACAAGTAAGGTTGGTATATAATAGAAGTGGATCCTAGTAATATAACTCATTAAAACTGATCTACAAAAAGAAAACAATGTATTTATTATTACAGAGCTATATATTTAATAAACACTAAAATCCAAAATCGCCTACTATATCGAATAGCCTATTTCAGCAGACAAAGATATCTGTCGTGTGCCTTTTCAACCCCGGTGCGGACTGAGTGTCAGAAATAGAAATTTAACTGTGAAAGCTAAAAAAAAAAAAATCAACCTATCGAGAAACTAATACAAAGACAAAAGGCACGAAACAGGTTCAACGGAGAGTGGAAGTATGTCTTAAAGGGAAGAAGTTTTAAATTATATATATATATATATATATATATATATATATATATATATATATATATATATATATATAATTATACATTATGAAATGGACAAAGTCCGACAATTATTTTAAGACATTTTTATGTTTATAAATTCTTTTTTATAGATACAAATATTTAAGTAAATGCTCTGTTTATAATACAAAGTATTAACAACATTTACCGGCCTGAATGTCCGAGAAATTTTCATAGAAAATATGCGTCCTCAGCCATTTTCATTTCGATATGCATCGAGCAGATATGAATGTACGTGAGAAAATCATGGAAAATTGTAGTTTCAAAACAATAAAATCGACCTTACTAACCGAAACGCTCCTCTGTGGCGAAATCGGTAAAAGCACGGCAGGCTATATGACGGTTCCATATAGGATGCACGTTCGATTCCTGTCGGAGGACGCATATTTTCTATGTCAATTTCTCGGACATTCAGGCCGGTAAATGTTTTTTTATACTGTTTATTTTAAACAGAGCATTTGCTTATTTACTATTTGTATCTATAAAAAAGAATGTATAAACATAAAAAATGTCTTAAAATATATAATTATGTATATCTATTGAATCATAAATAACAAAGTTCAGTACTTATCGATTTATCAATGTCAACGCAAAGTTTCGTAATTTGTCACTCATCACTTGTCAGGATTTTCAAGGGAAGAATGAGAAATTACGAAACTTTGATTTGACATCGATAAGTACTGAATTTTATTATTATAATATATATATATATATATATATATATATATATATATATATATATATATATATATATATATATATAGACAATATTAGTGGTGAATATACACATACATATGCAATTATACATACACATACATATATGTATAAAAATAATTGCAAGAGGATATATATATATATATATATATATATATATATATATATATATATATATATATAAGAAGCTAGAATAATTATTTAAAACACGTTTTGTTAAGTTTTTTGTATTTTATTTTTCTAATTTCTTAATCCAAATTATCTATAAACTGTCCAGAATTCATATTTTCGTCCCGGTTCTATTCGACTACTTTCGGTGGTCTCAGTCGTAATCAAGAAGTAGATATTGTCAGTATTGTAAACAGCATTTTATTAACTACATTCAGCACTTTTTGGAACGCTACATTTCAAATTCACGTACACGCGTATAGTATAAGGGAAGTTATGTGCAAAACGGTTTCACGGACATTAATTATTAATTATTTTATACCCGGTTTAAAATGCCGCCTACTATGGTGGAAAAATATTTAATGCGGGTGGTTTAATTCGTATAATTAGATCTTCGTGCATTTTCAGTCTTTCCTTGGAGTGAGTGCTGTAAAGCATTTTGGTATTACCTACTAATATCTGTTTTAAAAATGTCAAGACAGACAATGAATATAGATATTCGCCTCATCTGTCTGAGAAGTTATGGTAATTGAGAACGATATTTTAATAGACTCACTTTTTTATACTAATGTTCACCCAGTATAAGGCGCAAGAGTTACTCAAGGTAGAAGGCTACCGTGCGGTGTTATATGAGCGTGAAAAATGACAAGAAGTGAAGTTAACGAGGTTCTGCCCAAAGACAGCTTAACTCTAGACTTGAAAAGGTTTTTTTTACTGATTGGGAAAACATTCTGCCGGGGGTCTGTTCCACAAAGCAGCCTATCATTGGGAAGAAAATTAAGCTGGACAGGATATTGCGAGACAGGAGGGTTTTGTTTTTGGTAACGAAGAAAAGAATACTGAGCTGTTACGTGACATTTGTCCTTCTTTACGGCAACGAATGTTAGACGATTTCCTCAGAGATGAAGAAGAAACTCGACGCGACGGAGATGTGGTTCTACAGAAGGATGCTGAGGATATCATAGACCGAGCGTGTGAGCGACGATGAGATCTTAGAGAGGATGCAAACAAGGAGGAGGCTTATACTTAACATCGGGAAGAGGCAGCTGAGATTTCTGGGACACATAATGAGGAAGGAGGGCTTGGAGAATCTGATACTCACGAGTCGAATAGAGGGAAAGAAAGACAAGAGAAAGCAGCGGGTGACATACCTGGCGAGCTTGAGCAGGTGGATGACAGAACGTGGTCTGGGGAAGGAAAGCTGAGGAAAGGATCTTGTTGAGAGCTGCAAGGGATAGGAAGAGGTGGAGAGCCATGATCGCCTACGTCCTGAAAGGATATAGCACATAAAAAGAAAGAAAAGATTAATTTCATAACTATTATCTCGCAGGGAGAGTTGATTTAAGGGACCTGACTTTGTACCTTGTTGGCTTTGACGACCTGACTTTTGTACCTTGTTGGCTTTGGCGACCTGACTTTGTACCTTGTTGGCTTTGGCGACCTGACTTTGTACCTTGTTGGCTTTGACGACCTGACTTTTGTACCTTGTTGGCTTTGGCGACCTGACTTTGTACCTTGTTGGCTTTGGCGACCTGACTTTTGTACCTTGTTGGCTTTGGCGACCTGACTTTGTACCTTGTTGGCTGATAGCCTTTACGCTACCTCGCATTTTCATTTTTCGTTCCATTATAACATACATTTTTTTTATAACTGAGTTTAAACAGATATAGAGAGAGACTTATTGAAAAAAACAAAATCCCCTAGGAGTGTTAACCATCATTTTTACGCAGATACCTTGATCTTTAGTTACCTATATTTCAAAATCAATTATTTAAACAAAAAAAAAACTAAGGAAGGTGGTAGAGATTTGATTAGACTTACTGTCAACCAGTCTCCAGCGATAATGTCAATAACACAGCACAAGCTTCAGCGAAACTAAGTTTAGTGAATTTATATAATTATTAAGTTGGCTTCGTACATTGACGTCGATAATAGAAATTCTGTCCTTTTTTTTTAATCATTTCATCCCAATCAAGGCGTTAATGCCACTAGTACGCAGAGGATTATGGGTAATTAAATGAAAGAGAAAACTGAGAATAGGGAGAAAGACTAAAGATGAACGGGATTCAAGAGGACAGAAGATGGCAGTTGACGCTGCATTTAAATCTTTGAAGATTGTAGTTATCAGAAAAGCAAAGAAAAAGAATGGAGTTCCACAGGCTTGAGGTGCGAGACAAGAAACTGTTCGAGTTAAAGTAGCGTTTGCATTTAACTCTTTGAATAATAAAATGGTGAGAATTTGATGCCAGTCTAGCAGCACGCTTAAATTCATGTAATCGTCGCACCAGGGGGAAAATTCAGCAAAATAGTTGCCATATTTGTAGAAAAGACAAAAGGAAGTCACATCGGGGAGAAAGGGACTGAAGTCGAGATGTCTGGTCAGGATCGATTACATCACAGAACCTTCTTTGGATTTTGTCAAGAATCTCAAGATCTACAGCAAGTACACTAGACCAGATATGACAACAGTATTCAATGCACGAAAGAATGGTAGATTTGTAAATGTGCAGGATGAATTCTGACGAGGAAAAATCTTTTGGCACCACACAGTGAGTCAACTTTCCTTGCAGTAGACGTAGCAATTGATTCGATATAGTCGATCCTCTTCATGCCAGTAGAAAATATGAGGTCAAAATGACGAAGTTTGTTGATCTGGAGTTTAGCATCATCCATGCTGATGGCAGGCAGAAAAGGTTCTCTGTGGTGGCTAAATGAAAGCACTTTTGTCGAGGCCCTAGTTTCTTCAAGACTCTTTACAACTCAAGACCTTTTCGGAGCATCCTCAAAGAGTAAATGATTGCATTTTGCTATAGGTTTACGATTTTCATCTCAGTTCCAACCGCTTTTTCGATTGGACGAGGCAGGGTGAAGTAATAGATAGCGGCTCGGATTGAGGAATCAGAGAGCCGAGTTCGAATTCAAGTCGAATCCATTACATTCATTTCTTGGGAAAGGTACGAATCCTCTTCTTTTCCCGCCCCACCAACTATGGGTAAAGAGCAGGACAGACCGGGTTCCATAGCCTTGGATGGCAACTCGTCTACCGCAGAAAGAAATGGCAACCTACTGCGGAAAAAATCTGCCTCGTCAGTTACGTATCGAAAGATAATGATCGCCTAAGTGTGTATCACGCATGACACATAAGTGAAGTGGTGTTCCAAGCGTACTTCTTACTACAGAAATTGGTTCTACATTTATGCTCTATAACTTCTTCTACTCCCTATTCAGATTCTAGTATTTCTCTATCTGTATCAGCTTCTTTGAGATTCACTGTTGTATAATATGGAAGAGCAAAGTCAATAATTTAACACTTGCTATTCTCCTTATTTATTACAATAAGGTCTGACCTTTGTCCTTCAATGACATGACCTGTCTGGACTGAGAAATCCCATATCTTTTGAGTATCATTTTCTGTCATTATTAAAATTATTTGCCTTTACTTTGTGCAATACGAATCGCTGCAAGTCTCAGCCACTTCAAGAGACCAGGTTTTGGTATCAGATGACGCAAACAGATGAGGCTCCATGCAATCAATGGCATGTCATTTTGGTCACTGCATCGAGTAAAATTTACTCAAGATGTGAGCAGTACTATAAGTGTCATATTTGGCAATTCACATATCTTAGGTGTATACCAGGAATATAATCCATATATTTGTTTGTTCCTTTTGACATAATCTCCGAAGCCACAGTAACAACAGGTAATGTTGTCTTGAGATAACGTATACTACTTATTTCTATATAGGGATCCTTGTATTATTATTGTTGCTTTTTGTGTGTTATATTTCCTGCTTTGTATCCTGTAGAATCGGGTCCGAACTTAGGCCCTATAGAATTGTCATTTAATTGATAGCATTTTCCCTAGTACATGGGATGTTCCTAGTAGGGCAATCTTCTGAGCAACTTGTATGTCCATGTTACCTGGGACACTGTTAGTAAAATTATCCATTCCTTTTTTCACGTGGCCCAGTGCTCCGATTACTATTGGTACCGTCTCAGTCTTCGTTCCCCACATCCTGTTAATCTAGATCTCCAGGTCATTGTATCTGGAAAATTTCTCGAGAATTATTATTATTATTATTATTATTATTATTATTTCCTTTGATGTCTGCCGTTTACACATTTCTTTCCGGGTCCCGCCCAGGGACCTAAGGTTAGAAATGGCATCATGACACTTTCCACTGCAAAAAAATAAAAATAAAAATAAAATAAAATAAAAAAATAATTACATAGATAAAGCCCTTCGTAAAGTGTGGGCTGTACTTGTCAGAACAATTTTTTGTATCTCTTTGAGGCATGGACTTCCAGGGATCATTATTATTATTATTATTATTATTATTATTATTATTATTTACTTTGATTTCTGTTGTATACACATTTCCTTCAGGGTCCCAACCAGAGACCTAAGGTCAGAAATGGCTTCATGATATTTTCCAGTGATCCTTTTTGTAAAAAAATAATAAATAAATAAATTAAGATCGCCCACATTTTATATAGATAAAGCTCTTCGTAATGAGTGAGCCGAAGTTGTGTGTACAATTTCTTTGTATTTCTTTAAGACATGGGTTACCAGGAATCCTTTTAATGAGTCTATCGGAACCTTTTTCAATCAATCTAAAGGCTCCAACAATAAATGGAATTATTAATGTCCTCATGTGTTACTCCTTTTTTTTTAAAAGTTTTCCACTTCAAGATTACTGTATTTGATTTTTGATGTTTTTTTTTAATTTATTTTTGATGTTTTTTTAAAGATTTTCAAAGATGCATTACAATCTGCAGAAACGTCCATATCAATAAGAAAGCACATTCTGTTTATGTGATTTCTCATCACAACTTCTGGATGTTTAGCTTTGATTGTCTGTCTGTGTGTATTGTAAAGTCCCATAAAATTGTTACAGGTTGTATTTCTGTAACCGGGTCTGGGTAATGTTCATACCAGTTTCTTGCTGTTTCCTTTCCGTACAGGTTTCAGATTTTTCAGTGAAGATATTCGCCCACTTTGTCATGCCGAGTTTTATATTCAGTAGATTCTAACAACGTGCAGCCTGATACAGACGGTCAATTGTTTCTGGATATAAACAGAATGCTAACACAGTTTTTCAGTATGTGTGCTCGATAATTTCTAGTTAGCAAGCATTGGTTTTGTGCAGCAATAATAAAACCATCGGTTTCAGTTTTAACCCTGTACTATATAACCACTGATGGGTACGGCGTTTGTCTATATCAGCTTGTTTGGTACGGGCAGAATTGTGACCATGAAGAGGTTTATCTTGCAATCGTTTATTATTATTATTATTATTATTATTATTATTATTATTATTATTATTATTATTATTATTATTTTATTTCCTTTGATTTCTGGTGTGTACTCATTTCTTTCCGGGTCCCAACCAGAGACCTAAGGTCAGAAATGGCATCATGACATTTTCCACCGAGCAATTTAAAAAAAAAATGACATATATTTTACATAGATAAAGCTCTTCGTAAAGTGTGGACTGTACTCCTGAGAACAATCATTATTATTATTTTATTTCTTTTGATTTCTGATGTGTACTCATTTCTTTCTGGATCCCGCCCAGGGACCTAAGGTTAGAAATGGCATCATGACATTTCTCACTGGAAAAAAAAGCATATTTTACATAGACAAAGCCCTTCGTAAGGTGTGGGCTGTACTTGTGAGAACAATTTTTTTTTATTTCTTTAAGCCATGGACTTCCAGGAATCCCTTCAATTAATCTACTGGAATCTTTTCCAACCAATCCGAGGGCTCCAACTACAACGGGGATTGTTGATGTTCCCATGTGCCACATTTTTGAGATTTCGATTTCAAGATCCCTGTATTTTGATAGCTTTTTGAAGATCTTGAAAGATACATTGCACTCTGCAGGTAGTACCATATCAATAAGGAGGCACTTTTTTGTGTGCGCGATCTCTGATAACAATGTCTGGGCTGTTAGCTTTGATTGCTCCGTCTGTGTGTATTGTGTAGTCCCATAAAATTGTAACAGACCCTGTCTCCGTAACCGGGTCTGGGTGGTGTTCATACCACTTTCTTTCAGTTTCTTTCCCGTAGAAGTTGCAGATTTTCTATTACAGATATTGGCCAACTCTGTCATGCCGGTTTTTATATTCAGTGGCGTCAATTATTATTATTATTGTTGTGTGAGACAACAACGCGCCAAAAATGTGACACTGGGGGTACAAATGCACGATGCCCAATATACCAATCATGCCACTCTGTTTGGTAAGATTATACCAGTTACATGCCCCACAGCCAAATGTGAAAGATATGGCGAGAGCTTTTGATAAAAACAACGCAAAACCTTGCTGGCGGAACTCAGAAAGAGGTCAGGTAACCCAGTCCGCTCAGACAGTCTTCGATTGAGGGTCTTGCAAGTATCTAGAGGTGACTTGCTTCATCCTTCAAGCTAAAAAAAAAAAATTCTCAACGCCTTGTGCGAACATGCAAACGCTGGAAACATAAATATTAATAATGACGGTGGAGTTTTACTTCGCAGAAGTCAGCCTTGCTGTAATTAGGTTCCAAATAAACGCTTCTTGTGTAAGATAGAGATTAAAGCCGAGACAGCAGATCAGGGCCGGTAACATTGCAGATTCTTCTTTAGATTTTGACAAGAATCACTGGATACATAACAGGAGCACCAGAAGAGATGTGGTAGCAATATTTATTTCACAGACGAATGGTAGGCTTATAATTCTGCAATTCGGCATATTCGAGTGAGAAATATTGTTTAGCACGACATAGTGAACCGACTTTCGATCTATCTATCTATTTATCGATCGATCGATCTATCTCGAAGATGATGATGTTAAAACTTGGGTAAATATATATTTTTTTAAAACATAAGTATTCGGTGAATTTTTTGATGCCATCTCGTGTACATATATATATATATATATATATATATATATATATATATATATATATATATATGAATAACGCATTTGAAAAAAAATTTCGATTCGCATTATATATTTTCGTCTCGGATGTTACCAGAATTTTACCAAAAACAAAATAATTTCCATGCCTGAAGATGACTGAATGTACAGTCGAAAGTACTTGCGTATTTTAGAAAGACCTTATACAGCTTATAATTTAAAAACAAAAAAAAGGATAGTAACATTCGTCGAGTGATTGGTAGGTTAATGCATCTTTAAAATTTTGTTAGCGAAGGGATTTCGCCATTTTATATCATTAACTTTACTTTATTTTTGTATGAATGATTCATTGTAATACATACATATATATATATATATATATATATATATATATATAGAGAGAGAGAGAGAGAGAGAGAGAGATTAGCTTAAAAGACGCTCTATCGGTGATCGGGAGCATGTAAGCTTGCTCCTGCGGAGGGCTCTTGATTAGGCCTTCACGACAATAGGTAGGGTGGAGTAGATGCGATAGGCAACAATAAACTACAGAAGAACTCAAAATTGATCGCTGTATTTAAGTATTTCATTAATATTAAAGCTTAACTTTTAAAAGTTCAACCATAATTCTTCTGTCGTCACTTAATTTAAAGACTATTTGATGTATGTAGGTCCTTACTTTCCGTACTAAAAAATTATTTTTATTTTATGGGTGAATTTCGCAGGATTTCTCAATTAATTTCGATTATTTCCAAATTTATTTCCAAATTATAAAAATTGATATCCTACAAAAAATTTGACGCAAAATATCACGTAAAAAATCGCCGAAAACAATCGCAGTAATGATAACTTGGGAATCCAAAAATTTCAGGATTACTGGTCCGGATCTGACCCGGAATGTTTTTAATTTGCTCACGGAGTCGGCCTGATTGCAAAATGATATGAGAGGTTGGGCTACGGCGTCTCGGAGTAAAGTTGAAAACACGAACAATTTTATTTTGAAACACTAATTTGAGAAAAGTATTTTTTCATTTGAAAATGAGCTATTGAAAGTTAGAGAGTTATGTACTTTTAATTGTTTTTAACAGTAGAAGCCAAGATGGCAGAATCCGAAAACAATCGTTGTAATGAAAGCTTGGGAATCCAAAATTTCAGGATTGAGGATCAAGATCCGGCCCGGAATGTTTCTAATTTGCTTACGGGGTCGGTCTGATTTCAAAATGGTATGATATGCTGCCATATCACGTTGAAACATCGGTTCACGTACGATCACCGAATTTAAGCAAGGTCGAGCCACGTCAGTACCTAAATGGGTGACCTCTTGGAATGACAGTTGAAACATCAATTCTCGTACTATCGCCGAAGCTAAACATCGTCGAGCCTTGTCAGTACTTAAATTGCTGCTGTAAGACTGGATGTGCTGGTGGTATGGCTTACGACCATATCATGTTGAATCATCGTTTCTCGTACGATCAGTTAAGTTAAGCAACATCCAGCCGCGTCAGTACCTATATGGGTGCTCACGACGAACATGCTGACACTGGATCCAACCAATTGGATCCAACAGTGGATAAAAGCGCTGGTTGGATCCAGTGACTTGAGCCAAAGAGTTGTGAGTTCAGTACCTGGCTCCTGCGGTGGTGAACAAAAACTTGGAAAGTTGAGTTGAAGGGAGATAACTGAGACATCCGGAAGAGGTATGGCGCGTGGAACTAGAACTAGAACAACCTACCCCGATGGACGAAATATAGGCTTCAGTTCGAAAGTCCAATCACCTGAAGAACACCGGAGCGTACAACGGTCGAAACGTCATGAATATGACAATAAAGATGAGGGCAGCAGTCCGAACAATGTAAATAATGTAAATAATTACAATACCTCATCTCAGAAATATAGACAGATACTAAATAACTGATAGTAATATAAAGCTCTTTGTTTTTTATAAATTTTTCCAAACCAACTGAACAGTCGATACGGGCGGGATGTTCGGGAGCAAGCTTTGTGGCTGGAACAGCTGCATTTCCGATCAGTTCAAGCGACTGGTGTTCACAAAACTAAATGAAAGCCCGGATTTCAAAAGATTATTTTCAAGGCTAGTAGGTTCTTCCCACACTGAGAATTGGTGTAACATAATTTTATTCTTCTTTCTGTCGTGAGAAGATTTTGTTGCGTCAATCTCTTAAGTGAAGAAAAACAGCATTTGAAAAGCTAACATTTACCACCCAGGTGGCTTTCTGCTACAACGAAACGAAGATTATTAAATACTGATATTATTATTATTATTATTATTATTATTATTATTATTACTACTACTACTACTACTGATACTACTACTATTATTATTATTTTATTTCCTTTGGTTTCTGGTGTATACTGATTTCTTTCTGGGTCCCGACCAGAGACCTAAGGTCAGGAATGGGATCATGACATTTTTCACTGAGCAGTTTTGAAAAAAAAAAATCACACATATTTTACATTGATAAAGCCCTTCGTAAGGTGTGGACTGTACTTGCGTACAATTTTTTGTATTTCTTTAAAGCATAGGCTTATTATTATTAATAATATTATTATTATTATTATCATTATTATTATCATCATCATCATCATGTTATTGTTGTTGTTGTTGAGTAAAAGAGCATCTCGTCCAAAAATGTGACGCTGGGGTAAAAAATATACGAAGTCCAATATACCTGTCGCCAAGTCCGATAAGAGCATACCAGGCAAATGTATTACATCCAAATGTGTACGATATCGTGAGAGAAACAGCTCATAACCTTGCAGGTGGGACCCAGTTTAGGTATGCCTTCAGATAAGATAACACAGTCTGTTCAGACTTGGGAACATGTTCAATCAAAAGATGTTTTTATGTATTTAGATGGGACTCCCAAGTCGCTTTCGCTGCCTCATTCTTCAAATTGAGAAAAAAAAAGCTAGCTCACAGCACCCAGACATTATGCTCCCCGACTACTCCTGTTCATGAACGAAGATACACAATGGGTCCGATCAGGCAAGGAATAAGTTAATCTGCAATACTGAATGGAATTATTATTATTATTATTATTATTATTATTATTATTATTATTACTGTTGTTGTTGTTCTAGAACGAAGTCACAAGTCGTCGTGACCGAGGGTTCAAATGTATTGGGCTTTTTCAACTACTGATCACAATTTCTGCACTCGCTCAAAAACTGGGTTGCAGTATAAACCACAGATATTAGCTAACCATCCTAGTTATGGAGTCTACTAGAATGGCTAGCTACGGTCTCCAGAGACTGACAGATATCTAATTATTATTATTATTATTAGTAGTAGTAGTAGTAGTAGTAGTAGTAGTAGTAGTAGAGGTAGTAGTAGTTATGGTTCTCTCATATTATACAATCCTATAACTAAGAACCAATCATTTATAGGTCGTGATTTCTAGTAGTGTATATAAAATATGTAACTAGAAAGATAAAAATTCAAGATAACATGTTTTTTAATTAAAAAGCAATGTGGGAATGCCACTCGCACGCAGAAGGTTACAGGGAATGAAAATTAAACAGAAAACTGAGAATAGGGAGGATTGGCGAAATTATAAAAGATGAACGAGGTTCAAGAAGACAGAAGATGGTAATTGACGTCACATTCAAACTTTTGACGACAAGGAAGCAAGGAAACCGAAAGGAGTTCAACAGGCGGGAAGTGCGAGAAACGAAACTGTTCGAGTAGAAGTGGCGGTTGCATTTAGCTATTTGAACAGTAAAATGGTGGGACCTAGATGCTAATCAAGTGGCACACTTAAATTCATGTAGCTATGTTTAAATGGGTTGGTCTTTAGGTGTTGCTAATTTCTCTCCATGTTTAACTGTTTAAGATGTGCTTCTGTGTTGTTTTGAATACTAGTAGGAGCGTACACTAGTTACATTATTCGGACTATTGTCCTCATCTTTGTTGCCATATTTATCACAACCACCTGAAGAAGGCCGGGGCGTACAACGGCCGAAACGTTATGATAATTATGGCAACAAAGACGAGGACGATAGTCCGAATAATGTAAATAGTGTACATAATACCTCATCTCAGAAATATAGACAGATACTAGTAGGGGCGTTTATTGAAAACGTGGCCAGAAGCGCTTGAGACAATGGCCAATACGGACAATTTTGCACTCCCTTGCTCCCACCAAACGGAGGAACGTAAGAATGTTGGATCTTGTTTCCAATTCACTATAGTTATGGGAAGAGCGGGCAGAAATCTATGTTTGAGACTGTCCGTTTAATGCCTTAAGCGACTATTAGACTATATGGCTGACGTTCGCCTTACGACATAGAACATATAGTCAGCTTGCCATGTTAATTTCTATATCCACAATATCGATATAATAATAATAATAATACAAATCTAAAACTCCCATAAAAATACACAAAAATGACTGGACGAATATATTAGGTTGAGCAGAATTTTTGTCAAGAAAAGGCTAAATTGATAAGTAGAACGACAATAGTAATTAGATAAAGTTTCATTGAAGACGAATGACAAGGCTCTGTGATTAAAATTATATTCAATTTTTCTAGCACCGGTACAAGTATTTTCTGTTCTGAACATTGAGTGTGCAAAAAGTATTCAAATGTTATATGAATCCGAGCGCTTTCGTTTAATCTGTTAGCCATTATCAAGGATGTTTTTTGTTTAACTGAATATATATATATATATATATATATATATATATATATATATCAGTATCATTAAAGAGGTTTTACAAGGCACTGCGATTAAGCTTCTTAATCAATTTTTCAAGATCAAGATATATACATAATATGTTACATTAATTGCACCACTCCGACTTTCATGCCGAAGCAATTTTCAAGTGCTGTAAATATAAATATTTTTATTTATATTATTGGTTGACATAGGTTTTTTTTTTTAAATCCTGGTTAACGCGAAATATATATTATTGTTGGGGTGGAATATTATACGAGTTAAAATATTCAAATGATTTGTAGTTTAATTTGAACTTAAGCTCAGATTAACATTTAAGATTTTAAATAATAAATTGCACATGTACCTACCTATATTTACTGATTCGGTTATATAGATATATAAGTGTGTGTGTCGGGATTGTATAGGGATGGTGTGTTTTTATTTCCGAATACGGTCAGTACGTTGTGACCGTGTTCATAATTGATATAATTGAGAGTTGACTTGTCGTTTTTTTATTTTTAATACTTCCATTATTTTAACAGTTTTCTGCATTGTGGGTGAGTCTCTGTCTGTCTGTTTGCCTCTCTCTCTCTCTCTCTCTCTCTCTATATATATATATATATATATATATATATATATATATATATATATATATGTATATATATATATATATATATATATATATATATATATATATATATATATATATATATATGTAGATGAGAGGATATTAAAAAATTTTCTGCCCGACCGGATTTTCAAAATCTGACCAAATGACCAAGCATTAGAAATTTTCTTTTTTCGTATTTTTCTTTTTCCATTTTTTTTTTCCTTGATGCTTTCCATTACGTCTTTGTAAATATCCAATTTTACTTATTGTAAAGACGGTTATTTTTTTTTTTATTAAGGTTTATTATGTTTGTTACGTCTGTAATGTTTCTATTTTCAAAGACAACGCAGTTTACAAAATTATCCTGATTACATATCAATCAATCTGTTGTTTTTTTTTATTGAAAAACATCTATAAAAATTAATTTTGTTTATTCTCATGGGCAGGTAACAGAAGTTTATAATTTTTGTTATATTGTAAGTTTAAATGAGATTTGAGAACGCTATAAGTTTGTTTTGTTTTTTCCACGGCAGATAAATGTGTTTTTTTTTTTGTGTGCATTTTTTACTACTACATGAGAATCTGATGTTTCAAATTTAAAATTAAGTATTATATTACAATAAAGTGATGAAATAACACTCAACTAAGAGAGCGGATATTGCTAAATTAAAGTGATCCAAACAGTAACCCCTGCTTTCATGGTAAATCTTGGAAATAGGTGAATGAATACATCTGACCGCGTCCGTTTTATCCACGACATCGAAAAAAGAACTGTATATTTTGCTCAGTCTATACATTCATTCGAACCTTTTCACATGTCAGTCTTTAAAAATATTTTTTCCACTTGTTTGGTCTGGTACGCTGTCCTTTTCACTTAATCAGTATTTTTTTCACCGTCCAGCTTCGTAAACGAAAAAACATCGTCAATCTTGCATCGCTAGTGCAAGGAAGAAAAGTTACAGCAAAATGTTTACATTTCAGAAAAATATATGAAAATACACGTGATGTATGATATAAAGAGACTAGTTTACGCATGCCATAAAAAATGGCTATTTTTTTTTTTTAAATCTGTTGTTTTATGAGTAAAAATTAATTCTGAAATTATTATCTGCGAGTTGAAAACAATTTATAGAAACATCTGTAATATAATATAAACATATATATATATATATATATATATATATATATATATTATTTTGTATAAAATGATGTAATAAATAATATATACACATATAAACATATACTCTGCATGAAGAAAATGATTTTAGATGAAACATAATTTCAGTGTTTTATTTTTAAAGTTTAAAATAGCAACATGCTATTTTTAATGCCTCATTACATGAGCTTATTATAGTGGGTAATTCGCCCATCTCTATATACTGGTGTCTAACTCATTAGTCTTTTGACATATAAAATACACACACAATATATATATATATATATATATATATATATAGAGAGAGAGAGAGAGAGAGAGAGAGAGAGAGAGAGAGAGCCGCTGTTCTGTGGAACGAATTCCCAAGTGGGTACTTTCACGATCGCTACAATCTTAACCTTTTCAACTCCGGGGTTAATCGTTATGTTGCCAACGTATCCACATAAAGTGTTACACTTACTCTATAATCCTTTACTCTGAGTGGTTCTCGAGCATTATACAGGGTCAACATCATTGTAATATATACTTACATATATATATATTAAAGACATTTTTGATATGTTTAACGTTCTTTTTATAGATACAACATATCAAAAATGTCTTTAATAAATTGTCGGACTATGTCCAATTCAAATATATATATATATATATATATATATATATATATATATATATATATATATATATATATATATATATATATATATATATATGGTGGACTCTCCCGTTGTATTCAACAGATGAGGGTCAAGCAGCTCAGTTCCTAGGAACCGACAGCTGAACATATTTGATTATAGTAGTGAAGGCTTTGTGCAGAACCAACCACACTTTTTGAAGGTCCGAATTAAGAGACCTGGTGCACTACGCAGGTTTTGAATTCAGAGTTTTCCTTCTCTTAGATGAGTTGTCATCCAAGGCTAGAGAACTCAGTCTGTCCTGCTATTTACCCATAGCTGGAGAGAGAAGAAGAGGATTAATACCTTTCCCAAGGATATTAGCACTTACGTGGATGTAATGGATTCGACTATATATATATATATATATATATATATATATATATATATATATATATATATGAGTGTGTGTAGATTTTTTAAAACCTTCAATCAGTTGATAACTGGGCAAGAAATGACTTGGAAATTCTAACGCCTCCAAAACAAAACTGCTTTCATTTAATCACCACATAGAATCTTTTCTATCTGACATAAGCATGGCTGATGCAGCACTCTGTGCCATCTTGGCATCACGTTTTCCAGACATAAAGTTGATCGGCTATATCGAATCAATTGCTACGTCTACTGCAAGAAAAGTTGGTTCCATGTGTCGTACCAAACCTTTTTTCTTGTCTGAATCCATCTTGCACATTTATAAATGTACCATTCGTCCGTGCATTTAATACTATTGGCATACTTGTTCTGGTGCTCTTGCTGCACATCTCAAGATTCTTGACAAAATCCAAAGAAGTGTCTTTAAATGTAATCGATCTTGACCGGGTATCTTGACTTCAGTCACTTTCTCACCGACGTGACGTGGCTTCCTTTAGTCTTTTCTACAAATATTTCAATGGCAACTGTTTGAGCGTTTTTCCCTGGTGCCGCGACTACTAGATTGGTAATTAGGTCTCACCGTTCTACTGTTGAAATAGATGCAACCGCTACTTCTAACCTAACAGTTTCTTTTTCCCCCTTTATACCTGTGAACTTCTGTAACTTCTTCTTCTTCTTCTTCTTCTTCTTCTTCTTCTTCTTCTTCTTCTTCTTCTTCTCCTCCTCCTCCTCCTCCTCCTCCTCCTTCTTCTTCTTCTTCTTCTTCTTCTTCTTCTTCTTCTTCTTCTTCTTCGTCGTCGTCGTCGTTTGGGCGCCGACATGCTGAGCTGTCTAAGATTATCCATCATCGGGTCTCCACGAATGGTTTCTTAGTGTGCTCATTGTGGCGTATTGAAACACCCCTTTCCAGGTCAGACCACAGCCGATGTTCCTGCAAATATTTGGCACGTCTTGGTCGGAAACACGTGGCCGTTGTAACTCATCTGAAGAACCCTTCCGCTGTGACCGGTGACCTGAGTCGAAGAGGTCCTTCCCCCAGTGGTGCCGTTTTAATTTAACGGATGTTTGAGGACCAGTGATGCTCATGCACCTAAAGGTGTAGCGTGCCAAACATCAAAGGTACTAGCTCTATCCAGAAACCCCTATTCCCTGATAACTACAATCTTCAAAAGATTTAAAGCAACGCGAATCGCTATCTTCTGTCTTCTTGAACCCTGAACCTTTTTTTGTTGTTCTTTCCTCAATCTTCTCCATTCTCAGTCTTCTCGTTCTCTTTCACTTTCCCTCCCTGTAAGCATTCTAGTAATATTGCCGTCTTCCTTGGGGTAAAACGAGTAAAAACAAAAGCAGCATCCAGATCCATGAACATGTACATTACCTGTCAAAGGAATCTAGCCCATATCTTTCTGGTGCCAGTTTTAACAGACACCTTCTTTTCCCATACAGTGTGACCAGTTTGCTTAAAGTTTCTATTTTCTTGATTTCCGATGACAATTTCCAAAGCGGAAAATTTCCAACATCTTTCAGTGAAATCTTTCTTTCCAAAACTCTAGTTTATAATTTGGGTAAATGAAATTAGAAAAAAGGCATCAGTTTAAAGTGAAACCAGAGTTAAGGCGTCAAGTAACCTTGTCACAGAAAAAGAGCTACTTTATTTTCCAGTGTGGTGATTTTGCGATATGTTTTAAATGTCCGGCGAAGCGTGGCAAATGCTTTAATTTTATTGATAATCAATTTAATCGATGTATTCAAACTCCAACATCATTTAGTTATCACCCCCGACAAGCACACATACAGAATATATGATATATAAAACCCTCTATTAGACTAATAGTGTGTAATTGAATGACAAAATGACAACAAAATATTCAGTCTTTCTTCAGACTAATAATGTAGAGAGGAAAAAAAAAATATATATATATACATATGCAGGGTGAGATGGGTAAATTGTCGCCATTTATATTTTAAATTTTGCGCATGCGCGTTATTTGTTTTTGATTTTGCCGACTGCACAGTATAGTAGGTTCAGTTGGGCACCGCTGTGAGAGAAAGAACACCATGATGCTATACATTCCGACAGAAATTTGGAAACGGCATGCTGTACTGTTTGGCATTCGCGCCGGAAGCTCCAATGTGAATATTTCAGAGTATTTGAGAGTCAATCTGAGAACAGTGCAGAGGATTGAAAAAGTGATGGATGAGTCTATTGGTGATTCCGAAGGTGTTTGAAGTGATCACTCACTTGTAATGGCGACATTATGCTTCAATTCATCTTCCCACAGGGCCACAGACTAAACACGGAGGCCTACATTAAGTGGCTTGAGGAAGTAGTGATGCCCTGGATCAAGAGGGTGACTGCTGGAGAAGACGCAAGCAGGAGAACCCAGTCATGTCTTTCAAACAACCTCTGCGACCACATCACCCCTTACATCTGGCCACCTAACTCCCCAGACTGCTACCTCCTGGATTATATGTGGAGCGCATTTGAGTGAGAGACCAAAAAAAAAACTCTTTATAACACCAAAGATGAACTGAAGTCAAGAATTTTAGCAGTATTCACCATCTTAAACAAGGAGACCGTCCAGAAGAGTTGCAGGACATTCCAAAGTCGTCTGGAGGCCAATGGCGATTTTCTTGAATTAATCTACACTTTATTTCAAGATTAATGTTGGTAAATATCTGTTAAAATGAGATGTCAGTTATTTTCATTTTTGCGTAATTTTGGCGACAATTCATCCATCGCACTCTGTATATGATAATGATAATACAATTGAAAAATAATATTTATAGAATTACAAATAATATTTATAGAAAACAAACGTAATAAAAAGCTAAATGACATCATTTGTTTCACATCTAGATATACCAGATGTTAAAAATTTCAATTCAAAGTAGCGCATCCCTGTATCTTTAATATTTAATAATTTAAAATTGTAACCAATGTTTGTTGTATTTCATCCCTACCCATATATATATATATATACACATATATATATATATATATATATGTATATATATATATATATATATATATATATATATATATATATATATATATTGTTAAATTATTTTGTGTACATAATATACTAGTGAGCAAACCAAAATGAGCTGACTCATTTTATAGTTTACCAAGAGGAGGTTAACCAATCAGAAGACGTTGAATATTCAATCTGATATGTATAAAGTCGGCCATTTTGTTTTGTTTTTTCTTGTCAGAATACCTACTGCTAACCAGTCAGATGAAAACACCTGCAGAACTACGCTTTCCTACTCTCTCCGAATATCCCCTGTCAACCTCTGATATGGAAGACCTTAAGAATTCCTGAATAGATTGGTGCTGTTACATTGAACAAATTACTTCCTACATCGGATTTCTACATTCAGACTACATTAAACATGTTTTACATATATATATATATTGCTCGTCCAGTGAGAGCTAGCAGAGACCTTCATACACCAGAGTGTCGAGTGACCTAGCTGTGTTCACTTCGCAAGTTATGAAATTTATATTTTTGTGATCATATGTATACTGTAGCATGCGATTTTGACACGCAAGAGTGCATGCTCATCCGTGATATTGTGCATAGAGAATTTATCCTCCAGGACCAGACCATCAATCGACGTTTTGAGGCGTTTGAGGGAGGACGTTCGGCGAAAGCGGCCTGATCTGTGTGCGCTCGACGACAACGCACACTCTCACCGATCTCCCCTCACTCGTGAGTTTATATACAAAAACAACATTGTATCGATTGCACAATCCGCCCTATTCGCAAGATTTATGTACTTAGGACCTTAATTTCCGATCAAACAAATTATTTTATTTCATGGGTGACTTTCGCTGGATTTCGCTATTAATTTCGATTATTTCCAAATTTATTTCCATATCAATAAAAATTGTTCACTATTTACATTATTCGAAATATTGTCCTCATCTTTGTCGCCATGTTTATCACAACGTTTCGTGTTTGAGAACACATGGCACAATGGGTAAAAGCGTTAGTTAGATCCAGTGACAGGACTCAAAGAATGTGAGTTCAATACCTGGTTAAGGCGGTAGAGAACTTGGAGAGGGGAATTAACAGGAGATAACTGACATCCATTAGACAGGGCACATGAAACTAGAACAGTCTACCCCAGTGAGCGATATAAAGGGTTCAGTTCGACATTGCAACCATCTGAAGAAGGCTGGATCGTACAACGAGCAACAGTGTGTTGCCTTCTGTTGTCGCTCCAGAACTAGTCCGGAAGCTTTCTGATACCACCTCGTACTTACTTAAGACCAATAATTTTCAGAATATATATATATATATATATATATATATATATATATATATATATATATATATATATATATATATATATATATATATATATATTTAATTTAAAAGAGGTTGCTCAATACATAGTAGAGTAATATTATTTATTTTGGATATTACAAAAAATACATGTAAGAATCGCTACGCAATTGCAATCTTGTTTCAACACATAACAATGCGTCTCCTCAGGCGATAGGAAATTACTGGCGAGTGAACGATTCCTTCACTAGGACATATTCACAATTGCCTGAGGAGATGCATGCTTTGAAACACGACTGCAATTGTGCAGCGATTCTTTCATGTTTTTGTTGTAATATATATATATATATATATATATATATATATAATGAAAATGTAATTAAAAACGTACACAAAACTTACGATAATTTAATGTGTATTTTCAGCCCAGCAGAACTGCATACAAAAAGCACTTAATAAGCCATAATATACAATAAAATAACAAAAGTCCAAGTGACTTATCTAGTTAGATGACGCAATAGTCTCGCGTCAGAGCTGGATAATTGATGCATCTATTGAACTTATTATGCACCCTAAATACGTCCAATACACACACACACACACACACACACACACACATATATATATATATATATATATATATATATATATATATATATATATATATATATATATATATATATATATATGTGTGTGTGTGTGTGTGTGTAAAACATGTTTAATGTAGTTTGAATGTAGAAATCCGATGTAGGAAGTAATTTGTTCAATGTAACAGCACCAATGTCGAGTAGCAGCTATTCAGGTATTCTTAAGGTCTTCCATATCAGAGGTTGGCAGGGGATATTCGGAGAGAGTAGGAAAGCGTAGTTCTGCAGGTGTTTTCATCTGACTGGTCAGCAGTAGATATTCCGACAAGAAAAACAAAACAAAATGGCCGCCTTTATACATATCGGATTGAATATTCAACGTCTTCTGATTGGTTGACCTCCTCTTGGTAAACTATAAAATGAGTCAGCTCATTTTGGTTTGCTCACTACTATATTATGTACACAAAATAATTTAACAATACATACATATATATATATATATATATATATATATATATATATATATATATACACACACACACACACACATATATATATATATATATATATTTATATATATATACACACACACATATATATGTATATATATATCATATAGTAATTCGTCGAGGCTAGAATAATCCGCATCAGAATGCAGAAATCACTGGGAATCATCAGCAGTGTGCATCTACTCGAACCGTTTCGACACAACGCAAACGTCATACTAACTGTACCACGGGCCTCGGTGACGAAGTAGACACAAACCAGGCTCGATATAGCGCCGCTACTCGCTCGGTTCCGCAGCGATACTCATCCAAGTATTCACATAACCTCGGAACAGCGCCCCAAGATCCACGACTGCTTTTTGACCCTTAGCATCAGAGCATTAGCTGGGTCTAGCGTCATACCAACTCTACCACAGTCCTCGGTGACGAAGAAGACATAAACCAGACTCGATACAGCGAGTACAATACAGTTAGTATGATGTTTGCGTTGTGTCGAAACGGTCCGGGTCCGATTCCCGGTAGTGGATGAGCACTGCTGATGAGTCCAAGATAGGACGAAACGGCCGTCCAGTGCATCCTGCATTCTCTTGAGGATTATTCTAGGCTCGACGAATTACTATAGGATTAGACTTAATCCCCAAAATAATCAATAGTTTCTTTGCTATCTCTTTACTAATTAAACATAAACAAATAAATATATTATAAACTTTACGTAAATAAATGAAATAAATATAATATAAACTTAAAAAATTATTAGTGAATAAATAAACGAACTAATATTAAATATACACACCTTTACGTATCTGTGTGCATGTACATATAAATATATACGTACACACGCACAAACACCTACAAAAAAGCAAACCTAACCCACCATAATTAATACCTTAATATATAACATCAAAGTAAAAGCAAATATATTAGTAAACATTAAATAAAAATGAAGTATTAAGATAAACGCTAACATATAATATAAGCAAATATTTAATTTACTACATATACACTATGTAAAAATGACGTATATGTGCATGCGTGCAACGTGCGTGCGGGTGCTTGCATGAGTGTACGGGAGTATATACTTTATATACAAATTCAAACAGCAAAGGAAACACTCTATAAACCCAACCAACCATAATTAATATCCTAAAACTAGAAAAATAACTTTACCATTTAAGCACCAGTTTATTAATAACAAAGCATAGTCTCAAATGTACATGTGCCTGTGTACGCGCGTTTATGTTTATATATATGTCCGTGTGTATAACTATATACGTACATGCATGTATGTGCGCGTATGCGTGCGCGTCAGCGTATAAATACAGGCATATGCACATACATTCAAACAATAATAAGTAAAAAATTAATTATAAAACTAATCTCCAACAATTAATACTTAAGATACCACCAAACTAAATAAGAAAGCAAAATAATATCCAAGATGAACATATCTAAAACTATTTATCCTTTAAACATTAATATCAATTATTTATGTAAAACACGAAATAAAACTTTTCTAACTCAAGAAAAGACTATAACAAAAATGAAAAAGGATAACATGTCTCGAGAAAGATAATCTGGAAATAAATACCTATAAATAGCTACAATTGAAAGGAAAGAGCAAAAGGAAAAAAAAAGAGAAACGATAAGGAGTGAGTGTGTGTCAAAGCAAGGACGAAGGGTTCCTTCGATGGAATCACCGGCCACGCAGCCGTGAACAAGATGGGTCTTCACGTTAGAGGACATCAGCTGTCATTTCACCTGGTGAGTGATAGGTTCCGCCAGGTTTACTTGCCAAAGTCACACTACGCATGATGATGACGATGAAGAAGCCTTGGAGTTGCTGAATTTATGAAACATAAAGGTAACAGTCGTGCCAGTTGTTATCGGAATTCTAGAAACAATCTCTAAGACAGAAGGAAGAGAGGAAGAGTTGAAACCATAGCGACAACTGCATTATTGAAAGCAGACAGAATATTAAAAAAAAAATTAGGGTATTGAGCTGACTTGCTGTCTCCAGTGTTTTTGCAGGTCGTGTAGAAATTTAATCTTGTCTGTAATATAAAATGGAATATTTTTCGGTCACACATTCTCATCGCCCCTATTTTATATAAGGGAATATTCCGCTGTTATGGCAACAGGGAGTATTAATCGACGCTAAAAAGTGAACAGACTCCGTGTTGACGATGTAAACAACAGAATATCTCATTATTAATTAGGGGGTATAAGGCTGCTAATAAATTGCTTTTTACGCTTTTTTTTCGTCCTATATTATTTTTAATATTTTCACTTTTATCTTTAATGATTAAAAACAATTCTTTCTTACATGTGACAATACAATTATATAAATTGATTCGTACATTACTCATGTAGAAACTAATAACAAAATTACTTATATGTAGGAACTTCCAAAGATTCGCTAAAAATGAATATGCTTAAAAAAATACCCCAAACTTAATAAACACCGTCAAAATATTATTAAGTGGAAAGACCAAATCACTTTTTATGTAATAATTATATTTTTTAATCCTTTCTAAAAACGTTCGAAATTTTGGTTAAAAATCTTGTTTTATGACATCAAAGTGGAACCATAAATTTGTATAGGAAAGTTAATTTAGCGTCATTTTGTGGTTAAAAAAACACACACACATTGATTTGGAAATTCTTTCAAAACTGAGATAAATGACGGATTTTTATGCAATTTTCAAGATTATTCACAAATAGATGAAATTATTATTTTTAAATATTTCTTTTTAGAAAATCTTTGTAATATTATTTTTTTACATCTGTTACCTACTACCTATATAATTTTATTTTGTAGCGTTTAACGTTTATATTAAGTCCTCGGAAAATTTAAATCATCATTTTTTTCCGGTCGAACAAGAACCCCCAGAAAAATTTGCTCTGAATCGTAAAATAAAAAAATCAATAAAACATTATTTAATTAGAAAAGCTTTTAATTGCTTTTATGAAGAAAATATATTATGGACACTATTGTCTTAAGAAAAAAAATTTCGATGAATAATAAATTTTTAGAAGAATTGTTTTCATTTTCTTAAATTTTACAATTGAATAATTTATAAATTTGTTAAAGTTTTGTATTAATTTGTATGGGTCAGATGATATTGTTATTAAATAAAAACTATATTTACTAATCATAAATAAAAAAGATTAATACACTTCAGTGACTACCAGTATTTTAAAAATAATTCTGAATTTTTTTGTGTGTATAAACGATTCGATTTTTGTAAATATGGGTGATCATACACGACAATATCAGAAAATAATAAGGTAACTATAGTAAATTTAAATTTATTGATAATTTTTTAACATTTCCTCAGCAAACGTCTTCGTAAGTAAAGTTATAAAGTCAAAGTACTTAAAATTCAATAAAACATTTGAATGTTTAAAATATTTGAATTTTTTTAAAATTACTGTGTAGTTAAAAAGAAAGTTTAAGCTGTATTTGTCATGTAATTTTTATACAATTATTTGCTCCTTACATACATTTCCCAAACATCTGGCTGACGATAAATGTGTTAACACCTCACAAAAACACCAACATGAGTGTTTAAAAATTATTTTCTGCAATGCTTAAAACTAAAAGTAATATCTGTTACGATTCAGATTAATTAAACTTAGAATTATCTAATTTTTCTCAAATAACGTTTCAGAAAAATATTTTATCTGTTAAATATTTAAAAAAAAAATTAATAATAATAATAATAATAATAATAATATGACTGTGTTTCATATGCCTGGCATGCCATTATCAAACAATGTCATGATGGGTATATTAAGTTTCGTATATTTGTATCCCAGCAACATAGTTGGCGAGTTGTTCTCTCTCTCAATAGTAGTAGTAGTAGTAGTAGTAGTAGTAAAAATAAGAATTAGTAGTAGTAGTAGTATTAGTAGCAGTAAGCATTATTATGAAGAATACTGATAAACACATTAAGAAGATCCTAGGAAATCTAACTTCATGTAAAATACAAAAGATTGTCAACAAGTACTGCTCAGATACTTAGAAAACACTTTAATCACTTGCTAAGTAAAATCTTCATTTACAGTTGCTGAAAGGTAAAAAGACTTTGTATCAGACAGATCAAAAGGCAACGACAACAACAATAATAATGATAATGACGATAATCGTGGAAACATCAATAATTGTAGTTCTAATAGTAAAATCAATGTGACGGGACGTGCAAAAAATCAACCCAACCCACTTTCTAAAATCTAATCAAATGATGAAGCATTATAATATATATATATATATATATGTGTGTGTGTGTGTGTGTGTGTGTGTGTGTGTGTGTGTGTGTGTGTGTTATTTTATATGCGCAATACTTATTGGAAAGTGTTCAGTTAACATATTCAGTCGTATGGATATGAGTTTATGACTCTGAGCTTCACGCCTTTGCGATCATCAGACAAAGAGTTTTTCTGATGATCGCAAAGGTGTCAAACCCAGGATCACAAACTCACATTCATACGACTATATATATATATATATATATATATATATATATATATATATATATATATATATATATATATATATATATATATATTTTATATATATATATATATATATATATATATATATATATATATATATATACATACAGATAGATAGATAGATAGATAGATAGATAGATAGATAGATAGATAGATAGATAGATAGATAGATTAGATATTAAAGGGCGCAAGAGGGAGTTTCCCAGCAAGGCCGAGAACTTTTCAGTACATCCTTGGGCTCCTATGACAGAAAAAGTCTACCTTTTCCCCGCTTTATTTTTTTAAAAAAATGCCAGGACGACTAGGGTAAGGCGGGGAATTGGCAGAAACGAAATTTCCAACAATAAAATGTCGTTTTTCATTGGTTGTTAATCCTTACAAATCTGCAAATTGTTGGAATACCAGACTGGAACTTTTTTTTACCCAAATTATCTCATCGTATGTTTATAAAGACGAGATCGGATGAAATATACGCGGCTGTTCGTGGACCAACTGAATTTCTGGCCTTCCCTCAATTTATTTTAATAATAACAATATTGTTTTTGTTGTTGTTGATGATGATGATAATGTGAGTAGTGGTGGCAGAAGTGATTAGTAATACTATATTTCCTCTACCCTATCTTGTTTTAATTTAGATAATAATAATAATAATAATAATAATAATAATAATAATAATAAGAAGAAGAAGAAGAAGAAGAAGAAGAAGAAGAAGAAGAAGTGGTGAACATAATGGCTAGGCGTCGAATATATATATATATATATATATATATATATATATATATATATATTTGAAAAATTAGTTTTCTCAGATGATAAAGGCCAAATTGGCCTATATCGCCTGACAATATATAAAGGTTGAAAGCATTGTAGCGTAATTGGTTGATCTCCTAATTTTTGAAATTTAAAAGCTTTGTACGTAAATTTTTGAACACTTTTTTAATACAACTGTTTCTGGTCTAATCTAACTCTGACCAATAACATTTTTATAATCATATATATATATATATATATATATATATATATATATATATATATGTATGTATGTATGTATTATTAACACACACAGGCAGACACGCACACACACGTATATACACACACAGACACACACACACACACATATATATATATATATATATATATATATATGAAGTATGAGGAAGCCAAGGTGAGTTTCAAGTCACACCCAGGTATCTGTGAACACTCTCAGTCGGATAGTTGTGTACGTAAATAGGTTACAGTAAGTTTCCAATTCGGTAGCACAGATTTGCATTTTAGTTGCCTATTTTACGTTTGAAGGATGAGGAAGCCAAGGCGACTTTGGTGTCACACGCCGTTTTTTGGGAAGACCGTCCGTGTTCTTTTTTGGGTGACAACCAGTCTAGGAGAGGAAAACATTTTTAAATTAAAACCCACCGCTGTCTTGCGAACACGGACAAAAGCCATTGAAATAAATCCAGCAGAAAATCTGGGTTGGAGTGTCCCCTAGAGAGTTGGCTGTCAACATTGTTTTCCTTCTGGCAAATCCGGCATTCAAGCCGATGCCTGAAGAGTAATGCTCTGCATTTTTGTTTAGGTCTTGACCGCAGCATTCCTGGTATCTGCTAAAATGCCGAGAGGTGTCCAGCAATAGTGAGTGAGATCTCCAGTGGAAACGACCAGACAATTCTTCTATATATGTGCCGTATCCATTCAGTACGTAGGCGATCATGGCACTCCACAATTTCCTATCTCTTGTAGATCTTAGTAAAATTTGTCTTTTTGCCATTCCTCCCTACCCCAGTCACAGAAGCTGTCCAGGAGAGTGACCCGCTACTTCACCCTGTCCCGTTTTCCTTCAATACGACATGTAAGTGTTAAATTCTACAAGCTCCTATTTCTCAAAAAAATTTAAGCCGTATATTTTTTCAATTTTTTTCTTAGAAATAAAGGTGTCCGTTTTGTTTCCGTTTTCCTTCGGCCGTCTTCGTCGGCTACACGCACTGCCTGTGCATTCTCAGCATCCTTCTGTAGAAACGGATTTCTTTTACCTCACGTTTTCTCTTCATCTATGAGGAAATTGTCCAGCGTACACTGGTATATAGGAGGACTGATATTGCATATCAGTTCAGTACTATTTTCTTCGTTTCTTGTATCTTAGTACTTTGCTTCAATTTAGGAAGGCACCTTTCGCTATTATAAATATGCGTTCGGATTTTCATTGTCGCATTTCCTATTCTTTGCTCAAACACTTCGCAGACACTCAGTTAAGTGCCATATGTGATACACGCTTGAGCGATCATATCTCTCTGATATGATGACTGACTGAGTAGAAGATTCTGCCGTAGTAGGTTGCCGTCTTTTTCTGCAGTAAACTGGTTGACAACCAAGGCTATTGGATCCAGTCTGCTCTGCTATTCAACTCATAGCTAGAAGGAAAAGAGATGGATTTATACGTTTCTCTAGGATAATGGCACTTAAGTGAATATAATGGACGCGACTGGAATTCGAACACTGCTCAACGATTTCCCATATCCATGACACCACAGCGCCCATCCTCACAAGACACTCCTGGTGCTGAAATTTTCACGGTCAACGAAATAGTGATTGTAATGAAAATAAGGTGTTCAATTCACGCGGTCAGGTAAGAGAAACAAACGAGAATTTTGCTGTTTGGAACAGCTTCGGCTCTATGTCAGATATTATTATGCAAGTCCAGGGATTCACAATAAAATTGGTATTAACCAATAAATGTTGGCAAATATTTTCAAGTTATGCTTATATGAGCAAGTATATATAGTAAGATTTTCAGCTTGTATATTTTATACAATATATCTTACATAATTATAGATCTACCATCCGTCCTTGCTTTAAATATTGCTGCCACGTTTGGTCTGGTATTCCTGCTCTATATTTAGGGATTCTTGACAAAATCCAAAGAATAATCTACAATGTTATTGGCCCTGACCTGGTATCTCGGCTTCAGTTCCAGTCGCGTTCATTATATTCACTTAAGTGCCATTATCCTAGAGAAATGTATAAATCCATCTCTTCTTCTCCTAGCTATGAGTTGAATAGCAGAACAGACTGGATTCAATAGCCTCCGTCATAACTGTTATGGGTCCTTACCTATAACTACAGAATGAATTCTTCCTAACACCATGTATACTACGCCTCTCAAGAGAGAGAGAGAGAGAGAGAGGCGAATCTAGTCGAGCCGATAGTAGTTCACTCCAAACCAGACTGACAGTCATACTAACACCTTCCACATCTTGTATTATTATTCTGTGTAATATATCTTCGTTATTTCTACTCTTGTGTTCATGTTGTTCTTCCTTGGTCCTAACCTGAACCATAACAATAACGGAGCTTCCTGTTTATATATATATATATATATATATATATATATATATATATTTCAAACATGTAGTGTTGAATGTTAAAGACAACATAGTCTTACATATTTTCTTTTGAATTTTCTCATATTCTCTAATGACACTTTTTATTTGAAAATAGTTCCGAAATATGTATTGTCCATACGATGACCTAGCGCTTTCGAACATCATTGTTCATCTTCAGGGTCAATATTTTAGTCAAATTTTTTTTTTAAACAAACATTTGCCAATTATCTTGTAGCGTAATCATGTTGCTACTTTTTTACAAACTAAAAACGTTAAAATCCTTTTAAATTCAAAAGACGCGATGATGTTATATCACGTGCATGGCGTAGATTTTTATCATGTGACAGCGTGAAAAAGATTTCCAATACACAAGCCAAAAGATCGAAGAATACGCTACAAAATTTAAATATATTATAAACATTGCAATATATTACCAGATATATTATAATCTATACGATTATATAATATATCTGGTACGATATATATATATATATATATATATATATATATATATATATATATATATATATATATATAATCTATACGATTATATAATATATCTGGTACGATATATATATATATATATATATATATATATATATATATATATATATATATATATATATATATAATCTATACGATTATATAATATATCTGGTAATATAGATTAACGGCAACGTCTCATCATTTTACTGTTGAAATGGACGGGTATAAGCGTAAGTTCTATGCTAACAGTTTCTTCTCGCGCACTTCTTGTTTGCGGAACTCTTTTCCGGTTTCTCGCTTGCCATTTAACTTTGACCTTCAAAAATTTAAATGCAATGTCAATCGTTATCTCCTGTCTTTTTTATTCTTGTTCTTTTATTGTCCCCTTTTCTTAATAGTAGGTCTTCTCATATTCTATAACACCCAGCCTTTTGCGTCCTAGTGGCTTTATTGCCTTGTTTACTATGATAGGATTTGAAAATAAAACATTACGCAAAAGCATTTGACAAGGTCCGGTACAAGGATCTATTTGAACTTTTAGGAAAACTCGACCGATTTGGAAAAGATGTTAGAATAATCCAGAATTTATATTAGGAGTAAACCGCCTGCATGCGGACAGAAAATAAATTGAGTAGTTACACAAAAAAAAAAAATAGAAAGGATATGTCTTCTCAGATTTATTCAACTTCTACAGCGAGGCTATCCTAAGGAAGGATTTATTATCGGTCGGCGTAATCTATATAAGATACGCAGATGGCACTGTGTTGATGGCTAACATGGCAAAAAAAAATTACAAGACATCCTAAACAGAACAGTAAAAGAAAGCGAGAAAAAAGGATTATCAACTGCAAGAATACGGAGATTAAGATCATCAGCAAGAGAAAAAGCCCTCTGCGATTTATAAATCAGAGATGTTAATATTAAGCAAGTACAGAACATTAAATATTTGGGAAGTGTTTTAAAAGAAGATGGAAAATGTCGCACTGAAATCCGAACACATATTGGACTAAAGAAAGAGGCATTACAAAAGCTAAGCAAAGTTTTGAGAAACAGAAAACATTTCATTAGTGTTGTGGATCCCCGGAATGAAATCCTGCACAATTAAATAAACAACGCCAGTTATTGAGATAGAAAAATAAGTGTATTAAACGTAAGAATACAGACTTGAAGTGAAGATTAGTAGTCCAGGAATGCGGGTTAGTAGAAAGTATATGTACAAGTCTCTGTAAGTGAAGCCGTAATTATCTCTCTCGCTGGACTCTCGTATAACTCTCTGTGAATACCCTGTGTACTGTCTCCGTATCTCTCACCCTGACTCAACGTATCTCCATCTGCAGGTATTCTCTCTGTCAGTATAAGTATACTTTGGACGACTCCATCTTGTGTAAAAGGGGTCTGCCCCACGACAGTTAGAAACAAAGAAAAGAGTATTGTATTGCTATGTGATATCCATCCTCTTATATGACAGTGAATGCTAAACAATCTTCCCACGTATGAGGATGCAACAGAAATGTTGTTCTACAGAAGGGTACTGAGAATTCTATGGACGGAGTAAGTAAGCAACGTAAGTACCAACAAAAGTAACATGTGCTCAGAATCAGGAAAAGATGCGGAAATTCTTTGGCTACATAATAAGGAAGGAGGGCTTGGAAAATTTAACCCTCACAGGGCATATTGCGGGCAAGAGAGTTAGGGGAAGGCAGCTAGCCACCTACCTGAAGAGGTTGTATGAATTGATGACGGAACGGGGGTAAAAGCTCCAGTAAAAGGAAAAAAGAAGAACCATAAGTGGTAGGAAGCTTTGGAGTGATATAATCGCCCATGTCCTGAAGGGACGCGCCACACAGAAGAAGAAGAATATCCTTATTAAAGATAATGCCAGGTGTCAGATTTTATTATGCAAACTAAGTGCATTTATATGTTTATTTATAAAGAAATCCAAAAAAAGATCTTCTTGGGGGTACAAAACTTAATGCTATAAAAGTAGATCCTGAGTCCCGTAAGCCATTAGGATCGTAGGGGCACAACGTGCACTGCAGCCGCAGCAGCAGTGGTGTATCATGGGCAAGATAGTCTGAAATCTCTTCAGGCTGGTTTGAATTAAGAATCTTCCTTCTCATAGGCTGGTTACCAACCAAGGCTATAGGGTCCGGTTTAGCCTGCTATCTACCCATGGCTGGAGGGGTGAAAAAAAAGATGGATTTTCAAGGGTATTTGTGTGTAAATGCATGCAACGAACTTGGCTGGAAGTTGAATACGGTGCTACAATTTCTCATTTCAGAGTTCTATCCTTTAAACCACTGCGCATCTCTATAATATATATATATATTTAAATAATACTAGCTCCATTAAACAACATATTAAGTCACATACTGTTTCCCTTACGCAATCTGATATACGTAAAATACTTGTAGAAAATACTAAAATTATAGATAAACATACAGACATTAGACACCTTAAAATCTTAGAGGCATTACATATTAAAAGAAAAAGACCTCTTATTAATCGTATAGATTATAATATATCTGGTAATATATTGCAATGTTTATAATATATTTAAATTTTGTAGCGTATTCTTCGATCTTTTGGCTTGTGTATTGGAAATCTTTTTCACGCTGTCACAAGATTAAAAATCTACGCCATGCACGTGATATAACATCATCGCGTCTTTTGAATTTAAAAGGAATTTAACGTTTTTAGTTTGTAAAAAAGTAGCAACATGATTACGCTACAAGATAATTGGCAAATGTTTGTTTAAAAAAAAAAAAAAAAAAAAATTTTGACTAAAATATTGACCCTGAAGATGAACAATGATGTTCGAAAGCGCTAGGTCATCGTATGGAAAATACATATTTCGGAACTATTTTCAAATAAAAAGTCTCATTAGAGAATATGAGAAAATTCAAAAGAAAATATGTAAGACTATGTTGTCTTTAACATTCAACACTACATGTTTGAAAGAAAAGTTGCTGCCAAATTACACATATATATATATATATATTTATATATATATATATATATATATGTTTGTGTGTGTGTATGTGTGCACACACCGCGTGTTTGTGTTCCCACAGTAGGTTACCGTTTCTTTCTGCAGCAGACTGTTTGACAACCAAGGCTATTAGACCCAGTCTGTCTTGCTATTCAACTCATAGGATGTTTGCACGTAAGTGAATACAATGACCACGATATATATATATATATATGTGTGGGCGGGGGATGAGAAATCGGAGACTCGAGTTCGAATTCCACTTAGGCGCAAATGTCCTTCAGAAATGTATGAATCCATCTTCTTGGTCGGGCAAACAGGCTAAGAAAGGAAAAATTCTGAGGTGAGTCACTTGTAGACCTTGTGGAATATTATGGGCACCAGTCCTCTGTATTTGGTCCTTCCGAACATTGTGTTTGGCTCTGCGCGATCCTTCACCACTAAAATCAAATGTCATTCCGAAACACTACCCAGTACACTACTGCGCATCCATATATCCATAAAATATTAGTAGCCATAAGAACAGATATATTTATTAAAAAGAGGGAAACGCGAACAGATAGTGAAAATATAGGCTTTTCAAATAACTTGGACCGATTTTAAAGGTGAATTAAGTTTAAGCGTTTAATGATTTTTTCTTTTACTTTCAGATTTAACAATTTAAGTTTGGCAATTTCGATCTTGGAAAGATTAACAATCAAACAACGTCTTAAAATTCCTGAAGCCTATTACGAAAATGGAGGTTCAAATTTATAAATATACAGCCCAGTGTTTCTGCTAGCAAAAAATACACACCAAACAGTGACCATTTGAGGATGCAGTGGCTTTTCAACAATCTTCCTTGGATTTTCATCAGCCCATATGCGACAATTCTGTTTATTAACGAATTCACCAAGATGAAAATGGGCTTCATTACTAAAGAGGATTTTTTTGCCAAAAATCTTCATCGGCTTGTCTTTGATCGTGCACCCAATTGACGAATGTACGGCGCTCCAAATGGTCAGCAGGTTTCAGTTCTTGTGTAAATTGAATTTTGTAAGCATGTAGAGACAAATCTTTTGTCAAAATTCCATGTAACGTTGTTGTAGGGAGATTCAATTCCTGCGCGCGATGACGAATAGAGGTGTCTGGATTTTCAGCCACATTCTTGTGCACTGCAGCAATGTTTTCAGCTGAACGGCGTAAACGAGAGCGCAATGGTGTTTTCACATCTGCCACCGACCCAGTTTGTTCGAATTTACGAACAATTTTTCCAATGGCACTCTCGACTGGTCGATTATGTTGACCAAAAAAATCGCAAAATGCGCGAAATGTATTTCTGTTTTAACGTACATTTTCGTAATAGGCTTCGATAACTTTAACATGTTTGATTATTAATCTTTCCATGGTTGAAATTGCCAGACTTAAGTTGTTACATCTGAAAGTAAAAGAAAAAATAATTAGATGCTTAAATTTAATTCACATTTAAAATCGGTCCAAGTTACTGGAACGCCCTATATAATCAACAGAAACTGCAATTCGAAACAAGAAAAACTAACAAAATAAAAAAGATTTTTAAAAATTGGAAAAAGCTGACCGGTAAAGAGAGGGAAAAAACCGGTCAACTTTTTTGGGTTTTTTTTTCCCGCACATTTATTATTATTATTATTATTATTATTATTATTATTATTATTATTATTATTATTATCACTTTACTCTTTCTTGCTTTCTCAAATGTCGTTTAGAGCTGCGAAAGACAGAAAGTCGTGGAGAGTCATGATTGACTAACCTACCTAACGAGTTTTTGTCAATAGATTGCAGAGAAGGGGAGAAGCGGGATAGTAAAACGTCAAATGATGTTTACAGCTACAAAAGTCTGGAAGTTGTGGAGAGCCATAATCGCTGACATCCTGCAGGAAGCTTATCATATAAAAAAAGATATTCTGAAAACCTTCCCAACAATTATTACCAATTTTACTGTGAAAACGCCGACTTCCATAACAAAATCTGACATCAGACTTAATAGAAAAGGTTTTCCCATATAACAGAATAGAGTCCCAATTCGCATATCACCAGACTTAGAGGCCAAGCGTTTGAAATAACAACAATGGCATTTATTTAACAGATAGTAAGGTTTGAGTTACACACTGGTAGATTAACAGATTTCGTCATTCTTTTAGCAGATAGCAGGTTTAAAGTTACAGACGTATATATTTCGCGAATTACATGTTAGATAAAACGAATAAAGTTTGTCACATGATTTGCTTGCGAGCGATTCACCATTTATGGAAAGACCAACATTGACAATTCATTCACTGATAATTAATAAAGTGTTTGAATGATCTCGAAGATTTTCCCATTTGCCATAGGCTTTGTTATATACCGCAGCTATGAATAGTAATGGGTAAGTCCTAATCCTCATAAATACGTTGGACACTACTGTAAGTGGGGGTAATATACTGCCTAAGTAGCCCACCACTAGCAGTGGTTTACCTATTTCACGTCGCTGGCGAGTATTGTATTTTGTTAATGTTATAAAGATTACTATTTTCATTTCCAACCTCCGTTTTGGATATTTCTCATTCAGTAACCCTTTCTACCTACCGAATAAGCTTGTGTAAATGGGTGACAGAACAGTGACTGGGAAAGAGTAAAGAGAGAAATATTAATTAGAGCTACGAAGGATAGGTAGTTGTGGAGAGCCATGATTACGAACCTAATAAGCTTATGTAAATGGATGATAGAACAGGGCCTGGGAAGCAGAGTAAAGAGAGAAATATTACTAAGAGCTACAAAGAATAGGAAGTTGTGGAGAGCCATGTTCACCTACCCAATAAACTTGTGTAAAGGGATGATGTAACAGTGGCTTGGAAGGTGAGTAAAGAGAGAAATATTAGAGCTACGAAGGATAGGAATTTGTGGAGAGCCATGATCATGAACCCAATAAGCTTGTGTAAATGGATGACAGAACAGTGACAGAGATGGAGAGTAAAAAAAGAAATAATTAGAGCTACTAAGGATAGGAAGTTGTGGAGAGCCATTATCACATACTATTATATACCGCAGCTATGAACACTAATGGGTATGTCCCAATTCTCATAAATACTTTGTAACTATTGTAAGTGGGGGTAATATACTATCTAAGTAGTCCACCATTAGTACTGGTTTACCTACTTCACGTCGCTAGCGAGTATTGTTAACAACTGACTAAAGGGCATTTTCGAGTGCACCTGCCAGTTTTGCTAAAATAAGCAAAGTATTAAGACATATGAACATTTCGTTAGAAGCAAAAAAAGAGAATTGAACGGCTATGTCATATCCGTACTCTATGTGTGGCAGTTGATGCTGAACAATTTCCATACCGATGAAAGCGAGATATGAAACGGCAGAGATGAGGTGCTACAGAAGGTTGCTGAGAATACCATGGACAGACAGGGGTTATTAAAACATTAAAAGATAAGATACCGACAACCGATTCATCACTTCTCAAACCAACCTTAATTGTTTTATGACCCTTCGCTCAGAACTCTTCACTGCCATTTAAAGAAAGACATTCGAATGACCAACACAAAAACAGAGAATGTCTCATATTGAGAATATTTAACATTGAAAAACATAAAGGAAAAAATTAATTATTTTTAATAATATGTGGAAATCTCCACCCTTTACCTGAAGACGGTCGTGAGACCAGAAACACGTGTTGTAAAACTATGAAAAATAAAGAATGATATTTTTTTTAAAAACCCACATTACAACCCAAAAAGTTTGCGGTACCTCTCTTATTTTTAATATACACACTTTTCTCTCGTTGGAACCATTATAACCTCTTCATTTTATATATATATATATATATATATATATATATATATATATATATATATATATATATATATATATATATATATATATTATAATAAAAAGAAAAAATAGTAAGATATATAATCCGGTGTTCTTATTGATATTTTTATTTTTACAAAACAGTTCTCAATGTATATATATATATATATATATGAATATTTTTCGAAAATTACAACATAAATATGTAGTGGTGATTTCATAACGTATTTATGTAGTAGTGATTTATGTTATATTTTTCGAATAAATAATTATATTTGCTCTACTCTGTATTGAGTACTCTTTTAAGAATAGTATTTTTTGGACTATTGTCCTCATCTTTGTCGCCATATTTATTACAACGTTTCGGCCTTTGTACGCACACAGGACACATGGCACAGTGGATAAAGGCGTTAGTTAGATACAGTGACAGGACCCAAAGAGTGTGGGTTCATTACCCGGCTAAGGCAGTGTAGAACTTTCAGAGTGAAATTAACAGGAGATAACTGATAACTGACATCCATTAAACATGGCACGTGGAACTAGAACAGTCTACCCCAGTGAGTGAAATAAAGGGTTCAGTTCGACATTTCAATCACCTGAAGGAGGCCGGAGCGTACAACGGTCGAAACATTGTTATAAATATGGCGACAAAGATGAGGACAATAGTCCGAATAATGTAAATAGTGTACATAATGCCTCATCTCAGAAATACAGACAGAGTATTTTTGGGTTATTGGAATTTATTCCGTATGCATCAATCCTATACTTATATATATATATATATATATATATATATATATATATATATATATATATATATATATATATATATATACATATATATATATATATATATATATGTGTGTGTGTGTGTGTGTGTGTGTGTGTGTTACAGTAGGCAATGTGCATTCCTGGATTCGTTTTTTGCATACGAAACTAATTCGAGTTTGTATAAATTTTATATAGAAATATATACGAGAAATGAAGATTAATAAGGATAAGGAAGAGAATAAGAAGATACACAGAAAAAAGGGGTGAGAAGAGTAAAGGCAAGGGTTATTGGATATCTTAGTTGTCGACAATCGTGAAAATTTTCAAGGCTTTAGTTAGTCTATTATTAAGACTTTGGATTATTATATGAAGTTGGCGAGCCGAGTCCAAATTCTTACGACTCTGTTGATTCCATTTTATCATAAATGCTCCAGGGAAAGGAGATTTCACCATTTATGTGATATTATGTTTAAAATAAAAACGATCTTGTTGATCCGACCATTTTAAATATAATGTTAATTTATTTTATCTATTTCGTTTTTAACTCTAATAATATTTTTGTATTCTCAATACAATGATAAATTATTTCCTTAATCAACAACAGACAGGGGCCTCGGCATGGAGGGGATAAACGGGATTAGTCTGTCTGGCCATTATTACTGAGTACAGAGTTTAATCCTCACTTGGTTCTTCATACAAACTTTCGATATTAAATAATCCAACAGGACATCATATGAGATATAATCACCCAACCAATCAAAAATATACAAAACTAATATACAAAATATACAAAATTTATATCTAAAAAAAAAAATACAAATATACAATATACAAAAAATATACAATATACAAAATATGTGAAAAATATACAAACCTAATATACAAAATATACAAAATTTATATCTAAAAAAATATACAAATATACAAAAAATATACAAAATATGTGAAAAATATACAAACCTAATATACAAAATATACAAAATTTATATCTAAAAAAATATACAAATATACAATATACAATAAATATGTAATATACAAAAATATCAAAAATATACAAAACTTCTACAAAGTTCTCAAGGCAGGATTTATAAAAAAAAAATCTTAGTTTGGTCAGATTTTGGAAATTGAATCTGACGAGAAATTTTCGGGTGTACCTCGTTGGCCTTCTTTTTAATGTGCCATGTCCCTTCAGGGCGTAGACGATCATGGCCCTCCACTCTCTCCTGTCTCTTGTAGCTCTTAAGTTTTGTCTTTTTGTTATTTCTCCAAAATACTGTTCTACCATCATTTGCTCAAGCCCATCAAGTATGTTACGCGCTGATTTCCTCTGTCCGTCTTTCCCTATATCTGTCCTGTGAGTATCAAATTTTCCAAGCCCTCCTTCCTCATTACGTTCCCTCAGAAATTTCTGACTGTCTCTTCCTGATGTTAAGTAAAAGTTTCCACTTCGTTTCCATTTCGTTTCCCAAGACCTCGTCGTTGCTCACATGTCCAGTCCATAGTATCCTCAGTATCTTTCTGCAGGACCACATTTCTGTTGCTTCAAGTCTCTGCTTCATCATCGTAGGTAAAGAAATGAAAACAGAAATCATGTCAATTTTTGGAAACAAAAACGAAAGTTACTTTTAAAGAAAATATTTGCAGTTAATCAATATTTGCAGTTAATCAATATTTCATTTACAAACAAGAGGTACGGTTGATTTTGGAATTATTGTATCGTTTATTCACGGAATCTTCATAACATAAAATAACATTTTAAAATAGTACCTAAATATCAACTCACTGTGACAAATTTGTTTGGTTCGGCATCTGAAAAATCAAATGCAACCTAAGGAGATTAACTTGTACCAAACGACTTTTATCATTCTACTTCTTGTATGTGCCGTCTCCCTTCAAAACGTGAGCGATCATGGCTCTCCACAGCTTCTTATTTTCGTCGCTATAATCAGGGCTGGATTATGACCTTTTGGGGCGCCTAGGCTAATTAAATTATGTATCCCCCTCAACGGAGCGACCCTCTAACTGGCCCGGACCCGTCTTGAATCTTTTTACACGTGATATATTTTAATATTTACATAACGAACTAAACTCAGTGCACATTCAATAAATAAACTAGAAAAGCTATCAGTACTACTATAGTATGTTATCTACCGTCCATTTTCTAATACAATATATCTACCGTCCATTTTTTACTATAGTATGATATCTACCATCCATTTTCTACTATAGTATGATATCTACCGTCCATTTTCTACTACACTATGATATCTACCGTCCATTTTCTACTACACTATGATATCTACCGTCTATTTTCTACTATAGTATGATATCTACCGTCCATTTTCTACTATAGTATATCTACCGTCCATTTCTAATACAGTATGATATCTACCGTCCATTTTCTACTATAGTATAATATCTACCGTCCATTTTCTATTACACTATATCTACCGTCCATTTTCTATCTACTATGATATCTACTATTTATTTTCTACTATGGTATGATATTTACCAACTGTTGGAAGTATGAAATATGTTAGGGTCAGGGCTACGGCTTATGTTTAGGGGTTAGGAGTTAGGTTTAGGAATTTAAAGGCAGTGAACGGTGAACTGGTTATATATTAAAAATCATTAACAATTTTTCATACAGAAAAATTTTTAAAATCATCAAATATCGATTTTAATGTTTGTAAACTGATTTGATCTCATTTAACAAACAGTAAACATGTCATCGTTTTTCCTGAATATTCTCCAGCAATAATGAGTGCATCGTCGTTTACGGTGGGTGGCAAATGCCTCGGTAGATATCATACTATGGTAGCACCTAGCTATCTTTGTTTGTCAATAAATGTATTCTTTACGATATACCACTATTGTACTATTTATTGCAGACCAAATTGGTACATATGTCAACACAACCATAAGAAAAAAAACATTTTTTTATAATCAGTATTATAACAATAAAACAATGAAAATAAAAATAAGTTTGTCATATTGATATCATTTCAGTTTAACTACTTAGAAAACTAAAATAGCTCCTTCATAAACGCCCGAGCGCTCCTAGGCTGCGGCCTATATTAGCCTAAAAGATAATCCGGTCCTGGCTTCACGTAATGTTCTCCCCCTTAATATCTTTCCCAGTCCATGTTCTGCTATCCATTTACACAAGCTCGTTATGCACTTTCATTTTCCTTCTGTACAACTTGTCTTCAATATGTCCTGTGGGTGTCAAATTCTCCAAGCTTTTTTCCTTATTATATCTTCCAGATATTTCAATTTTCTCTCTCTGATTTCAAGTATAAGTGTTATTTTTGTTTCCGTTTTCCTTGTAACTTCATCGTTTCTCACATACTCCATCCATGGTATTCTCAGCATCGTTCTGTTGTTTCAAGTTCCTTCTTCATCCCTGAGGAAATTGCCCAGCATTCATATGGGAGGACTGATGTTTCATAGCGGTTCATCGCTTTTTTCTTTGTTTCTAAGGAAATTTTCCCATCTCTTAATGCTTTGTTTAGCTTTTGGAAGGTATCTTTCGCTATTTCAATGCACTTTCGGATTTCTGTGTCACATTTAAGGACATCTGTTATAACACTTCCCAGATAGTTAAATTTCTGTATTTGATTAAAATTAATTTTAAAATTACCATTATTTACCATTACGATTAATTTTCCCATTAACATTATTTACCATTACCATTCATTTTACCAATACCAATATTCACCGTTACGATTAATTTTACCATTAGCATTATTTACCATTTACCATTAATTTTACCATTACCATTATTTACCATTACCATTAATTTTGCCATTACCATTAATTTAACCATTACCATTATTTACCATTACCATTAATTTTACCAATACCATCATTTACCATTTACCATTAACATCAATTTTACCATTACCATTATTTACCATTACCATTAATTTTACCATTACCATTAATTTAACTATTACCATTATTTAACATTACCATTAATTTTACCATTGCCATTATTTACCATTTACCATTGACATCAATTTTACCATTAACATTATTTACCATTACCATTAATTTTACCATTACCAATATTTACCATTACCATTAATTTTACCATTACCATTAATTTTACCATACACATTTGATGAGAGAGATTTGTCCAACCGAACCAAGATTTCTTCTCATCAATAGTTTTATTTTTTCTCATAAAATACATTGATTCTATAAGTTATATGAATAGGTCTTCAGGAATGGAGAGTTGTACGTCATTCGTTGACAATAGATAAAGCATGGGTTCTCAAACAGTGGGTGAATTACTCCAGGGGCTGTTATTCTTCCCAGAGGGTATTGTCCCCAGTGGGTACTTTACGGTTTCGTCGGAGGAATCTTTTACTTATTCTTGTTCTTTATTTATAGAATTTTGTTTGTTGAATTAGAATACCCTGGCATTCTATCGAAATCTTTGCTTCAGTATGTTTCAGTTTATTTATTTAATAATTAGTTACGAATTAAAACAAATTACTGTACATATATTCAAGTTTAAAAAATGCATCAATATTTTCTATTGTTATTAACTTTGTAAAACTTCACAGTAAAAATAATCCATGTAAATGTATACGTATTAATATGAAAAATAATTAAGATTGTCGGTGATATATGCATATTATTTGGAATTCACCTTTTGAGTTGGACAATCTTGGAAGGGTGGGCGAATGACATTTTGACTTATGGTGAAAAGGGTACCTTGAGCAAAAAAGGTTGAGAACGACTGAGATAAAGCTTAATACGAGAATTTCGACGAGTTTGAATTTTATATACTTCCGTATATATGTTATGGACCCAGTTGCAAGTGTCGCCGTCCAGGGATGAAGAGTATTGGCATGAATGGAGAGAAGCTAACGTACAGGACATCAACCAAGCGTAGAAGAGAAAACGACACAAGACTGTAAGCTGAAAAACTGAGCTGAGAAAGCAACCAAATTTCCCAGAAACTAGAGCAGATATTGGTAGCTTCCGAGCAGATCATAATCTTGGAACTCATCGTTGTCTGTTGAGGAGGTCAATGAGTGTGAAAGGTACGTTGAACTAAGGAATGAGTATCATGCCACGAATGTACGCATTGAGATGATATAGGCGGCCGGGAGGCCAACCTGCTGCAAGATCAAGTAACATGCTACGCATCAAAAGTGTCTGTCGTCGAAAGGCCATTAGGCAACAGAAACTACTCCAAGAGGGAAGAGCTTAGATTGTGATAACGCTACCTTTTTTGAGAAAATTTTCGCCCGATATAGGGCCCAAGACCCACTCAAGGTAGAAGTTTTCTGAATATGGTTGTATGGCTGTAACAGAAAGAAGTAGATGCAGATTATGTGAGATAGATAACGGTTGACTGCGAAAAGTTTAAGATTTAGTGATTGAGAAAACATCAACTCGTGAATAAGATCCGCAAAGTATTCGAACGTAATCCAGATCACTATCAACCTCGGCCAGGCTGACTGGGTGAAGGTGTTTCATGATGTGTCCGTTGAATCGCAGTTTTTATATCATATCGCTTCAGGATGTAGGCGATTGTGGCTCTCCACAGATTCTGTTTCTTTATTCTTTTTTTTTTAAGCATTTCACCCCAAACAAGGCGGGAGTGCCAATAGCACGCAAGGGGTTACAGAGGGTAAGAGAAAGATTAAAGAGGCGTGTTTGTGGAAAGGATAAAGAGACGGACGGTGAACAAGCTCAAGGCATCAGAAGATGTCGATTGACATTTCACTTGAATATTTGAAGATTGTAGTTATCAGGGAAGCAAGCAATAGGAAGGGAGTTCCATAGATGGGAAGTGCGAAGGAAGAAGCTGTTGGAGTAGTGTAACGCCTAAGTAATCAGCACATATGCTAAGCCACAAAAATCTCTTGAGCCGACCAAGCATAAAAATGAATACAATATGGGAACCAGTAATAAGGCGTGCCAGAGAAAAGCGATAATAAAAAATAAAATTGCAATATGAGCTCTGGTAAAAACATGAATGATAACAGCAAAAATTGCAATATGAGCACTGGTAAAAAATGCTTGCTGAAGACATTAGTTTTATAATACTCAGATAGTCATACATAAATGTCCTCAAGGGCACATTGCACAGTGGATAAAGGCGTTAGTTAGATCCAGTGACAGGACCCAAAAAGTGTGAGTTCAATAGCAGCAGGTTGGCCTCCCAGCCGCCTATATCATCTCAATGGGTACATTCATGGCATGATACCTCTCTTACACACGTGGTTAGGGCGGTGGAGAACTTGGAGAGGAGAATTAACAGTAGATAAGATATAACTGACATCCTTTAGACATGGCACGTGGAACTAGAACAGTCTACCCCAGTAGAACCAGGTATTGAACTCGCACTCTTTGGGTCCTCTCAATGGATTTAACTAACGCCTTTATCCACTGTGCCATATGCCCTTGAGCGTGCAACGGCCGAAACGTTGTGATAAATATGGCAACAAAGATGAGGACAATAGTTTGAATAATGTAAATAGTGTACATAATACCTCATCTCAGAAATATAGACAGATACTGAAGTATTTTCCTGTTGCCTTATCCACGGTCACTTATTTGCAGAAGACCATCTCTTCATGTGGTTTGCTTTTTCTTGTGTTTTTCATTCAAAATTTTATTACTTCCATCATTTTTACCTAACACTCTGCTATGGACCCTTAAGGGATTCTTAAGGCCAGCATAATTTTTACAACCTCTCTTAAACACGTAGCAAACAAAATTATTTAACCGTGTTACCTATATTGCAAACTTGTCTGACCCTGTGTACAATCATGTGATGTTTGTGTCCCGCAACAGGCTTGCAAATCTTGTCACAAAACTCGCACAAGTAACCTGCAGGTCTTTCTGGTAAGGTCGCATTCACAGGAGTTTGTACCTGACCTCTCTTGTGTGATATCACGTTACTGGCTAGACCAGCTGCAAAATATATGAACGCTGATGTCGGAGTGAACGGACGTGTTTCTTCATTCTCAAAGAAACAGATATCGTTCATATACATACATATATACATAGTCGGGTTTTGTTATTTGTGGCAGGAGCGAGAATAAACACGCACAAAGGAAAGTATGTCCTACCTGACACAGGATTTGTCATAATGATTTGAAGTAACATTTTACAAGGCCAGATGCTCATCCTGACGCCCACCTCAGATACCTCATACAGTCTAAGTACACCTTTTTTTTTGTTGTTTCTCGAGACACCATCTCTAGGAAGGTTGCCATTCAAGTTTGAAACTCTATCCTAGCCTTATATTTAGACTGGAAACTCCAACAAAGTCTTATACATACATGTTGTGTTTCAATCCTGGCTTGAGGTATTCGGAAGTCTAGTCGCACTGAGGAGCTGTGATACAGCGAAACAGTACTGTCTGCGAATGACATAATATATATATATATATATATATATATATATATACCAGGTCATATGTGGCAGTAATATTCAGAGCATGGACGAATGGTAGACTTATAAATATGCATGATAGATTCTGGAGAGAAAAATTGTCTACCACGACACAGTGAACCAACATTCTTTGCAGCAGACCTAGCAATTGATTCAATATAATATTTCCACTTCATATCAGCCGAAAATGTTAGCCCGAGTAGAATTCGCTGAAGGTTAGCATCAGCCATGCTGGTAGATGACAGAAGGTGGTCATATATATATACATATATATATATATATATATATATATATATATATATATATATATATATATATATATATATATACATATGTATATATACATATATATATATATATATATATACATATATATATATATACATATATATATATATACATATGTATATATACATATATATATATATATATATATATATATATATATATATATATATATATATATATATATATATATATGTCTCAATAGTAAGTCTAGTCGGTTCGATAATGTCAAATTGATAGCTGATTTAAAAAATGACATACAGTCTGCTGTTAACCGAGGCAAGGAATAACTTGTTAATTTGAATGCCTCCAATTTGAAACTTCTCTCTGTTAATCATCTGAGAGACCACTTTCTGTCATCGATCAGCATGGCTGATGCTAACCTCCAGTTAATCCACTTCGGGATAACATTCTCGGCTGATATGAAGTGGAAATATTATATAGTATCAATTGCTAGGTCTGCTACAACGAATGTTGGTTCACTGTGTCGTGATAGACAATTTTTCTTCCTAGAATATATCATTCATTATAAGTCTACCATTCGTCCATGCTTGAATATTGCTGCCACATATGGCCTGGTGTTCCTGTTATATATTTAGAGATTCTTGCTAAAATCCAAAGAAGTATCTGCAATATTATTGGTCCTGTCCTGGCGTCTTGGTTTCAGTCCCTTTCCCACAGCCATAATGTAGCTTCCCCTTTGCTTTTTCTATAAATAATTTCATGGTAACTGTTTGAGCGGATGAATTCTTCTCTATGATACCTAGACTTTATGAATTTAAGCGCAGTACTCGATTGGCCTCATCAATTCACGGTTTAATTATCGTCTTTTGTTTTTTCTCCTTAATAATGTTTCTCTTTCTTCTTATTCTTTCACATTCGGTAACTCCTTGTGTCTTAGTGGATTTACTGTCTTGCATAGGTTGAAATGATATATATATATATATATATATATATATATATATATATATATATATATATATGTGGGTGACCCCGAAAAACGGGAATTTTTGAAGTGCGTATTGCCAGACATGAGCAAGTGGCAAAACTGCGAGACAGTGACCTTGAGCAAGTAAACATTTCGCCATTTTAGTAACAAGAATGAAATTCACAATATCCCAGCTGAGATGTTGCATCAGTAAATAGGGGTCTCAACAGCAGATTTCAAGAATGCATTCGTACAGGAGGACGCCATCTACAGGACATAATTTTTAAAAAATGAAACTTCCATCATTGTTTCTTTGCATGTTTTAAGGTTTCAATTACTATGAATTAAATATTGTTCTTCCATTACTCTTGGTTTTATTGATTGTTAAAAAGTTCCCGTTTTTTTGGGTCACCCTATATATATATATATATATAGAGAGAGAGAGAGAGAGAGAGTTGCCTGACGATTGTACTAGCATGAAACAGACTGTCGCCTCTAAGTGCTGACTTCCATGTCCACTTTTATATTTACACACGCTCTATCTCTGATATTGAGCACTTTATCCCATAAATATAGCACACTTTAAGACTATATTTCTACATATATATATATATATATATATATATATATATATATATATGAAATGTATATATATATATATATGAAAATTTGCCATATATATATATATATGGCAAATTTTCATATATACATCGGTATTGTAAATCTGTGTGTGTGTGTGTGTGTGTGTGTGTGTGTGTGTGTGTGTGTGTGTGTGTGTGTGTTGACCATTGGCTCCGAAAAAAAAACCCATCTGTCTCTTGCATATCTTGTTTATCGTCCTGTGAGGTGACATGCCACCCTTTTCACCAACAGAAAAACAAGTGGAAGAGCTGGTTTAGACCACTGGTCCATGCAGCATGTTCTATTGGGTTACATGTTACCAGTAGCAGACCTTAGCCTGACCTGACATATGCATTTGAAAATTCCCACAGCCAAGGTTTTGTGAAAACTGGAGGAGTCACGGAATTCAACTGAAAAAAGTTATAATATAATCAGATTTTTTTTTATTGTAATACGTTTAGTTCTTGAAAATAAAATAAAAACAGTATGGTAATTTTATTTTCTTGAAGATTTTATCAAATATTAAGTATATAGATTTCTATTTAAAATTGTAAATAATAAGATCTCTCTCTCTCTTTCTCTCTCTCTCTCTCTCTCTCACTCTCTTATAAGCTATTTATATAAAGATGCCTCAGTGTCAAAATATTGTACCTAGTCTCGTAGACCGGATGCAATGATAACTATTTTCGATAAAAGATCAAAGTACATCATATATAGCGGTCCTTCCACAAAAGCATTTACCATTAGCCTTATTCTCCTTGTCGGCCCAGTGTATACAAGCATGTACCCAAAGAGGGTTGCGCCAGAGAATTATAGTAAAGAGGATAAACGAACGATTTAGCAATACAGTTTCAGTACCCTTTATCCGAAATTCAAAAACTGGAAAACCTCCAAAATCCGAAAGTTTTTCAGGTGCTGATATGACTTGCCACAAATGGAAAATTTCAGAAAGCACTAGAAAGGTTCCTAGGTGATCTGCAGCTGTTGTAAGTAACCACATCTGCCCTTGGTGGAGCTACGGAGCCTACGTTGGCGCCAGTTTTATGTTAGCCATTTTCACAGCAATACATTCGTTCGTGGATTACTTATCAGGTGTTTCGTGCTCAGTAAAGATATTATTCGAAATGTCAAAAAAGAAAATCCTGCAGATACCCATATGGGTAGTGAAAAGAAAAAAAAGAAAGCATTTCTATTTATCAATATCACAGACGGTCAAACTGTTGGGAAAACTAGACGGGTGTAGGTGTGAAGCTTCTGACTGAGGAGTTTGGAGTTGGAACAACCCCCATATATAGCTAAAATGCACAAATACGGATACGCATTACACTACTCACATTTCCACCCTTCAACCTCTCCCTCTCACAGGTGGGACGTGGCGAGTCTCTCACTGCTCTATCGCTACTTCCAAGGAAAGTGCTCAAACGAACTACATTCTTTGGTTTCGCCAGATCTAACCTTCACGGTTAGGACCCGCCATACCACTTACTTAGTAGCAAACCACCCACATCCCCTCCGTATTCTATCGGCGAGAAGTAAGTTTCACTCAAACAGCTTCTTCCCGCCAACCACTGCTCTGTGGAACCGACTTCCAAGAGGATGTTTCTCCGATCACTACAATCATAACCTGTTCAAGTCTAGCCTTAACGTAACCCTCTACCGCGAGTGGCTCCTGGGCCTTGTATAGAGTGAACCTTATTGTTAAAAAAAGTTGTTGAATTTGAGCTGGATTCATAGCCCTTCCCAAAGACATTAACACAAGGTGAATGCAACAGCTGCAGCCTGAATTTGAACCCTGGTCTTCTGATGCCATTTTTCACACTGATAAATGTTACACCACATATTTAATGATAATAATCCATGCAAAAGAATATTTACCAGTATTTGCATTCACTAACTGAATATCCATCCTATGAAGAAAGAAAACAAAGTTGTAAGTTTTCATAACTCTGTGAACCTTTTTCTTTTGTCAAAATGCTAAGTCCACTTGACCTCCCTATTCTGGACATAGCTACATAGAACTGACCAGGAGATAAACAGCGGAACAAGATTCTTATTTGTATTATTAATATTATTAATAATAATAATATTATTAAAAATTAACAAATTTATTATTTTTCAAATTATTTACTATATATCAGCTTCTTTCCAGTCTCGATCGTGTTCAAAATCGTCTCAGTTCTTTTCGGGTGGCAACTTTATTTCCACCCTCCAACATCTCCGTATTCCTTTATTGAGAAGTCAGTTCCACTCAAATGCTATGAACCACTGCTCCGTGTGACCGACTCCCAAAAGGAATTTCCCAACCACTATAATTTTAACCTGTCCAAGTCTAGTGTTAATCGTTATCTCTCCTTCCTATTCATATAAACCGCCTCTTCAAATAACCCTCTACCGCTAGTGGCCCTTGAGCCTTGTACAGGGTGAACCTTATAGTAAAAACAGAAGTTATTGAGTTTGAGTTGGATGCATACCCATTTCCAAGGACATTAAGTCAAAGTGAACGCCACAACCCCAGACTGAATTTGAACCTGGTCTTCTGATGCCATTTTTCACACTGATAAATGTTACACCACATATTTAATGATAATAATTCTTACAAAAGAATATTTACTAATATTTGGCTTCACAAAAAGAAAAATAACATTCTGTCGCATGGTACACGAATTTAAAAAACAAAACATGAGATGTCATCCGTATAAATTTCTGAATATTTCTCTGTATATTTTAGGAATTATAAAATGACAACGTGTCTAACGGATTTCCTACTGAGTCAAGATTAAGAAGTAGATGAGAACAGTTTCTTTTCAAAAAGGGTGCGGGCCTGTCGACTAAATCGGAATGTACTCTGACCTCTTCTGCGCGCATAGCGCCAACCATAACGACACCGGTACCATTCCAAACAGATTAACCACCAAAGAAAACAGGCGTAATTGTTTTTGCCTTAATGCGATGGGCCGAATGTCTATTTAAATGAATTTCGAGCAGACGTGAAATGGGAGGGGAACTTTGACGAGCACTGAATCCACGAACAGTTTTTCGAATTTTTTATTTTATTCTTATGCTTATGCTCACTTCACGCTAATATTCTTAGGAAAGGCAAGAATCAATTCTTCCCTGTCCCACCTCGAGATATCGTCATAAAAATGCCTCTGGCAATTCTTGACAGAGAAATAAATAGCTTTTATTTTGCGGTAGTTGTAGGCCGAGTGGTTATAACGTTTCTGTCCCGACCATGAAACGCGTGTCGATTTGTCAAGAAGATAACTTCTTGCTAATATCGGACTCTTGGGAGGTGATCGCGATGTGCGACACTCTTATCAAGTGCCTGAAAACCATACCACAGTTTGACTCAAGCCTTTTTAATTAAACTGAGCAGGAAAAACTGTTCGGAAACTGTCGATGGTTGTGCTGGCACAAAGTAACAAATCATCGTGACCGAGGTTACGAGCGTATTGGCTCACTGATCACGCCAGATTACCCCCCTCTCCCCCTCTCTCTCTCTCTCTCTCTCTCTCTCTCTCTCTCTCTCTCTCTCTTTTCTTAAACTGTAACTAAGAACCCTTCCTTATAGTTGCTGCGTAAACCACAGCTTGGCTGTATAGTTACTGAATTTCTGAAACGAGGAGTCAGCCATTATTATTGGAAGGTGGTCTACACTTTCCAATCCGGCTGGGGCGGAGAGCATTTCTCACCCGCCCCTATTTTTTAGATATGTCCTATTTCAGGGTCATTTTGAAACTATCTTTACTAAAAACAAAGACATGATGTCTTATTTTTGTAAGGATATGCATCATTGATGTAACAAGTATTCCCAGTGTCAGGGACAGCTACCATATTTGTGCCATATCGCTATATAATAGCAATCCGAGAAAATATTATTTGAGCATTCGTAATAAAGGGTGTTTCATTAAGACGGATCAAAGTCAGCAGTAAATAAATCAGTGTTATTGGTGAAAATTTATTTATTTCTCTATTGGATCATTTTTATTTAAGTCATGACAATTATGCGTGAAAAATAATATCGCCCAAATGTCCGCCAAGGCATCAGCAGCACACCTCCGCTCGATGGTCTCTGCATAGTTGCTCCTCGATCTCACCAATATGCCTTATTATCTCATCTTTCAGCTCTTGAATATTTGTTGGCTTGTTGGCATAGACCTTACTTTTGAGATGACTCCAAAGGAAGAAATCTAAAGGCGTCAAGTCGCACGATCGTAGTGGCCAATTGACTTCGCTGTTTCGAGAGATGATGCAACCTGGGAACTTCTCGTTCAAATTCTGTTTGAATGTCCATTGTCGTAATAGGCTTCGATAACTTTAACGCGTTGTTTGATTGTTAATATTTCCATTGTTAAAATTGCCCAAAACTTAAGTTGTTAAATCTGAAAGAAAAAGAAAAAAAATCATTAGACGCTTAAACTTAATTCACTTAAAATCGATCCAAGTTATTGGAACACTCTTTATTATTCATTTATATCAGAAAAATATAATGACTATAATAAAAATTTCATCATGTTTTTATTTTATATTGATTTTGTAGAAATATATGTCCATGAAAACGGCCTTTTGGTATCCCTAGGTGTGTTTCCCATACAGTCACATGCCACATCATCATGGTAGGGTTGTCATACGTATTTTACTTCACTGTTTTGCTGTTCATTATATCGCATTCGTTAGTTGTACAGCAATGACTTTTAACATGTGTGAGTAATTGAAAAATGTAACCATAATCAATATAAAACTAAGATGAAAATGTTAAAAAAATTAGATAGATATCCCGGCCATCTTCCGTGGCGTGGAATGTGACTACTGTTTCTTTGTTTTCCTGTAAACTCTCCGCCTACCAGCAGACGATGGCGCGTGTATCGGCACCGGTACGCGTACCACAGTTTGAGTAGAATCGATCTACACGACAGTCACAGTTGAAGTTGTTATCCCTATAGTCGCCATCATCTTCATCAGTCCCATGTCTGGATGTCGTTGCTTGGCGTCTGAGTACCTGACTGTGTCTATCAACTTATCTGGGTTGAAAGCGGAAGATATATACACTCATACGTAACGCGTCTTGGGCAAACATACCTTGCAGAGCCCATCCCTCTCTAGGTAAAACTGCAACGGATGTTCTCCAACTTGGCCGTTGGTTCCGTTAGGGAATCATCCCCCCCCTGGTTGTAGACTTCAGTCTTGGAAACCATCTACCCAGCGATGCTATGTCATCACGGCACTTGCTATGCGAGCTAGATAACTGTTTGAAAGATCTTGTTTTTTTTTAATTCTGCTAGCTGTCTAGTTAACCTCTTCAATATGAATGCCTGGCGGTGGAACCGGTTTAGACTTCGATGACCCAGCCATGCAGCAGCTTTGACAATAAGAACAAGCTATGTCTTGGAGGAGGGAGGGGTTTGCAGTCAAACAGTTTAAGGTACTCTCGCTCATTTGATTGACTCGGCAAAAAAATAACTACACACATCATTTCATTGTCAACGCTAGAAAACGAGCTTACAAAATCCATAAATAAAAAAAAAAGACATCACCAGTATTACTTCTAACAACAACAACACATAATTCATAATCTTACCCACTAACACATTTTCTACTAAACTTGTAATTAAGTTAGTTACCCTAATACTAGTTTCTTTACCAACACGTCTAAAACAATCGGAGATATAAGAAAAATAAATTCAACACCAACATGAAGTGATGAATGTGTTTCCATTCCGAAAAATGCACTGAAAGATAGATAGATAGATAGATAGATAGATAGATAGATAGATAGATAGATCAACCTTTTTCTCAGTCCACTGTCAGACTCAGAGCCTCTCCAATGCCTGTAGGACCTGAAGAATATTGAATCGGCTTTTTGACAATCTGGCTCATGAAGTGTTGGCAAAAGATTTTATATATGATGATGATGATATATATATATATATATATATATATATATATATATATATATATATATATATATATATATATATATATATATCAAAATGTAGAAGAACGAACAGTAAGATTACAGCGTTCAGAACATTAATTTTAAAACAGTGCTCAATACACAAAGTAGAGCCGTAAATATTTATTTATCTTATGCAGTGTTACATTAGAACATGCACATATCCACTACAAAACTGTACATTTTTGTTTCAACGTCAAAAAATGGAAAACCGTGATTCCCCACCTGATGAGACGTTTAAAAAAGCTTTTCCTTTTTCTGACGTTGAAACAAAAATGTACAATTTTTTAGGGGATATGTGCATGTTCTAATGTAACACTGCATAAGATATATATATATAAATATATATATATATATATATATATATATATATATATATATATATATATATATATATATATATATATATAAGGAAAAAAATTATAACAAAACGTAAAAAGTTGTTTGTATTATGCGTTTCGTCCTTTAGGACTTCATTCGATTAAGTTTATGTTTACCTTGATGTAGCTACACATGCGCACGAATGAAAGAGGAACGCTTAGAATTTAAAATTTAAAATAATTGTCTGTTTGTTTTTTAATATCTGCTTTTGGTATATAATCTAGACGATTTCATTTAGATTCATTTTCTTTTTGTTTACGTTTCCATCACTTTTGATATTAAATTAATAAAACCTGTCGGATTAATAAATGTCCCAAAATTCATCACTTCTTTGGAAATTGCTTCGTTTACGTTAGGACAAGAAACTGACCAGATTTGAATAATTCAGTTTTACGTGACGCGTTTAGGACGTCTAAAACAACCCTAAAAAATTTAATTAACACAAAACAAAATAATAAGCTAAAATTTAAACGAGTAATTCACTCTTTTACCGGTAATAATTTCGACAAGGAATATATCGGAAAAAAAACCTCAAGGAATTTCAATAAAAGATTATATGAACACAAAAAGGATCTTTTACAAAATAATACATCAAATGCATTAGTTGCTCCCCGTAATGAGATTAACCGCCATATTGATATAATAAATGATATTTTAATTCAAAGAGAAAACAATTTACAAAGGCGAAAATGTTTAGAAAGTGCTTTAATCGCTAGAACATACACAATAAATTTTGCGTCCAGATTCTTACAACGTTCCACCATTTTTGGCAGATCATCTATTATCACAATGTGGGATGTTTAATAACAAAAGTTGATGGAAACATGAACAAAAAAAGAATCGAAATGAAATCGGTCAGATGATGCAAGCATTTTAAATTTTAAATTTAATAAAGAAATAAACTTAAAATTCTCAGCGTCACCACACACTTTTCAATTTTGCGCATGTGTAGTCACATCAATGTAAACATAAACTTAGTCTGATGAAGTCCTAAAAGACGAAACGGGTCGCACGAAAACTTTTTCCAAATTGCCATATTTCTTTCTGGGATATTCTTCTTGATATATAACAAGTTATCTATTGTTTTCACACACACACACACACACACACACACACACACACACACACACACATATATAAACAAACAAAAAACAAACATATATATATATATATATATATATATATATAGATATATATATATATATAGAGAGTGAGAGAGAGAGAGAGATAGATAGATAGATAGATAGATAGATAGATAGATAGATAGATAGATAGATAGATAGATAGATATCCAAGTATAGGATTAGTGTATACGGAATAAATTCGAAGAACCAACAAATACTATTCTTAAAAGTGTGCTCAATATAGAGTAGAGCAAATATAATCATTTATTCGAAAATTATAACATAAAATGTTATAAAATCACTACAAAAATAGCCATTTTCATTCAACACTTCTGGTGTCTTCTCAAGTGATGGTGTTGAATTCAACACCATCACTGTAATAGACACCAGAAGTGTTGAAAGAAAATGGCTATTTTTGTAGAGATTTTATAACATTTTTATGTTATAATTTTCGAATAAATGATTATATATATATATGATTATATATATGGCTGATTGCGAAACAGTACTGTCTGTGAATGACATAAATATATATATATATATATATATATATATATATATATATATATATATATATATATATATATATATATATATATATATATATATATAAAAGATGTAAAATATTACCAACACTAACCTTTTCCGCTACAGCAGTTTCTACCAATGAAAGCTACCTCGTGTATTTGTTTATGTATTTATTCCTCTCCCCTTCTCTCCTCTCACATACTTTCTATACTCTTCCTTTACCCCTTACCTCCCATTAAATTCCACACCAACACCAAAAGTGGATGAATTGAGTGACAGAAAAACAATTGACCTTTTTTTCAGTGTCTGAGGGAGCCTTCATTGATAGAAACCGCAGTAGCGGAAAAGGTTAGTGTTTCTAATATTTTAGATCTTAACTAGCTCGACACTTTCGAATTTTTGAATTGGGTATTGATCACTTATAAAATATAACCGTTTCCCGGACAGGATAAACCTTGCCTGTAAAAACAGTTTTATTATATATATATATATATATATATATATATATATATATATATATATATATATATATATATATATATATATGTGTGTGTGTGTGTGTGTGTGTGTGTGTGTGTGTGTGTGTGTGTGTGTGTGCAAATTTATAGAAAAATAGAAAAGAACACGTCAGGTAAATGATCCGAAGTTCTTTAGTATATTTGTTTTTATTTTTTAAAAACAATGCTCAATACATAAGTAGAGCTTAAATTGTAATATTTAATATATATATAATATAATATATATTATATATAATATAATATATATTATATATAATATAATATATATTATATATAATATAATATATATTATATATAATATAATATATATTATATATAATATAATATATATTATATATAATATAATATATATTATATATAATATAATATATATTATATATAATATAATATAGATTATATATAATATAATATATATTATATATAATATAATATATATTATATATAATATAATATAGATTATATATAATATAATATATATATTATATATAATATAATATAATTATATATAATATAATATAATTATATATAATATAATGTAATTATAATATAATATAATTATATAATATAATATATAATGTAATATATAATATATAATATAATATTATTATATAATATAATTATATATACTACTTATATATTATATAATAATAATTATATAATATAATATAATTATATATAATAATTATATATAATATAATTATATAATATAATATAATTATATATAATATATATTATATATATAATATAATATATAATATATAATATATATATATATATATATATATATATATATATATATATATATATATATATATATATATATATATTATATATTATATATTATATTATATAAATGCCCATTAAAATACTGTCCACGCACACTGGTAAATGGAATTACTATACCCGCTAATTTAGTTTCCTACACCGAAAAGCCTTATAATTTAAAATAACATAATAGTAAATACAGAAAGAATATACGAAGAAAATTCTCAATGAGAATTGATTCCAAAATTTGTTCTGTCACTTAGTCAAACTTTGGTAAGTGGATCGAACTTAGATTCATCCAGAACCTACACCTATCATGTGTGAATCTTGATTTTCTTGGTGGGAACAAAGCACTCTTCTCGTCTGATTTTGTCTCCCGAAATTCACTAGCACAGAGGTTACAGGATATTATTTTGAAAATAAATTAAAAAGAAAAAATGGACTGAACGGAAATATTGGTTTTCCAGCAACTAGAGACTGAAGAATTTTCATGCGTTAATTCGATCTAATCGCTGGTAAATTTTATCTGAAGCCTCGGATGGCGGGAGCTGGGTGTGGCATACTGCTGTACGGCTAGACTATATAGCATTAATTTAGAACTAAAGGAGTAAGCTCCCGACTAGAATTGAACTCATATTAAGAAGTCCGTTTTTCATTACTGCCATCACGACCCCCCCATATATATATATATATATATATATATATATATATATATATATATATATATATATATATATATATATATATATATATATATATATATATATATATATATATATATATATATATATGGACTCTCAAAGTTGTCTGTTTTCTTTAAATTACATTAATCACTCTGATTTTACATTGAGCTCTACGGATTTCATCCTCCTTGGGATTATCCATACGGATTACCAAGATTTTCATTACTCATATATATATATATATATATATATATATATATATATATATATATATATATAAAGTTTTTTGTCAGAGTTGGATTAGATCAGGAAATAGTAGTATTATATGTGCTCAATACACGCATAAACAAAATAAAAATTTAACATGCAGAGCTTTTGAATTTAAATTATATATATATATATATATATATATATATATATATATATATATATATATATATATATATATATGTAGATAGATAGATAGATAGATCATGTTCTTAAAACGTCTCGTCAGATCGAGACTTTCATATGCATGTCATGCATGGCGCCTAACCCGTTCAGCCGGTGGAGTAATGGACAGCGGCTTGGATTGAGGAATCGGAGAGCCGAGGTCGAATTCCAGTCACTTAGCATTAGCCCTTGGGAACGGTATGATTTCTCTTCTTCTCCCCCCAGCTAAAAAAAAAGTAAATAGCAGTGCAGACCGGGTTCTATAGCCTTGGATTGCAACTGGTCTACCGCAGAAAGAAATGGCTATTACTGCGGGAAAATCTGCCTCGTCATTCATATATTGAAAGATACATGATCGCCCAAACGTGTATCACACATGGCATATAACTGACTGAATATCTAAACTCTCAGCTGTATACAACTGCTTTCTAAGATCAATGGTTAAAAAAGGCTTTGGAAGAATGAAACCTGAGGTTCTTGATAAAGTGCGTCCTTCTTTGAACATTGTGGACTAGCGCTACACATTCACAAAGAACTGTACCAAATAACAGAAACCACATTACTTGAGGATTACCAACATCAGCAACAACTAAATTAAATAGCACATGCTACTCGAAGAGAAATTACTGATATTATCAAGACGTTGATATTCCACAATACTTCAGATAAAAGGTTCGGAAGGAGACTCACATAATTACTGGAAAGAGCGATAACAGCTACTGGAATCAAAAAACCTATTTCCTGACAAATTAATTTAAGAGAAAGATTTTATAAAATTCAACCGAAAGTAGTATTGACTGCTCGGTCAATGAATCACAAATGTTTCCTTATAGGGAAACGGCTATTATTACCATTGCCATATGTATGTGTGTGTGTGAAGTGGAATCAAATATGGATTAGAATACGACATAATTGTAGGATAAGGAACAAACAGGAAACGATTATAAATTTAATATTTTTCGATTTTATTTAAGGTTCCTCAAAAATGTAATATGGAGGAGAAGAGGAAATTCTGGTATTTTTTTTTATTTTTGTGTTGCTTGTTTCTGTTTTTTGTGGGGGTTGTGGGGGTTTATTAAGGACAACTCTACTTAAACGACAAAATAAACTAGAATTTTCTTTTCTCCTCATACGCTTAAATAAAAGCGAAACATATTAAATTTATAAACGTTTCCTATTTGTTCCTTATCTTATCATAATATATATATGCATATATATATATATATATATATATATATATATGTAGGTAATATATATATATATATATATATATATATATATATATATATATATATATATATATATATGTGGGTAATATATATATATATATATATATATATGTGTGTGTGTGTGTATGTATGTATGTATACATATATATATATATATATACATATATTAAAAAGTGCTCAATACACATGTGAAAAAACAAAAGTAAACATAACATATTGAGCTTTTAACTTTAAAAATCAGGTCAGTAGTATACGCTACCTTGGTTTCAACCATACGGTATCCTCAGGCGATAAGGTTGAAACCAAGGTAGCGGATTCTACTAACCTTCTGATTTTAAATATATATATATATATATATATATATATATATATATATATATATATATATATATATATATATATGTAAAGAGAGAGAGAGAGAGAGAAATGACATATATACACATTACAATTTTAAAAAAACACCCAGAATTAGCAAGGGATGAACTTGACAGAAGTGTTGAAAAAAATGAAAAAGAGGCTCTTAAAGTCATTGAAAGACGAATGAAACCAATTATCAAACTTTGAACGAACGGCAAAATTTTTTTCGCTGCAGCAAGGAGGATATTTTGACAAGAGCAAAATTTAATTAAAAAAATATGTTTTTTAATTTTTTTTATTTTTGTCATATTAAAATTTTTAATAAGAAAACATGTATCACTTTTTTTAAACATACATAATAATTTTCTCTAAATAAGAGAAAATTATTATTTATGTTTAAAAACGCACAAGCAACTACAATTTACCAGGGATATATATATATATATATATATATATATATATATATATATATATATATATATATATATATATATATATATTGTCATCCACAGACAGACTGTTTCGCTGTATCACAGCTCATCAGTGTGGCTAGACGTCCGGTTGCCTCTGGCTAGAATCGAAAACCGGCTGAATTCGCGTCAGTCGGAAATTTTACCCTGAAGCCGTTGGCGCACGGCAGAGAAGAAGGTGAATTTAAGCATATTTATTTTTAGATAAACACACAGTGACTGAGAGAACTCGATTCGATTTACCGAAGAGTCTTGCATTATTAGCCGTATATATAAACGCGGTCTCTTTCATGCTAAACGCAATTGTCATGGCCATGTCTCATACAAATCTGTTGCATGGCCTGACGATCGCGGTTAGCATGAAACAGACTGTCGCCTCTGGGTGTTGACTTCAATGTCGACTTTTATATTCACGTACGGTCTATCCATGATATTGAGCACTTTAAGCCATAAATACATCATACCTTAAAACTATATTTTATCATGATGAAAGATTTATATCAGACATTTTACAAACAATTTAAAAAATCCTACGAATTCAAAATTTTAAAATTCGCATGTGAAAATGGTCATTAACTAATGGTATCCAATTGTACGAAAGATTTTGCTCTGTTTAATGAAAATAAACATTGAGCGCTCTTTGTGAGTCAGTTTTAACATTTAATATTTAAAATTCTGTATTGTCTTAATAGGACTCGCTTGGAATATAACAACGGATTACTACTGTATATATATATATATATAAAGGAGGTTAACAAAAAGGTGATGCAAAAATCGAGTAGGAAGTTAACTTCCTTCTAATATATATCTTTCGTTATTAATGACATTTTTCAGATTCAGAATTTTCACTATTTTATTAATAGTTTCATTCCATCATATTAATGTTGTTTTTCTTTTTAATGAAGCATTGTCACTATTATAATGTTGCTGATATTTTAACTTCATCTTCTTATTGTTGCTTTTTAGATAACTCCTTTTCACTATTATTATTGTGTGGAAACTTTTATTACATTTTTATTATTCTTGTTTTCTTAGATTAAACATTTTCACTACTATAATATCGCTGCTATTTTTTCTTCATCTTATTATTGTTGCTTAAGATGACACAGTTTCAATATTATTAATCTATTGCTAGTTTTAAGCCATCTTAAAAGTTGTTTTTTATAAAGCATTTTCACCGTTTTTTTATTAAGCATTTTCAGTATTATTTTATTACTAGCTTTATCCCATCTTCTTTGTGTTATTGCTGGGTTTATATAAAGCATTTTTACTAATATTTTTAAGTTTTTCTCCATCTTAAAATTGTTGCATTTTAAAGAAATGATTTTCACATGTTTATTATTTTATTGCTTGTTTTATTCTAGATGAAGCTTTTTCAGTGTGATTATTTTATTGCTAGTTATACTCTATATTATTATTGTCTTTTATCTATTTATGTCTTTACATAAATATATATTTTATTATTTCTTTATATATATATAGCATGAAACAGACTGTCTATATTGTCTGATATGATTGCGAATGAAGGAGAGGGGACAATGAAATTTTAAATTAATTTTTTTAATTTAAAAAAAACATGTTTGTATTTTTAATGTTTGGCTATATAGCCTAGTCGTTTACATTAATTTCTTTTTCTTTTTGATGCTTTTTATCACTTAGATTTATATAAAAATTCATATTTCCCCCCTTTTCTCTCTCTCTCTCACTACACACACACACACACACACACACACACACATATATATATATATATATATATATATATATATGTGTATATGGAGAGAGAGAGAGAGAGAGAGAGAGAGAGAGAATCCTAACTGTATACTTATTTATCGTACCTACCCGAGTACTTTCGACTGTGACTACCGTCGTTATCAGGGTTATTAGTTTGTATGAGAATTGCGTGTTTAGCAAATTCCGGTGTTTCTGAAATTGTGAAAAATTCTTGCTGCCCAAGTACACGTTAATTAAATAGACAGAGCATTTACTTGAATATGAGTCGCCATCTAAAATAACGTTTACGAAAAATAAATTATATATATATATATATGTGTGTGTGTGTGTGTGTGTGTGTGTGTGTGTGTGTGTGTGTGCGTAATTGTGTATTTGAGTAGCAATCCCTCTTTTATACAAGTTTCCATAAAGTTGACTGAACAGATATTTTATTCAATTTTTCGTGTTTGTATAAGTTTATTCTTTTCGAGACACAAAGTGTGTAAAAATTATCCGAATTTTCTATATATTTCAGCTATTCTATTAGCAATTATCATGAAGGTTTTTTGTTTGTCTATTTTTTTAATTTAACGTGTTGCTTTTCATATGTGTATCTAGAGGGATGGGATGTTTTTCTTTTATTTTCCAAACACGGTCAGTACATTGTGGCTGTGTTCATAGTTGACGTTAGTGAGTCCTGTTTTTTATTATTATTAATTATTCCATTATTCATAGCCTATTTTAAAATGTGGATGACGCTATTATAGTTGTATTTTTTACGAGTATCTTGCGGACGGAGTTTGGTAGGTTTCCTTGTTTACATGAGTACTAATTGTGTGATGATTATATATATATATATATATATATATATATATATATATATATATATATATATATATATATATATATGTAATATCAAATATATTATCATCATTATTTATATATATTCATATACATATATATATATATTATGTTATATAAATCTCGTTTTATGTTATGGGTAAATATTTATATTTATTTTTAATTTATATTTATATTCCGAGAACTTTCAAATCTTACTATATTCGTTTTCAAGGATTGTTCTGTGTATATTTACACAACTGTTTTTTTTTTAATTCCGGGGTTCCCACGTTTGATGGAACCAAGTTCATGTCACTGAAGGCAACGTCATATAAACGGTCAAACTAACATTTTTAGGTGTATTTTTTTCCACCGTTTAAATGATGTTACCTGATATATATATATATATATATATATATATATATATATATATATATATATATATATATAATACTATATATGTATATGTTAGTTGTTTACTCGTGTCGAGGTTTTCTCTTTGGGCTTTGAACTTGTAAGCTGTACGATTACATTCGACAGACGTTTGCTCTTTCTTTTTTTAAACCTTTTTTCCTTCGATATTGATTTGATTATTGGCAAATCAAGAAACCGAAAGTTTTTCGAGACGAGTATAGTTACCTATATTTATATATATATATATATATATATATATATATATATATATATATATGAAAAGTTTTATATGTAATGTTTCCTTTTATTAAAGATTCATCAAATTATCATGAATTCGTCATCATGTTTAATAAAAGTTGAAATATGTTATACTTCCTATTTGTTATTTATCTTATCATTCTCTTAGACTCCGGTCCATATTTGATTTGATTTGATTTGGTTTCGTTAAATAATATAGAGAAGTTTTTTCTATTTATTTTAAGTACATTCCTTTCATATTGTCGAATAAGCTATTTAGTATTATCACTGGAACACGAAAGAAAATCACTATGTTGATATATGTTTTTATCGTTAATCCAAAGCTTTCAGCTTACATAAGCCATCATCAGAGATTACAAGTACATCACAATAAATTATATAGGAAGTGTAATAGTACCTTTGTATTCAAAGGTACTATCACCCTTCCTATTTAAATTATTTAAATAATACATTACAATAAATTAATTAGGAAAAGTGATAGTACCTTTGTATACAAAGGCACTATCACTCTTCCTATTTAAATTATGTATACAAAGAGCTGATAAACTGTGATATAGCGAAACAGTCTGACTGTGGATTACAATATATATACATATATATATATATATATATATATATATATATATATATATATATATATATATCATTGGATACGGCTGATAAGGAAGTTTGAATTAAGTTTCTTATTAGGTTTTTCTAGCATCGTAATATTTTTTCCGTTTTGTAGGGGTTAAGTAATATAAAGATTTTCCCGAATTTTTATTATCAAAAGCGCTTTCGGAGACTTCTATGCCCATCAATGATGTTTTGTCTCTCGTGCTGTTATTTTTCCTCATATTTTGACTGTTACGTTGTAAATTAGTTTTTTTGTTGTTTTGGAAAATGGGGCGTTCATTCCAAGAGTATCTACTTTTTTTATTTAAAAAAAATCTTTCAACACTCCTTTTCCACTATTAAATGCTGTAAAGCTGATTAGAGAAAATAATTGTTTTAT
>OZ038485.1:36804060-36806560 GCA_964036315.1 Acanthosepion esculentum | reverse complement strand
CATACACACACACACACACATATATATATATATATATATATATATATATATATATATATATATAAATATTGAACAATAAAAAATATTAATAAACTAAAATCTTCAGACACACTGGGTTGTATATTAATATTCCTTCGTTTTTATTATTATTTCATTTAGATTCCTCGACTAGTTTTGGCCAACATGGCCATAATGGCCATCATCAGGAGGAGAAAAATAATTTTCTGCTTGCTGGTATATATATATATATATATATATATACACACACACACACACACAGTTACCTATATATATATATATATATATATATATATATATATATATATATATATATATATATATAGGTACCTCGTCAGATTCGCTAAAAATGAGCATATATGATGAAAAATGCTCCAAAAATTAATAAAACAGTTTCTGGTCAAAATCTTTATGTTATTATTAAGAGGAAAGACCACAGATTTTTTATATTATTAAATTATACATTTTTATCCTTTTTAGACCGTTTGAAATTTTGGCTAAATATTATGTTTTTCTTGCGTCAGTGACAAACATAAGGAATTTTAGCATCATTTTTGCTTTGAAATATTCACAGATTAATTAAATTTTTCACAAATTTTTATATTTTGCTTATGTGTGTGTTTATAAAAATATCGATTTTTTAAATACGGACGTCCATACACGACATTATCATAAAGTAAGAACGATAACAGTATTAAATTTAAAACCAAACTACCTAAAATTCAATAAAACAATAGAATACGGAGAATATTTTCCTAAATTATTAAGATTACTTGGTAGTTACAAATTAAATACAAAAGACGCTTACGCAATATTCCTTAAGTGATTTTACAGATATGTCCCCCGTAGAAAAAAAATAGATAAATTTCCGGCTGTCAGTCAAGTTGTCAACCCGTCAGAACCTTAAATAAACGAGACAAACGTGCTAAAAATTCATTTCTACGATATTTTAGAACAAAAGTAAGTTATAATTGTTTCAAATCGAATTAATTGAACTTTAAATCTGCTAATATTTCTCAAATAAAGTTTCAGAGAAGTATATTTTATTTTTGAAAGATTTTTTAATGAACTAAAAATTAAGAATTACATTGTGCCATTAATTAGGAAGTTATCCAACGTTGGTTTAAATTCACGAAGAAGGAATTTATTGTTTCCTCCGTAAATTTTAAAATCCATTAATTTTCCCTTCATGCCTCATATATGGGAATGTATGTATATTCTTTTTCCTTTAAAAAAAATTAAAAAATTAAATAAAGAAAGAAAGAAAAAAGAAAAAAAAAACAAATGAAAAATACAGACAAAAGTTCATTTTCTCCATTAAAACATACATTTCTGTAGTTTACTGCTACTAGCAAGCAGAATTTTTTTTTCACCTGATGATGGCCATGTTGGCCGAAACTAGTCAAGGAATCTAAATGAAATAATAATAATAAAAACGAAAGAATATTAATATACAACACAGTGTGTCTGAAGATTTAAAATTTTTAATATTTCTTATTGTTTAAAACATATATATATATATATATATATATATATATATATATATATATATATATATATATATATATATATATATATATATATATTACTAATATATATTACATATATAATATTAATATAATATAATATTAATACAAAATATAATACGAAATATAAGATAATAAAAATATCCATGTAATAAAATATATATTAAGATATTATTAATATATCATATAATATTAATATCGTATGACATGATATAATATGTGATATTAATATAATTATTTAATATAATAATATAAATGTAAGTTTAATTTAAGTATTTAAAATTCCAGCGTCTCCTCCTCTTCATACGTATTTATAGTTACATTAACGTAAACATGACTTTCGTTCGATGCGCTTCACGCGGAAATGTTTTCCAATTTGTCATCAATATTCCTAACAGACAGATAGATAGATCGGTGGTAGAAATAGATATATATTTTTATATACCAGAACAATGTTAGAAAATTTATGACAAAGCAGAAAAATGCTCACTGTAATAACCATAATTTTGACCATAATTTTGATTAAAAAATGCTACTAAACAAAACAAAATCGAAAGCAGTTTTCTAAAACGAAAATGTATAGAAAGTGCTTTAATTACTAGAGCACCCACTTTCTTACAACATTTCATCTTACTTGGTAGACCTTGTTATTACAATGTGGGCTACTTAATAACAAAAGTGATTAAAATATAAACAAAAACAAGCAAAAAGAAATTGGCTATGCTATATATATACAAACAAATTTAAAGTTTCATATTACTGCGTCCCCTCCTCTTCGTGCGCATGCGTAGTTATATCAACAGAAATGTCACTACGATGAAGTTCAAACAGAAGAAATGCGTCACACAAAAATTTCTTCCACTTTTTCATTAATTTCCTAACATATATATATATATATATATATATATATATATATATATATATATATATATATATATATATATAAACAATACCGA
>OZ038485.1:36791560-36799060 GCA_964036315.1 Acanthosepion esculentum | reverse complement strand
AAGACTTTTTCAATGAAATTAACTGTTTCGGCAGTATCATCCCCACTTAGTAATGGACGTGTTTTAATGGCAGGAACAGTTTGATCACAAAAAACTTTTAAACAATGGGAAACATTTTGTAGCGCAACAGGTTTTGGATAAACTGCTACATTAGCTGGCTTCGACAACTTAAGGAATTGAGTTTTTCATACTCAAAATATCTTTTACAATTTTCCATTTTGCTGTCATCGTTTTGCCTTCATAATAAAACAGTAATTCAGAAGTAGGTTCAGTATTCCAATTATTCCGAATATTTTTAGAAAGGTGGACATGATCAAAAAGTAAGTACAAACCATTTTTAGTTATCCAAGGTTTATTAAAAACAGTGTCAAATCCTTTGAAGAAAGATTGATGAGTCCTGTTTTTGTTCTCATATAAAATTGCAATTACTTGACCATTTAATTGTTTGATTTTATAAATATATAAAACCTTTTCATATTAAAAAAAAAGTTGCATCTAATTATGCAACTGGGATTATTTTAAGTAGACATTTTCAAATCTTTTTTTGCTAATCCCTCAGAATTTTCACCCAAACCAAATAAATTTCTTCCACAATATTCTAGAGCAACTTTAACATACAATTCATCAACTAAAAGAATACAAAATTTCTGATTCTCAGAAACTTTACTAAAAACATCACCAAGAAAATTAAAATCATCTAATTTTGAGACTTTTGATGTCAACGATAATGTTCTCATAGTGAGTAACTTAAAATCACCTTAAAGTCTTTCATATAATGACTGAAATGTAGCAAAATATTCAAATGCCCTAATAGTAATATCAATATCATAGTGTTTTGTTCCAATCCTTTGTGTTGACATAACATTAATATGTTCTTTATTATTATTATTATTATTATTATTATTATTATTATTATTATTATCGATTTTTAAGTTACTAAGATAACGAATTGCTTCATTGATTTGTGACCAGTGCTGAAACATTGATATTCGACTTTTTGAAAGAGAAACAAATGTTGTATATATACCAGCATTGTGACATTCGAATCTTAAGTTTTCAAAAATTTTAATTAAAAACATTGGAATACCTTCAGTAAAAAATATCAGCAGATTGTATCAAGAACTGATTGTTTGATTTATAGCATGTAACTGCTGAAACATAATCCTGTTGATCAATATTCTGATACAAATTTTCAAGAGTGAGTATTTCATCCTTTTCTAGAAACTGTGCCAACTCATCGTTTTGCACATTTCGCAGAGAAGCAGAAGTTTTATTTGTTGGTCTTGGATTTGGTTCAGATCTAGGTAGATGGCATATGATCAAATACTGATAGTAGATTTCTGGCTTGTACTTTTCTTCTATTAACCACAGTTTCATAATCAAATGGAAAACGCCTTTCACAAACAACAGAGTTTGGTTTGTCAGGGGGTGTTGTCTCGAGGTATAGCCTTAACCATCGTTCTCGCTCATTCTGATTTTACAGAAGATGAAATGCACAAACGTTATTTTTTTATCATAATCACCACGACAACCTGTTATACAGAACTCTTTGACCATTTTGAAAAAGGGTACAGAAATTAAAAAATATTAACTACTATTTTGTAGAATTTACATGGTGCTTCAAAAAATATGTTAACATTATATTCTAAGGGCTGAGCGTTTAGTCTTCGAAAATTCGGCTTCAGAATTTAAAATTTAAAGCTTGTATGATTGTGGGGGCATCTTTTAGAGACTAACTGGGATTCAGATATGGGAATTTTAGAGCTTGGAAAATTAAATTTTGGATAATCGTATTTTATGAGGGGATGCGGATCAATCACCTACTCCCCCATAAAATATGATTATCTAAACAAAATTAACCAGTTTAATACTTTTGCAGTATAATATTTTAAAAATTTAGTGTAAAAATATAAATCTGGTTATTTTGTTTTACATTTTTAATAACGATGCTAATAAACTTCAACATACATTTTTTAAAATACTCGTAAATACTTTTTTTTTAATTTTTAAGTCACTATAATTGTTATTATGAAGAATAATATCATAGACAAAATATTAAATTAAATATTTATTCAATTCTTTTCAAATGGGCAAATTTCTGTATCGTAAAATAGGAAAATTAGCAGTGCAAAAAAGTTAAATAAAAAGACAATATCAACATACTTTCCGTGTTATAAAGAAAACAAATTATTCATTAAAAAATGAATTTTATAATAAAAAATATTCGTTATTATGAAGAATAATAGCATAAATAAAAATTGAAATTATCTTCCTGTCATAAAATTCTTAATGACATTTTTTTTTGCGAATTTCGCTGTTTAAAATAACCAGAAGAAATTAAAAAAGAGAAAGACGATATTTACAAGACAATAATGTCGTCTCCCTGACATTTCTGTGGTGTAGTTATAAGAATAGTTGTAAAATATTAAATTTATTACTGAATTTAATTTTAGACATTAAATTTATGTGATAAATTCCTTAACAAGTGTAATTTTTCATTAATTTTGCAGTAAAAAATATTACATATTTATTTTTTAATGTCTTCTAATTATTTACGAAGAACAGAAAAATTAAACATACTTTTCTAAAAAAATATCTGTTATGTTAAAGAAAACATTAATTATTCATAAAAATTGATTTTTTACTTAATATGGTCATAGTTGAAGAAAATATAGAAAAATATTAAATTTAAATTAACTTTGTCATAAAATTCTTAATAACAATTATGAATTTATCACCAAAAAAGTTTGTTTAACGATAAAATCTGGAAAGTTCAAATAAAATAAATAAACATTTTACATGCTCCAATATCTTAAATAATAAACTTAAGGTTAAACGTAAAAATTTCCTTACAAAAATATTAATTTCTTAATAAAATTCCAACAAACTTTCACATGTTAATTGTTCGCCCCCAGTCGCTCACTGTTCTAAACTCGGTGTAGAGGCCTGAGTTAAGGATCGCCTTATATATATATATATATTAGAGATTAGCTCTGAATTAACATTGAGCTCTCAGGATTTCATCCTCCTTGGGATTATCCATACGGATTACCAAGATTTTCGTTACTTAACTACATATATATATATATATATATATATATATATATATATATATATATATATATATATATATATATATATATATATACGGTACAAACATAAAAACAGAATGATATTGTTGGATGCTCATATGTCAAAATCATCGGGAGAGTTTATCATCATCATTTAAATTCTTGTATAAAATCAAGGAACGTAAAGCTGACAGAGAATAAAATTAATTATTTGCTTGTGGATTTTATTTCAAGAAACGTATGAAATGTCATGTAAAAATCAAACTGAGAAATCAGTAGCTCAAACTATCTATATTGAAATTTTTCCGAATGTTTGTGCATATTTGTGTATAGGTACCTACATACTAACACACACACATATATATATATATATGTGTGTGTATTTGTGTGTGTATGTGTGTGTCCGTAAGCAATTGATATTTAATTTAATCAGAGATTTTCAAAATTTACCCAAAGCTACACACCTGTGTATATGCATACTTCTGCATACGTACATATGTGCAAAGACACTTGCAACAATGTATCCTCTTTCACTCTATCTATCTATCTATGTATCTATCTATCTATGTATCTATCTATCTCTATATCTATCTATCTATCTATCTATCTAGATAGATAGATAGATAGATAGATAGATAGATAGATAGATAGATAGATAGATAGATATGAAGTGACTGAGATAGATACATAGATACATATGAAGAGACTGAGATAGATAGATAGATAGATAGATAGATAGATAGATAGATAGATAGATAGATAGATAGATAGATAGATAGATATGAAGTGACTGAGACAGATAGATAGATAGATAGATAGATAGATAGATAGATAGATAGATAGATAGATAGATAGATAGATAGATAGATAGATAGATATGAAGTGACTGGGATAGATACATAGATACATATGAAGAGACTGAGATAGATAGATAGATAGATAGATAGATAGATAGATAGATAGATAGATAGATAGATAGATAGATATGAAGTGACTGAGATTGATACATAGATACATATGAAGAGACTGAGACAGACAGATAGATAGATAGATAGATAGATAGATAGATAGATAGATAGATAGATAGATAGATAGATAGATAGATAGATAGATATGAAGTGACTGGGATAGATACATAGATACATATGAAGAGACTGAGATAGATAGATAGATAGATAGATAGATAGATAGATAGATAGATAGATAGATAGATAGATAGATATGAAGTGACTGAGATAGATACATAGATACATATGAAGAGACTGAGACAGATAGATAGATAGATAGATAGATAGATAGATAGATAGATAGATAGATATGAAGTGACTGAGATAGATACATAGATACATATGAAGAGACTGAGATAGATAGATAGATAGATAGATAGATAGATAGATAGATAGATAGATATGAAGTGACTGAGATAGATACATAGATACATATGAAGAGACTGAGACAGATAGATAGATAGATAGATAGATAGATAGATAGATAGATAGATAGATAGATAGATAGATAGATAGATAGATAGATATGAAGTGACTGGGATAGATACATATGAAGAGACTGAGATAGATAGATAGATAGATAGATAGATAGATAGATAGATAGATAGATAGATAGATAGATAGATAGATAGATATGAAGTGACTGAGATTGATACATAGATACATATGAAGAGACTGAGACAGATAGATAGATAGATAGATAGATAGATAGATAGATAGATAGATAGATATGAAGTGACTGAGATAGATAGATAGATACATATGAAGAGACTGAGACAGATAGATAGATAGATAGATAGATAGATAGATAGATAGATAGATAGATAGATAGATAGATAGATAGATAGATATGAAGTGACTGGGATAGATACATAGATACATATGAAGAGACTGAGATAGATAGATAGATAGATAGATAGATAGATAGATAGATAGATAGATAGATAGATAGATAGATAGATAGATATGAAGTGACTGGGATAGATACATAGATACACATGAAGAGACTGAGACAGACAGATAGATAGATAGATAGATAGATAGATAGATAGATAGATAGATAGATAGATAGATAGATAGATAGATATGAAGTGACTGAGATAGATACATAAATACATATGAAGAGACTGAGACAGATAGATAGATAGATATATATGAAGTGACTGAGATAGATACATAGATACATATGAAGAGACTGAGACAGACAGATAGATAGATAGATAGATAGATAGATAGATAGATAGATAGATAGATAGATAGATAGATAGAACATGAAATATATACTAGTAAACGAGAATTAATAACAAAAATATTCGTTTTTCAAATAATCAATTTTTTAATCGTTAAATTCGATTTCGACTAAAAGGGAAAGAAATAACAAAATTCTTTAAATCTGAATCTAATCTATCGACTTATCTGAAGACTAATAAACGGCGAGGGTGTTCCTATTTATTTTTTATTTTTTTAGTAAATTTCACACATCTCAGCTTATTAAACCCATTTTGTTTATTTCGCAATTCTAATCCTTTAAATAATTTCCGACAACAATTTTTTTATTTAGATTATTTACATGCGAACTAAACAAATATAGAAAATGGACCGAGCGTGCGAGCAACGATGAAGTCTTAGAGAGGTTGCAAACAAGGGGAAGGCTTATACTTAATATCAAGAAGAGGCAGCTGAAGTTTCTGGGACACATAATAAGGAAAGAGGGTCTGGAGAATCTGATACTCACACATCGAATAGCGTGAAAGAGAGATAAGGGAAAACAACCCGTGACATACCTGGCGGACTTAAGCAAGTGCGTGACAGAACATGGTCTGGGGCAGGAAGCAGAGGGAAGGAACTTGTTAAGAGCTGCAAGGGATAGAGGGAGGTGGAGAGCCATGATCCTGAAAGGACATGGTACATAAAAAGCAAAAGAAAAACATGCGAACTATTGTCCTCATATTTGTTGTTATTATCACAACGTTTCGGCTGTTGTGCCCTCCAGCCATCATCCGGTTTACCTTCAGAGAATTTCAAACTGAATCGTTCATTTAGTTTGCCCGGGTGGATTGTTCTCATTCCGATGAGCATGTCATAGATTATCTCGATCGTTTTTATTCATTGCTGCCCAGTCATGGCTTGCCTTGTTTCCACTGCCCGAACACAGAAATTGAACTTATAATCGCTATGCCACCAATTTAACGAACCAACGTTTTCTCCTCCAGTTCCTTTTTCACGAACGCTGGTGTCCCCCAAGTTTCTATCCTGGTTCCTACACTGTTTCTGATCTTCATTAACGATCTTCCTGGTGTCATCATCTCCCAAGTAGGCATCTATGCAGACGACACTATTATCTATTTACTCCTGTTTCAATAACAATTCTGGTATCGCTTACAAAACTAACCTGGCCGTTGGTCTCGAAAAGCTTCTCTAATCTGTGGTCGACTGGGGCAGGAAATGGCTAGTAAACCTTAATGCCTCAACAACAAAACTGCTTTCATTTACCCACCACAAGGAACCCTTACTTCCTTCCTTCCTTCCACTGATGCTCAACTCCACGAGAGCGCCTCTCTGAGCCTGCTTGGTCTCACGCTGTCCGCTGACCTAAGAAGGAACAAATACATTGAATCAATAGCTCCATCTGCCGCAAGGCAAGTTGGTTCTCTGTGTCGCACGAGAAAGTTTTTCTCGCCTCAGTCCACCCTTCAAATGCATGGAATACTGCTGCCATATATGATCTGGAGACCCCGCTGTTCCTCTCAAAGTCCTTGACAACATCCAGAGACGGATATGCAATGTGGTTGGCCCTGGTCTGGCATTTCGTTTACAATCACTTTCTCACAGACGTGTCGTCGCTTCCCTCTGTGTTTTTCTACAAGTACTTTCACGGTAACTGCCCCGACGTCCTATTTTCACTGCTTCCCAAACTGCATGAATTTACTAGGTTGCCACCTCAGTCCCACCCTTTCGCCGTCGAAACGGTTAAATGTAGCCGCCTCTTCAATAGCTTCATGCCACGCCCTTCCCGTCTGTGAAACTCCCTTCCTCTTACCTGCTTCCCTGACAGTTATAGTCTTCAAATATTCAAATGTAATGTCAATCGACATCTTCTGATGCCTTGATCTAATTCCCCGTCCTTCTCTTTATCCTTTCCTCAAGACGGTTTCTTTACGCTTGCTTCCACTCTCTGTAACCACCTGAGTGCTAGTGGCACTCCCGCCTTGTTTGGGGTGAAATACTTAAAAAAATCTTTTCTTTTTCTACTACTGTTGCGCTTTTTGTTAAGATCCCCAACTGTTATATCACATACTTAGAAAGAAGTCAGCCCTTTAATCTTTAATACCCAACCTTCATATTAGGTATCTAAGAGTATGAAATACACATATCTTTAAGGCATATTAAACGTAATTTCATGTATTTTTATGCGCCATGTC
>OZ038485.1:36769060-36789060 GCA_964036315.1 Acanthosepion esculentum | reverse complement strand
CCACCCTGACCCCTGTTAGGGTCCCAGCTATGGGCAAATAGTTAACCCCTAAACACTATGAATGTGTAAAAATAGGTTTTAATACCAAAAATACTTTGTAGAAAAATGTATTATCAGCAATACATTTTTGAAAAAAAAAAGATATTACAAGCAATACAATTTTGAAAAAAAGATATCACCAACAATACATTTTTGAAAAAAAAGGTATTACCAACAATAAAAATTTTGTCGATATTAAATAACCCATTGAGGTTTATATGCCGTAAACCAAACCGAACAACATATATAAATTCTTCGTTAATGTATATTTTGTTAAAAACTATAGAGAAGGAATTTTATAACTCTTTTAATCAATGTTTTATTTTACAAGGTCGGATCAATAAGTCCGTAATCGTATGCGTATTTATTAGCTGAAATTTGATCTGAAAGTTTCACTGTATAATTTTATATCAATGCTAATAATATTCTCGACGGAATTAAGGGCACTGACAAAGAAGGGAGGAAAATAATTTGAAGTCAGGACTAAAACACTGTCAGATTTCAAACTTTTGACGTATCTTGAATGGTTGAATCGTTTACTCTGTCTTATCAACTCTTTGCGAGTTATTTAAAGCCAGAAAACATTTTTAGATTGTAAGACTTATTTTTTGAGATAATAATGATTTAGTGGCACAAATTTCACTAATTAATCCATTCCCAGACACATAAGATGTGGATTTATACTTTCCTAAAGGAATTTGCGCGTAAGGGAATATAACGAACCCAACAGGAATTTGAACACGACACTCCGATTAACAATTCCGAGCCATTATCCATTACACCATCCACACATCCAAGATTACAGCACTTGGTATTCGCAAGCAATCACCCATCTAGATACTGACCAGGCTCGACGTTACTTAACTTTGGTAATCGTACAATATTTTACCTATATATGGATACATATATTTTTACCTATACATATATGGACATTTCATTGAATACGACAGACAAGGTGCTTTGATTTTTTTTTTATAAAATTTCTCATGTGATCTAACAATTTTATTCTTTTTAGATAATAAATTATATAAAAACAATCCGAATGTTTTTTCTCATCCGAGCGCTTTCGGCTATACATTTAGCCATTTTCAAGGATGAAATATTTTAACTGTTAACAAGAAATAATTCGTTGCATGTATCTATTTATATAATGTTTTCATTTTCAAAACACGGTCAAGATATTGTGCCCATGTTCATAGTTGATATTACTGAGGGTTGTTTTTTGTTTTTATTAATAAGGCTTCCATTATATTAACATCTGAAAAGAAAAAAATATTAGATCACATGAGAAATTATATAAAAAAACTAAATCAAATCACCTTGCTGTCATATTCAATGTGAATGAAAGGATTGCTACCGAAATACACACACACACACACACACACACACACACACACACACACACACACACACATATATATATATATATATATATATATATATATATATATATATATATATGATGCGATACATATTACAGCATAGCCACACATTTCTTCATATAAACATAGAAACTTAAAACCGATGAAGTTATTATAATTAAATATTCTTAAAGACTCCACTTTCATTTTCAAATTGTTTTCTTATATTTTTACCCGTGTGATATATATATATATATATATATATATATATATATATATATATATATATATATATATATATATATATTGGGATAAAGACACATAAATCTTTATATATCAAGAACAATTTTTGAGGAAAGATGTACGACAAAATGGAGGAAGTTTTCGTGTGACACATTTCATCCTTTTGGGTCTGCTTCGGACTAGGTTTGTCTATATTAATGCGACTGCGCATGCGCACGAATGGGAGACGCTGGGAAACAAATATATATATATGTGAGAACATGATATATATACATTTTTAGTTACCAGAACAGTGTTAGGAAAATTAATGACAAAGTGGGAAAAAAAAACTTTGATGTCACTGCAAATGCGCACGAAAGGGAGGGCACGCTGAAATATTAAACTCTTAATTTATTTTTTTTAAATATTTGTTTTAGTGTATAACCTAAGCAATTTCATTTGGTTTCTTTCTTTTTTTATTTTTATCACTTTTCTTATTAAGTATCCCACAATGTCATAATAGAAGATCTGCCAAGAAAGGTGAAAAGCAAGATCCTGGACGCAAATTTATTGTGTCTGATCTAGCGATTAAAGCCCGCTTTCATCTTAGTAAATTGCTTTCTTTTTTATTTGAAGTAGTGTTTTTCAAAGCGAAAGAATTGGAAAAATTGGAAATACCGTTTAAAACCGCAACCCCTGAAGCCTGGAAATTTTACCAAGAAACATTGATGTCGGGATAAAATTGATATTTAAAAGTTAAGTAATCTTTTCATATAAAATATAAACCTAATAAGCCACATATCAAAACTCAACATCCGCATTCCGATGAACAGTGCGCGCAGCAGAATCAGCGCAGAGATAGGACAAGAACAGTGCGGGTTCGTCAAAGAACAAGGAACGCGATATTCATTCTCAGAATGTTATCAGAAAGAGCGATACAGATGCAGAAGAACGTGTAGCTATGTTTCATAGACTACGCAAAGGCCTTCGACAAAGTACGCCACAAAGATCTGATGGAACTGCTCAGCAACCTCTATATATTCGGGAAAGATTTCAGAATAATCAAGAACCTATACTGGCAGCAAAGAGCATGCATACGCATAGGGAACGAGTTCAGTGAATATACAAAAATAGAATGGGGCGTAAGGCAAGGATGCGTCTTCTTACCGGACCTGTTCAACCTATACAGCGAGGCAATCCTGAGAGAATTTGGAAACCCTACTGGGATTTAGCGTTGGCAGCCATAATCTTAACAACATAAGATACGCAGATGACACAATACTGATAGCAGACACAGAAGTGAAATTACAAAATCTCCTACAGAAGCTAGCGACGGAGAGGGAGAAGAAGGGACTAGACATAAACTACAAGAAGACGCAATGCATGGTCATCAGTAAGAGGATGAGCCCGAAATGTGATCTAAGGGTCAGGAACATTGAAATCAAGCAGATGCGGAAGTTTAAATATCTGGGAAGCGTCTTGGCATAGGGCAGTAAGTGCGACACTGAGATCCGTGGGCGTATTGGGATGGCCAAGGACATATTCCGAAAGCTGGGCAGAATACGGCGAGAGAGGAGGATATCTTTGGTAGCAAAGAAAAGAATACTGAACTGTCACGTGACATCTGTCCTTCTTTACGGCGGCGAACGTTAGACGATTTCCTCAAAGATGAAGAAGAGACTCGAGGCGACAGAGATATAGTTCTACAGAAGGATGCTAAGAATATCATGGAACGAGCGTGTTTGAGCAACGATGAGATCTTAGAGAGGTTGCAAACAAGGAGGAGGCTAATACTTAATATCAGGAAGAGGCAGCTGAAGTTTCTGGGACACATTATGAGGAAGGAGGGTCTGGAGAATCTGATATTCAGGGAAAACAACGTGTGACATACCTGGCGGACTTAAGCAAGTGGATGACAGAATGTGGTCTGGGGTAGGAAGAAGAGAGAATTGTTGAGAGCTGCAAGGGATAGAGGGAGGTGAAGAGCCATGATCGCCTACGTGCTGAAAGGACGCGGAAAGAATATATATATATATATATATATATATATATATATATATATATATATATATATATATATATATATATATAAAAGTGAACATAGAAGTCAACACTTAGAGGCGACAGTCTGTTTCATGCTAGTGAAACAGACTGTCGCCTCTAAGTGTTGACTTCTATGTTCACTTTTATATTTACACACGCTCTATCTCTGATATTGCGCACTTTATCCCATAAATATAGCACACTTTAAGACTATATTTCTTCATATATATATATATATATATATATATGTATAAGTTGTACCATAAAAATGTACTCATTCTTTAAATCATAATAAATTAAGTGTTTATTGACTTGCAAGCAAGTTTAATGGTTAACATTAAGCGATATTAATGTTTATTGACTAATAAATAAGATAACGGTTTAAATTAAATTAAATTAACTGCAAGGGGACGAATAGAACAAACTGGCGCGTGATTAAAATCTAAATGTCGTTTTCAATCAAATTTCGACACCAATTAAATTTGGAAGATTAAAAACGAATAAAATTTATAGCAAACATGAAGAAGCACTATAAATGAACGAAAAAACGATTAGTGTTCTCCCACATATATATATATATATATATATATATATATATATATATATATATATATATATATATATATATATATATATATATATATATATGATTATCTTTTTTAAATTTATGATTCCATCGCGACACAGAAATTTCTACGTTTCGAAACTTGACTCGAGTCCTAAAGTTTAATTTCAATATTAAACTTAACATTTTGAGTACAGTTTCATTCTCAAGCGATGTCTAAGTTTAATATTGAAATTAAACTTTAGGGCTTGAGTCAAGTTTCGAAACAAAAATTTCTGTGTCGCTATGGAATTATATTTTTTTTAAATAATTGTAATTTAAGCTCTACTTCTGTATCGAGTACTGTTTTATAAAAATAAAAAAATTAAAATACTAAAGTACTTTGGATCATTAATCTAACTGCTCTTTCGTATTACTTCAATACACGCACACGCGCGCGCACATACAGTTACCCACCCATATATATATATATATATATATATATATATATATATTCTGATGTGCTTTCCTCTTTGGTGCTTCAATTTTACGAATTTAAATACAGTACTTGATTGGCAGTTAGGTCTCATAATTTTATAATTGAAATTACTAAATGTAACCGTAAATTCTATACTGAAATTTTATACTCTCGCAATTCTCGATCTTTTGGACGCTCTTCCGATTTTTTTGCTAATCCCGTTTGCCTCAGTGCTCAAATCGTCTTCCTTGTTGTGAAAGGATTAATATATATATATATATATATATATATTAATCCTTAAGTGAAAGAATTTTGAGGAATTATAATAATCATATAGTAATTCATTGAGTCTCGAAGAATCCTCAACAGAATGCAGAAAGCACTGGGCGCTTGCGTTGCATCGAAACAATCAGGGGTTGATTCTCGGTAATGGATGAGCACTGCAGATGAGATACAACTAGGGCGAAACGGCTGACCAATGCTTTCTGCATTCTGTTGAAGATCCTTCTTGACTCGATAAAAAAGACAATATATATATATATATATATATATTTCTTGAGAGGTTACTTTTAGTAGATAATCATATTTGAACAGACGCTACGTTTTATTTTAAACAGTATTTATTTTGTCTGCCAGCCTGCACGCTGATAAATTCTGTTACAAAAAAAACTATGAGCATGGGCTCGCTGAATTAGATTCTTGCGAAAATTGTGGTGGTTGGTTTTGCACAATCCTTCATCACTATAATTAAATCTTATACGCGAATTGTCTGGCTGTTTGCTGTTAGGAACTGAGCTGCTGGAAACTCATATGACGAAGGCGAAGAGTAATCCATTATATATATATATATATATATATATATATATATATATATATATATATATATATATCTTGAAACATTATTTTTCGTGGATACAATTATTTGAGTAGATGCTCTGTTTTATTTTAAACAATATTTATTTCGTCCTGAACTCTAATAAATTTTGTCAAAAAAAAAGCTTTGCTTTATACACTAAAATGATGATTGAAATAATAAAAATATGTCGGCTTAAAAATATAATTCATTAACAGATATATATATATATATATATATATATATATATATATATATATATATATATATTAAATTGTGTGTATTTAGGCAGCATTTTTTCATTGATGCATGTTTCATTAAATAATATAGACACGTTTTGTCTATTTATTTTATGTAAATTCTTTTCATATCGTCTGATAAGCTTAATAACATTATCATTAAATGAAGAAAGAAAATCACAATACTGATACATATTTTTTAATCCTTTCTAAGCTTTCGGCTTACATAAGCCATTATCAAAAATTACAATTACATTACAATATATTAAGCAATACACGGACAAGACAGTGATGATAGTCTGTTTCTGTTTACCTGGAAGATTTCCAAGCAACGACAAACTCGTGCATATAAGATGCTGGAAGCGAAAATTTCACCGCAGCTCATGACGTCACACATGACCGCGCGAGAGTGAATTCGAGAAGTATTAAGTATGGGAAGCCGTTGGTATACACCAATGGATTCTATTACCAATTATAGGCATTTAAGAATATTTGTGGAGATTTCATAGTTTATTTTGTTCAGGTTAGGTTTCAACTGCTTTATGTACATAGCTTCAAGAATTTTTAGATTTTGTTTATTGTTTTCATGTTTAAGTATAGTTGTGTTTTCAACAAGGATTTTCCGGAATTGTGTATGCGGCCAAACATGTTGTTTTAAATGCCTAAAAATGTTAGAGTTATCATTCAAATGTAGTGTCAAGCGTCATGAAAGCGAGTTTGTGGTGTGACCAACATAAATATTATTTAATTCGTTGGAGATACAATCTCTCAAAGGGCACTTGAATTTGTAAACTATGTTGGTTTTTTGCAAATCGCTAACCGGGGAAGAAGAATCATTGCGAATAATTGAGTTGGATATACTAGATTTAGTGTAGTATATGATTAAATTAATTATTTTGCTAGGATCTGTTGTAGATATATTAGTATTTACTAATTTTTTAGTATATTTTCATCTTGCTTATAATTAGTATGCATTTGATTACGATATAGGAGATTAATATGTTTGAGATTAGTAGAAGCAGTATTATGTACTATTTGCTTAGTATTGAGATTTCTAAGAAAGCATCTGATTTGTTCATCAACTATATAGTTTGGAAAGCTATTTTTTAATAAGTGTTTGTTTTATATTCTTTAGTTCACTGTAAAATGTCTGTTTTGTGGATGAATTATTTTCTGCACGATGTATTAGATTTTTTATAATTACTATTTTGTAGTCAAGTGTACATGAATTTATGCTGGTAGGTTTTTTGTATGGCGAAATAGTAAATTTGTTATTATTTGTGTTTATCAATAATGCAAGGAAGGGGATTTTATTATTATTATTGAGTTCATACGTGAATTTAAAGACAGAATTATTTTGGAAACGTTTTTGAAGTTGAAGTATTTCATCTATATTTTCAACTAATATAAGGATATCATCAACGTATCTTAGGTAGATGGATGGTTTTTTAAAATCTGTAAATATCTTAGATAGGATTCGAAAAATATGTATCAATATTGTAATTTTCTTTCTTCGTTTAATGATAATGTTATTAAGCTTATCAGACGATATGAAAAGAATTTACATAAAATAAAGACAACACCTGTCTATATTATTTAATGAAACATGCATCAATATATATATATATATATATATATATATATATATATATATATATATATATATACTACCACCTCCTTGAGCAGAATATAACTGTACTATTGTGAGTGTGTGCGGATCTATGTAAGGTAGATCAGTAACTCCGTAGGCTCATGCTCTTAGTTTAATCTTTGAATGTTCGACAGAAATTGTATAATGTTCGATCTACTACGTGATTAAAATTTACTACTGAATTAAGTGCATTAACAAGGAAGGAAATTATATTAAAAATACTTTCTGCATGCGTGTTTTTTTGTTGATTTGTTTTTACTGTTCATTATTAAACTATGTACTTACCAACTTACACACGGACGTAATATATATATATATATATATATATATATATATATATACATATATATATATATATATTACGCGCGTATGGAAGTCGGTATATATATATATATATATATATATATGATAAAAATATAGTTTTATCTAGATTTAAGGTATGCTATATGTATGGGTTAAAGTATTCGATATCAGGGATAGAGTATATGTAAATACAAAAGTGAACATTGGAGTCAACACCCAAAGGCGACAGTCTGTTTAATGCCTAAACGCAATCGTTGTGTCCATTTTTACACACTCACTCACACACACACACACACACATATATATATATATATATATATATATATATATATATATATATATATTTATATTTATATATATATATCCTCTCAAGTTCACGAACCAATGTCTCAGTGTTGTTACAAAACTGATTAAGAAAGACGCCGCAGTTTTATTTTTCCAAGTAGTTTCACTCACAGCCATTAAAACATTAATAATAAAAAAATATAAATGAAGTTACATCCCTTACATTTTTTAACTTTAATTTTTAAATTGACTATAACGGAGCGCGTTTCATGCGCATTTACAAAAAAATCACAATTATCAGTTACATTATTTTTTTTGTTGTTGTAGAAATTCATCCCTGAAGATGGTCTTAGATGCGATTGAAAGTACTTGGGTAAATAAAAGAAAATCTAAAACTACGGCGTCTTTCTTAATCCCTTTTGAAACAACAATAAAAATTAATCCGTGAACTTGAAAGGATTAAAATAAAAAAAACAAATAGACGTATTTCTAGATTATTCAAGCAAACATACGTGAATGAAGAAATCCTGCCGAAATATATATATATATAGAGAGAGGGGGGAGGGGGGAGAAAGAAAGAAACAAACAAAGAAAGTTGCTAAGAAGTATGTTATTTAAACAGCACGTACGCGTACTAGTACGGAAGATACATACTTCTCCCTTTGTGATTATGACTGGATTTTTACGGTTCAATTAGAGGAATTTAGGGTAGCCCTTCATGTATTGAAAAACAAAGATATGAAAAGGTAAAGGCATGGCTAGCTTAGGTGTTAAATCGCTATATACGAATATGCCATCTGACAAATATCTATTTTTTCTAAAGAACTACCTCACTAAATTCAACGTAAACCTTCTTCTGACGACAAACAAAATCATAAAAAATTGTCGACTTTGTCATAACCATTTTTTTTCTTCATTTACAATAATAGCAATAATAATAATATTTCACTTACAAATTCAACTTACCTATAGGTTTTCCCATCAGCGATGTTTTAACCTCAGATCAAAGTTTTTCAAACACTGATCACATATTGTTTTAATATTTTTACAACAATCTTCTACAGAAGGATGCTAAGGATATGATGGACCAAGCATGTCAGCAACGATGAGGTCTTAGATACGTTACAAACAAGGATAAGGCTTATACTTAACATCAGAAAGAGGCAGCTGAAGCTTCTGGGACACATAATGAGGAATGAAAGCCTAGAGAATCTGATACTCACGGGTCAAATAGAAATGAAAGAGAGACAAGGGAAAGCAGCGCGTGACGTACCTGACGAGCGTGAGCAGGTGGATGACAGAATGTGGTCTGGGGGAGGAAGCAGAGTGAAGGAGCTTGCTGAGAGCTTCAAGGGATTGAGGGAGGTGGAGAGCCATGATCGCCTACGTCCTGAAAGGACATGGCACATAAAAAGAAAAAAAAACATAATTGAAATCAAAATAGATCTTGACACATATGAATATATAACAACACATTTATACACAGAGATAAAGAATTGACTTGGACGATTCGTTTAAGAACTTTCCAAAGTACTTACAGCCTGATCCAAAAGTCGATGGTTTACCAGCAAAATGCCAGACGCTTTTTCTTAATTTGATCTTAGGATCGCTCTTCTTATTCTTTTCACTTTTTTTTAATCAATTCACCCCAAGCAAAGCGATAATGTTACTAAGACGCAAGTTGCAATTGGGAGTGAAATAGCATGAGAAGATTTTAAAAGAAAACCGGAAACTCTATCCTAAATAAAAACAAAAAAACAAGTGTTAAACCTCTACTCCTGCGAAACTATCTACTCCTATCGGGATAAAAAAAAAATACTAAATAAAATTTCAGACTTTAGGTGAAGAGGTCAGAGTAGAGAGGAAGTAACATTTAGAAGAAACCGATAACCCAATCCTAAATAGAAAACAAGGGAAAAACCTCTACTTCTGTTCAAAACATCGGAGAGGAGTGTGAACCGGGCGATAGACGGATCTATCCACTCCTGTTGAGGAAAAAGGTAAAAAGTAGATAAAATTTCAAAGTTTAGGCGGATTCGTTGGAGGTACAGATTTGAATTAGATTTTAGAAGGAACCGGTAACTCAATCCTAAATAGAAAACATGGGATAAACCTCTACTTCTGTTCAAAAGACAGGAGAGGAGTGTGAACCGGGCGATAGGCGGACCTATGCACTCCTTTTGAGGAAAAAGGTAAAAAGTACATAGTAAATAAAATTTCAGAGTTTAGGCGGAGACGTTAGAAGTATAAAGTTGAAGTAGATTTTAGACGGAACCGCTAACCTAATCCTAAATAGAAAACAAGTGATAAACCACTAATACCGTTCAAAACCGGAGAGGGGTGTGAACCAGACGATAGGTGGACCTATATATTCCTACTGATGTAATGAAAGAAATAATCAATAAAAGTTCAAAGTATAGAGTTGTAGATTTTAGAAGGAACCGGTAACCCAACCCTAAATAGAAAACAAGGAATAAATCTCTACTCTTGTTCAAATATAAAATTGCTAGTAAATTTATTTGTCATACTTCACAAGCGATTATGAACTTCTATAAATCGATTTCACTTTCTGGTACTGTGCCTCATCTCATCTTTTCTGTTCCTGCACTTTTACCATTCTCAAACTATATAGAAATAAACTAATTTTCTTTAATTTGACACAGCTCCTGTCGATTTAAAGAGTAGATTGTACATCATATTTTGAAAAGCAAGTCATATTCCAATTGTAAAAAAAAAATACCCTTCATTTCATTAAAAGTTAAATGATATGACTTCACAATCTGCAAACCTTTCACAGTTGTCCAGCCTGAAACATTCGCAACGATCACATATTTTTAACGAACGTAGATTTTTTTGGCAAATATAGACTTTCGTTTCCGAAAAAAAAAAAACGGAGTATCAAAAGGACAATTTTCCTATGACACCGTTTTTATTTAAACCACCTTCCCCCTTCGGCAATGTTTATTGTTTTAAAAGGCAAGAATTAGAATTGTAATGAAAACTAACCTTATGATGTAAGTAAATTTATACTGTTTTTTTTTTTTTGTTCTTGAAAATTTACTACATAAATATTTAATGCTATTTATTTATTAAATTGTTTGTTTACACTATTTAAGAAACTAATACGAACATACAAAACATAAAATACACTCTTATTTTAAGCAGTTTAAGCTAAAGCCTTCTTTTCAATATATGTATACGCTATCATTTCGGATATTTTCCTTATTCTATTAAAACACTTCCCATGTATTTAAATTTTCAGACTTCTTGATTTTAGTTCATAGTTCGCATCTTTGTAGTTCGTCTTGCTGACAACTATACGTCCCCTGACCTTACAATAGTCCTTTCTTCTCGATTTCCTTTACTATCTTCTTTGTAAGTTCCTACGGTTTCTTTTCCATGTCTGATATCAAAATTGTGTGATCTGCATATCTGATGATGTTAATATTGTGTCTGCCAATAATAAAGTCTATAGGCGCTTCTAATTATCTCAGAAACGCCTCACTGTAAATGTTGAACAAGTCCGGCGAGAAGACACATCCTTGTCTTACGCCTCTTTCTATTTTTGTGTATTTACCGTATTCATCTTTTTATCCGTATGAAGGTGGTTTTCTCTTAAGAGAAGTTTTGGATTATTCTAATATCTCTCCTAAATAAATGTAGCTTACATTGCAGTTCAAATAAGATTAAAAGTGGAAGTAATAGATAGATAATATTTTTTCATCTTTGAAAATGCTGTATTTATTCTAAATATCAATTACTTTTTTAAGAAATTATATATATATATAGAGAGAGAGAGAGAGACACACAGACAGAGAGAGAGACATAGATAGATAGATAGATAGATAGATACCCCCTATTCTCTCTTGACTGACTATAGATAGTCTTTTTCTTCCTTAGACATTTCTATAGTAAAATCATTTGCAATGCATTTTGTAGTTAAAAACTCAATTGCAATGTATATCTATTGAAGTGAGCGTAGCAAAAGGGTATATATATATATATATATATATATATATATATATATATATATATATATAATGTGTGTGTGTGTGTGTGTGTGTGTGTGTGTGTGTGTGTGTGTGTATACAAGACAGAGTTACTGTGCAATATGTTGTATTTTGCGGGAGAAGGGCCGCCCCAAGCGGCACACACGCCACTGATTATGCAATTATCAACCCCATTCTGCCTGTTGCTCTCGCTTGCCGTAATTCCTCAGCACTAACAGTCCCATTTTTCCATAATTTTGAATGCAAGGCATCCAGATTAGGCGCCGAAACTTATATATTTTAAGTATAAAACAAAATACAGAATTTGTGGCTTAAACACGAAATGTTTTTCTTGCATACAACGGATACAAATATAGACATCGCTAAAATATACCAGCCATATTGTTTTCATTTGTTATTTGTCACTTCCGGTATCCAACCTCGGATCTTTCAAAATTTGTAACGATTGATTATTCCTTATGGTAGTACTCTGCCTTTTTCTTTTAGCTAATGAATATTTTCTAGATTGGATTCAGTGCGAGATTAACAATTTTACCAGTGGATTTTATACAATAGTCTTGTCAGGGGGCATTTTTGGAACCATTAAAACACAGCAAAGATCAGGGAACTGCTGTAGAAGAATCAATAATAATAATAAAAATAAAAAAAAACATCCTTTTAAGTTCCACAGATTTGACTGCCAACTGGATGAAAATAATCTGATCCTCTGCACATGAACGTGATTAATTGGGGAACATCGTCGTCGGATGTCGAAAGGGTTTTTTTTTCTTTTAAATTTTAAGGGTGAGGCAGCCGAAGCGACTTGGGGGTCTCAACTAGACAATGAGTATACTCTCAATCGGAAACCGTTACCCAGCCTGAATGCAATGTACTGCTTTTATTAAAACATGTCGCCATATCGCCCACATTTGGCTGCTGTCCATGTGCCTGATACGCTTGCATCAGACTGCTTGTCATGATGGTTATACTGGGCTTCGTATATTTGTACCCCAATCTCACTTAGTTGGTTGTGCCGGTCTCTCACTCAATAATAATAATAATAATAATAATAATAATAATAATTTGGCTGTGATGCATATGCCTGGTATACCTTTATCATATCGGTTGTCGTCATTTGTAAATTCATCTTCGTATATTTGTATCCCAATGTCACTTTGTTGGCGTGCAGCTTTTTCAATAATTATAATCCCACCCTGTTTCAGAAACTCCAACTAAAATCAATGTTAGTTTTTTGTTTTTTTGTTTATTTGGTGGGGGTGTTAGGTCTTTATGCCTGCTTTGAATACACATCCTTATCATTTCTCGTTTTTTGTTTTTTTCAGTGCAATCAAGTAATTTGGTAATCCTTCCCATGATGCCTCTCTCCAATGGCGCTTTCTTCGGTGAACCACTCCCACTTTGCTCCACCCTTACCAGTCTGTATGGGCAGTATCTCGAGAACCAGCGGGCGTACTTGCCCGGCATGTGCTACCCATCGTCCAACTTCGGTGGACAGGGTTACTCGTTCAGCGTCCTCTCCGAACTGGACAAACGGGAACAACACCAAAAACCACCTTATTCGTACATCGCCCTCATTGCGATGGCGATCAAGAACGCCCCCGACCGAAAGATAACTCTGAACGGTATTTACCAGTTCATCATGGAGCGCTTCCCCTATTACCACGACAACAAACAAGGCTGGCAAAACTCTATCCGTCACAACTTGAGCCTCAACGATTGTTTCGTGAAGGTCCCACGCGAAAAGGGAAAGCCTGGAAAAGGCAACTATTGGACGTTAGATTTAAACTGTGAAGAGATGTTTGAAAACGGAAATTATCGTCGCCGAAAAAGGCGCGTAAAGACGTGTATCAAGCATCCGGCACAGCACACGCCTTCGCGGCATTCACTCTCTGCTACTGAACAACTGCCAAAAATGGAACAAGCCTGCGATGTTCTGACCTCCCCTTCCTCTTCGAGGTCATCTTCTTCGCCTGCGTCAACGTCCCCATCACTGTCGTTGCTAAGAAACGGTCACAAGTGGCCAATCAATTCGCTAGGTCCGATTTCGGATCGGTTTGAAACGGATATTGAACAAGAAAATAAAAAGATGGCGTTGGCTTTGTCCGTTATGAGGTCCTCTTCTGCAGGGCCCGCTTTCGTGCCTTCCAGCTGTGTCTCTGTTCCGATCTCGATTTCTGAAAGTGATATATCGCAGACAGCGTCCTCTCTTTCTTTGTCTTCCGCGACACTCGGTCCGTCGTCACCATTCTTACGACTTGAGGTTTCAACCCACCTGACCGGTCATCATCAGTACTTGAAGAGAAATAGCAGCAACAACAAAAACGAAGATAATAGTAATGTTATTACAAATAATGATGGTCTTCAGGAATTAGAAAAACAGCCACAAGTTAAAAAAGAGTCAGAAGAATGGCCGAAATCAACAGACGAGAACGTGCCTTCTTTGTATTTGCCTGCTTCAACAATTAACAACTCCCATCCAGGCACATCGGCACCAGACTCACTCTCCCCGACGGAGGGAAACTCTGGGGGCCGCAATAACAGCCAAACTCCGCAAAGCACGTCCTCTGCAAAATGCGCGGATTCGAACAGACATTTTGGGTGGGAAAACGACCAGCAACAAGATGAGATCATTGATAAAAGACGCGATGATCAGGAAGAGAATGAACATCACGCAAGGGAAAAGTTCACAAATTCACGTTCTTCTCCTTCCAGAGAATCTTGCTGCCAAGAGAAAAGCAGTCAGAAGCTCTTGCCCAATTCCCTGACCGAACATTCCCTGCTGCCTGTGACAGCAGACACTTCAAGCATAGACCAAGAGTTAACCCAGTTTGAAACATTCAATCCCCTCACCGAAGAACACCGGCATTCGTGCACCGCTCGCGCACCTAGATGTGCAGTAAGTTCGATTGCAGCCGGACGAGCCGAAACGGTAGCCGGAAGTTGCAATGGAGACGCTTGTGTCGCGCGAGAAAATAAGATCTTCAAAAAGTTTAGCATCGACAGCATCATGAGTAGAGATTCCGATCACGAAACGCTGAATGAGAAAATGAAAGCAAAAGTAGACTGTTCAGGATGTCAAAAATGTAATGAAGTTAGCTGCCATAGAGACGACGCCCAGACCGTCCCGTCAGAAAATCACTGCTCTGAAGATCCCGGGGAGGGTGTCACTTCGGATTGCTTACTTCAGAAGCAGAGACCCGAGCTCAGCGAGACTTCGTCATTCAAGCAAGAACGCGTGGTAAGTGAAAACGAGTGTGCCGATGAGAGGCGAGAAATTGCACCAGTTAACACCAATAAGAAGAAAAAGACCAGAAGCCAAGAAGAGGTGGAAAACGATGCAACTCAATCTGCTGCCTCAGCGAGTTCAAGTTCGTGTACTCGAGAAACGACGACAGCAAAAAGATCGGACATTTTCGATAAAATTCCCAGCCCTCCACCGAAGGTCATCGATTTAACTCTGCCGAAATCTCCCAAGTTTGCCTCCCGCCTCGCCGCGGATCTGGCCGCCGTAAGTGGCCGGGCACCGCCATACGACATATCATCAGCCTTTACAATTTCTCCGAGTTTACCCTTGTCCTTGCAACACCCGTCAGCGGGATTCGGATTCGCTCCTGCCTCGGCCATGTGTTCGCCTATCGATCGGATGTTAGCCCTCAGGGCTTGCCAAACGCAAGCTCTTCACCCTGGACTACAAATCGGAACCGGTGGCGCACATACCGGAAGCGCGTTTAACAATTTAACTCCACTTCTTTTTCAGTATTCGACGGCAGCAGCTGCGGCCGCTGCTGCTGCAGCGACTGTCAATCCCACGTTGGTTGGTAGTCCATCATATCCACTGAACCCATTTGGACTTCCTCTGTCTTTGGATGCTAAAAATTGGACGTTTGGGCAGGAGTTTCTTCGAACAAACAGCCAACCGTGACATATAGCAAAATTTATATACCATACATACATACATATATATATATATATATATATATACACACATATACAAATATAAAGTTTGCCACTTAGCTGATTGGTGAAAACTTCAGCATCCCGACACCAGAGTTTCGTAGACGGACCCTCCAGTAATCACTCCGTCCACTCGTCAGGGCTATTAGCAATTGACTGTTTATATTTCTGGATTTTCTTTCTTTTATATATGCACTTTTCATTGGTGCAAGGTTGATTTTTTCTCATATATATATGTACACACACACACACACACACACACACACACATATATATATATATACATATATATATATATATATATATATATATATATATATATATATTGAAACTCTAACAACTATGCTGAGTAAGGATATTTTTTTAAATCTTTTTTATTGAAATTTCCATTTTGATTGTTTGGACAGGTTCTGAACAGACAATGAAATAATATATACTATGTGGCTTACCCTACACTATACTCCGGGAAAATATATGTGCAATGCAAATTTCTAAACGTCTCACACGCATACACACACGCACACAAACACACACTCACTTCTAACGCGCGCATAACACACATACACACACACAAAAAAACTTACGCGTAATTATATATTCATATAACATTTTATTTAAATTCTTACATTTTTCACCTATGTATTTCAGTTTTGTGCCGTCTATATGGTATATTCCTGCTTCAGGTTTAATACTGTTATCATTAATTTTCTTTCTTTTTTTTCTTTTTTTTTTTTGTTCGAATTTCTGGGATGAGTTGTTATTTACATGTGAACTATTATCTTAATATTTGTTGTTATTATCACAACTCTTCGGCCGTTTGTCCACTAGTCTTCATCAGATACTTGTCGATTTGAGTAACCTTGAAGGAGAATTGAACTGAACCCTTTATTTAATCTACGAAGTAAATTATTCTCGTTCCGCTAACTAGGTCCGGGGATAACTATTTTGTTTTGTGTCAAATCTCTTAATGGTTTTGAAGTAATTGTATCAAATGTTTATATTAAATTTAAATAAATTCTTTCAGTTATTTATGTTTTGTTGTGGATTTTGTAAGCTTTCCTCTTAGCAATGTATATGAAATAATTAAAATACTGGAGGACTCTAATGGTGTTTTCAGTGTATTTTTCTTCACCGTGTAAATATTCTAAAATCCACAAAAACAAAAAAGAGATATCGAAGACAAAACTATGAACAAAATACTCCCTACCAACTCAGTAATTGACTATAATTAAACAGAATTTGTCTAAATTCAGGATAAAATAAAATTTGCCACAACTACTTTAAAATCAATAAGAGAGTAAATCAATACAAAACAATAACAACATTGAACCTGAAGCAGAAGCTTACAAAATTGACTCTAGAAAATTACTCCAAAAATATACAAGTGAAATATATATATATATATATATATATATATATATATATATATATATATATATATATATATATACTCTACTCTCCCTACGTCGAATTCGACGTATGAGGTTCAAACAGATCAGTTCCGAGAAACCAACAGCCCGACGTCAGCACGAGATTTGATTATAGTACTGAAGATTTTATGCTGAACCAGCCACACTTTTTGAAGGGTCAAATACAGAGACCTGGTGCACTACGCATATATATATATATTTTTAACATGTTGTGTTGAATGTTAAAGACAACATAGTCCTGCATATTTTCTTTTGAATTTTCTCATATTTTCTAATGACACTTTTTTTTTAAAAATTGTATCGAAATAAATATTGTCCGTACGATAACCGAGTACTTTCGAACATCATTGTTCATCTTCAGGGTCAAAATTTTTAGTCAATTTTATGCAGGACGATGTTGTCTTTAACATTCAACACAATATGTTTAAAATAAAAATTGCTGCCAAATTACACACACACACACACACACACATATATATATATATATATATATATATATATATATATATATATATATATATATATATATATATATATATATATACTCGTTTATCATGCGACTTTTGAAGACCTAATTTTGAACCTAATTTGACTACAGTAAATGCATATATACTTTGGTCAACGGCGTAGCTAGGGCCAGGAGTACATAAGCTAATTTTATATCTCGTATAAGATTCGACCGCTTTAAAATTAGCTGCAAAATTAGGTCTTCAAATGTATACGCGAGTATATACGGGATATATATTTTTTTAATCAATTTCACCCGATTCAAGGCAGTAAAGCCACTAAGACACAATGGATTACTGGGTGTGGAAGAATTAGAGACAGAAACATTATTAATGAGCGAGAACAAAAGGAGTAATCAGGAGGACAGTATATAGCGATTTACATTGCATTTAAATTTTTGCAGATTAAAATTAGCTGGAAAACACGGGACAGGACGGCATTTTCAGATTTTTCCAGCATTTCAAACTGTTTGCATAGAATTTACAGTTACATCTAGCCAGCACAACTGTGAATTAATGAGATCTTGACGCCGGGTCTACTACTGCGCTCAAATTCCAAAAGTCTTGGTACCATAGCGAAAAGCTCATCCAAAAAATTACCATGAAAGTATTTATGGAAAAGGCACAGGGAGGCAACCTTACAGCGGTTGGAAAATGACTGAAGCTGAGTTGCCAGATTAGGACTAATAATATTGTTGATTATTCTCTTTGGATTTTATTAACGAGTTCTACATAGATAACAGGATCCCCGGACCATATGTGGCAGCAATATTCTAAGCATGGATGAATCGTAGACTTAGAGATATGTTGTGTATATATATATATATATATATATATATATATATATATATATATATATATATATATATATATATATATATATATAGTCAAACCTAATGAGCCAGACACACCTACCAAGGTTTCACTTAGGCAGATCGTCAGGGTCGACTGGCTAAAGAGACAACAGAAAACGGCGTATATATAGAGACGACCACCAAGACAACACCACGTGACCAAGTAAGAGAAAAAAAAAAAAAAAAAAAAAAAAAAAAAAAGGGAAAAAAGAAGAAAGAAAAGCGACAACGGGGGGGGGGTTATAGATTTATTCAACTAACTAAAAGGAGAGGGGATAATTAAAAAAAAAAAAAAAAAAACCCAAAACAAACAATAATGATAACGCTACAATCGGGAGAGAGAAACTTATTTCAGTAACCAAGCATTTCTGTGTCTACATTTGTTAAGAATCTCGGTTTTGGAATTTAGTAGATCATCAGGTGTATTATATAAAGCTATAGCTAATTTTTCCTCGGTGCATAGCTTACAGAACTTATGGCCCGCTTTATACTTAGTGCATCTTTTTAATATTTCCCATTTCAGGATGGGGTCCTTGCTACCTTGTCTGATTTGCCATATATAGCTAGATAATGTAGTGCTATGTTTAGTTTTTTCATTTTTAAAACTACTCATATGATTATAATATCTTTTTTTAAAGGTATCCTGAGTGGCTCCTATATACACTTTAGGGTTTATGTCGTCTATATCCTTGTAAATTTTCGCCTGATAGACCACGCATTCTTGTTGACATTTACCCTGTAGGGGACATGCATTTTTATTCCTACAATTGCAACTGGGGAAACTAATGCGTGGATTGTCCCTAGTCTTTTTCTTATTATGTCCACTAATTAAAGTCTCTACATTAGGCATGCATTAGGCATGCAGCAATAACTAAGTTTTACATTGTTTTTGTTAAATATCTTATGCAACTTAGTTTTCTTGGGGAAATTCTGCTCTAATAGGTTAAAAAATATTTTACCAATTCTCGAAAATGCGTTTATCCGATCGGATAAACGCATTTTCGATGCTAATAAAATAGTTTATGAGGAAGCCCTACATAAGTGTGGACACAAACAAAAATTGGAATACATTAACATAGATAATAACACTGGAACTCAGAACAAACGCAATAACAGGCATAGAAATATTTTGTGGTTTAACCCACCATTTAACTTAGCCGTAAGAACGAGAATTGGTAAAATATTTTTTAACCTATTAGAGCAGAATTTCCCCAAGAAAACTAAGTTG
>OZ038485.1:36739060-36764060 GCA_964036315.1 Acanthosepion esculentum | reverse complement strand
TATCTCCCTTAGTTATGGTGATACATTATATTTGCTAGAACAATGGCAAACTTTTCCAAGATATTTATGAAGGCAAGAGTTGAAAAGACCGTTTTCTTTGTCCATTGCTATAAGAGAGAAGAATTTCAATGAACTTGCATTAATGAATTGAATATTTTCAATGAAATGACTCATACCTGCGTTAAGTCCTTTCAAAATCAATCTTCTATGTGATATGTCACTTCTGGACATGAGCGACCATAGGTCTCCACAATTTCTTCTCCTTGTAGCCCATGGCATTGTTTGAAAGAAAATATTCGATTGGAACTTACGCCTTACTAAAGAAATATAAAAAGAATGTGTGTGGTTCGCAATGTACGTGACGTGACGTGTCTTAGCTGGTAAGGTTAAAGTTAGGAGAACTAAGGAATATAGATCTTCTGAACATTTTCAAATAGCGATAGAGGCTTACAATGTTTCATCTGTAGGAAAGGGGTTGTTAGATGGAAAACAATTCATTGCTCACAATGCCGCGTCGATGCTTTTGGACTATACCCCTATTTTCCCTGGTGTTCCGACAACATGAATTTAAGCGTGATACTAGGTTGGCATCTAAGTCCCACCCTTTTACTGTTAAAACAGTTAAATGTAACAGCCTCTTCTACTTCAATAGTTTATTCCCTCGGACTTCCCGACAGTGGAACTCCCTTTCTTTTACTTGCTTCCCTGATAACTACAATCTTCAAAAATTTAAATGCCATGCCCCTTCGCATTTCTTGCTTCCCTGATAACTACAATCTTCAAAAATTTAAATGCAACGCCCCTTCGCATTTCTTGCTCCCCTGATAACTACAATCTTAAAAGATTTAAATGCAACGTCCCTTCGCATTTCTTGCTCCCCTGATAACTATAATCTTCAAAAATTTAAATGCAACGTCCCTTCGCATTTCTTGCTCCCCTGATAACTACAATCTTCAAAAATTTAAATGCAACGTCCCTTCGCATTTCTTGCTCCCCTGATAACTACAATCTTCAAAAATTTAAATGCAACGGCCCTTCGCATTTCTTGCTTCCCTGATAACTACAATCTTCAAAAATTTAAATGCAACGTCCCTTCAGATTTCTTGCTCCCCTGATAACTACAATCTTCAAAAATTTAAATGCAACGCCCCTTCGCATTTCTTGCTCCCCTGATAACTACAATCTTAAAAGATTTAAATGCAACGTCCCTTCGCATTTCTTGCTCCCCTGATAACTATAATCTTCAAAAATTTAAATGCAACGTCCCTTCGCATTTCTTGCTTCGCTGATAACTACAATCTTCAAAAATTTAAATGCAACGTCCCTTCGGATTTCTTGCTTCCTTGATAACTACAATCTTCAAAAATTTAAATGCAACGTCCCTTCGGATTTCTTGCTCCCCTGATAACTACAATCTTCAAAAATTTAAATGCAACGCCCCTTCGCATTTTTTGCTTCCCTGATATCTACAATCTTCAAAAATTTAAATGCAACGCCCCTTCGCATTTCTTGCTTCCATGATAACTACAATCTTCAAAAATTTAAATGCAACGCCGCTTCGCATTTCTTGCTCCTCTGATAACTACAATCTTCAAAAATTTAAATGCAACGTCCCTTCGGATTTCTTGCTTCCATGATAACTACAATCTTCAAAAATTTAAATGCAACGTCCCTTCGGATTTCTTGCTCCCCTGATAACTGCAATCTTCAAAAATTTAAATGCAACGTCCCTTCGGATTTCTTGCTCCCCTGATAACTACAATCTTCAAAAATTTAAATGCAACGCCCCTTCGCATTTCTTGCTTCCTGATAACTACAATCTTCAAAAATTTAAATGCATTTAAATTTTTGACGATCAAAGTTGGCCGGAAAGCATAGAGCCGGATGAGAGTTCCACAAGCGAGAAGTGCGAGAAAAGAAACTCTTAGCATAGAACCTACGGTTACATCTAGATAATTCAACTGTAAATTGATGATACCTTGTTGCCAATCTAGTCCTTAGTTATACCATTTCACGGCTAAGATCCGTCATGTTACGCACACTGGAACCAATCGTCCGTTTTCCCTTCCGTTAGTATTCCGTTAGTAAGGAAGAGGTTCCATTCGGGCTATTTCTTTCCAAGAACGGTTAGTTTATGGAACAAACTCCCGAGAAGATGTTCTCGTAATCTCTACAATCTTAACCTTTTCCCGTCTAGGTTCAATCGTTATCTTTCCGACATATCCTCATAAATTGTATTCCTTTACTTCACTTGCTTCCCTGATAACTACAATCTTCAAAAATCTAAATGCAACGTCAATCGTCATCTTGTGATGCCTAGAACCCCATACTTCTTTTTATTCTTTCCTCAACGCCTCCGTACCCAGTCTTTTCTTTATCTGTGACGACCCCCCCCCCCGCGCGCCTACTAATGACACTTTTGCCTTGCTTGGGGTGAAATGCTTATAAAAATATCAAGACTGAAAAATGAAAACCTGGCAACTCCGACATAAATATGGCATCAGTACTCTATTTTCTGTCTCTTGTAAAGCGAGAATATAATGGGCGGATTCGTGAACTTTATGGAAAGGTAAAAAGAACCGACCATTTTTCCAGCATCTTTAGAGATAGATCGTATATACGGGTTCCACTGGAGTCCTGGGGTGAGCGTCCCAACAGGCGTTCAAAGCATGGGGGACATTTTAGAGAACACCCAGTTCATTGCCGTAGGCGGAAATTCAGATGATGCTCGGTGATGATAACAAGTTTGGTTTTTGAGGTACTGAATGTGACCAGCCATTTTTCCCCCTCCCATTGAACTGTTAGAGCTTGATCAGAGAAGAGATCAGCTTTCAGACTGATATAGATTTTTGAAGGTGCACCTATAAAGCGTTGTCTCATCTGCATAGATATTCACAAGAGATCGGAGTATGCTCTTAGGTGAATCACTAATATAAAGCAGGAAGATGGTTGGACCGAGAAAAGACCCTTGGAGTGGGGGCTCCTACAATGATCTCACGGGTCTCCGCGAACTGGCCATTAGCAATTGGCTGTTAGGAAGAAGTTGATACTTGAGAAAAGTCTTCTAGTCAAAGCTAAGCTAGGTCAGAGGATAATTTAGCTGCCACTCTGGTCATCTACAGTCTTGGAGGTGCACCCATATACCGTTGCATCATCTGCATAGATATTCACAAGAGCTTATATTCTCGATAGTTGAGAGAAAAGATACTTTCAGTACAATCTGGTATGTGCCCTGAATAGTGTCTTAATACGCGTGTTCCTGCGTATATTATAAATTGAGTATCGTTTGGGAAGATAAAATGAACATTTTTTCCCAGATCATCAGTTAAATCAGTGGTTGCCAACCAATGGTCCACTGGTAGTCCGTGCAAAATTTTTAATGGTCCGCAGAAAAATTGCGACATTATTTTAATTTTTATGAAGCTTCAGATTCGAAAATGACGCGTAACAAAACTTATTATGGACGGTATATATGTTGGTTTTCTAAGCGTAGCTTAGATGTGGCACAGGGCCAAAAGTATGGGGTATCCAGTGAGGATCAAACTCACTAGTCAGTCGTAACTGTTTTAGCGAGACAAGCCATTACACCACGCCGAGGTGCCCAATTATGGATGGTATATATGTTCAAGTCCTTATGTAATCTCGAAATAAACACCAGCACACAAGTACTCAAATGTGACATCATCCAGCCATCGTATAACCTAACATGACTTGTAAATTTCAAATTTTCAATATGTTTTAGTTAAATAATTACACTATAAATTTGTTAGATTTAATGGGTGCATTTCATATTAATAAACTAAAAGTTTTCCGATTATTATTATTATTATTATTATTATCATTATCATTATTATTATTATTATTATTATTATTATATAAATATATTTACCTTTCTTTTCTAAATTCATATTAATGGTCGGCCAAGTTTAAAACTTTACATTTATTGGTCTATGAAGTTCAAAAGTTTGGTGACGGCTGAGATAAATAACAAAACTGATACGACTAAACAAATTTCATTAAGCCATTTAAAACATTACCTGCTCGTACATTATTAATTTAATCACATGAGCTGCCATAATCCTTTAGGGTCATAAACGTTTGAAGAATTTATAGAGTTTTCTCTTTTATCGCTTCTTAAGTAATTGCAGGTAAACAAAATCAGGGCATTTATCTAAAATACTGAAACGGCCTACCTTCATTAACTTCCTTCATCAATTAAAAGCGTAATCTATTTTCACGCTCCATTGCTTCCTGTTTAGTCACATCGTATTTATTGAAATTTTTTTCGATGTTTTTGTGCACTAAATGATGCATATGAATTCTAATGGCATGTCTCTTCTGGACATATGCGATCACGGCGCTCCACAGATCTGTTTTCTTTATTATCTGTGAATTAAGCATTCTTCGACACGTTTCTCGTTGCCTTCCCCACTGTTTGGAATCCAGAATTTTCCTTTACTTGGATAGGTTACCACCCAAGGCTAGAAAGCCCAGTCTACCCTGCAATTTAACGCATGTCTCTCCTATTGTTATGGTGAAAGACACCTAGTCTATAGATAATAGACTCTCCCATCTATTATAAGTAGGAGTCAGTAGGAGTCGAATAAAGAAATAGTCAGCGACCACAACTCGATTACTCTGCGTAATACTGATTATTACAAGTTCCTAACGTTTTTGTACGTTGAACCTATTTAGGACGAATTTAGTCCAAATACAGTTTCCACTGGGGAAATAACTCTACAACACCTATTTAATCCATTCCTGGGGAAAAGAAAGACGTATTCAGGCCTTTTCGCCAAGGGCATTAGTACAAAAGTGAACACGACAAACTGGCCCGGAATTTGAACTCGGCTCTTCAATTTCACTTTACGCGCCGACATCCATTACAACACCTTCACATCTCGCAAATGACACATATAATTGTACCTATACTCTACAGAACTGCATATTAAATCGATACACCGGCGAAATCGTTTGAGTAAATGGTGAGTCGGTAAAGATTAACCCCCAAAATAACAGTTTTTCTTTGTTTTGTTTTTCTTTGTTTTGTTTTTCTTTTTTGTTGTTGTTTTTTTTTTTTTTTGGAGCGGAGCGATTAAAAGACTTGCTGTCCTAAATTAAATGGCTTGAGGACCAAAATAAACAAGGGTAAAGGAATATACGTGATTGGATTTTTTTTTTTTTTTTTTCACAATTTGGCTTCTGTATGTGAATTTTTTGATTAACCGGCAATCAAATTAACCAGATTCTTCTGTTTATGGGAAACACACACAGGCACATATAAAGTATATATTTATCGCTGAAGACGGGACAACGCTAACATAAGCATGTGAACAGAATTACACCTCATCTCGCTACCCTGATAGGACAGATGCCTACTCATCAAGAAAAGAGATCCTAATGAAAGAGTGTTTTTTGAGGGACTTATTTTTTGCACGAAATTCCTCTTTTTGTATTCTCAGAGAATTTTACAAATGAAATTTATCGTGGTACATATTAATGAATGTTTATTTCTTCTTTTTATCTTCTTTTTCTCCTTTGTTTGTACATCATTGCTTCAGTAATTCTTAACGAAACATAAAACAACAGCAAAGCTAAACAAGAATCAATTCTCTACTGAATGAATGAATGAACAAAAGAAAATAAAGTCGAAATTCGATAACTCCAAACAAAAGTGAATACTTACTTTTTTGTTTTGTTTTGTTTATTATTATTATTATTGTTTTTATTTTCTTTGATATCTGGCGTTTACACATTTCTTTCCGGGTCCCGCCCAGGGACCTAAGGTTGGAAATGGTATCATAACACTTTCCACTGAAAAAAAAAATATTACATAGATAAAGCCCTTCGTAAAGTGTGGGCTGTACTTGTCAGAATAATTTTTTTGTATCTCTTTGAGGCATGGACTTCCAGGGATCCCTTCAATTAGTCTACTGGAATCTTTTCCAACCAATCCTAAGGCTCCAACTACAACAGGGATTGTTGATGTTCCCATATGCCACATTTTTGAGATTTCTGTTTCAAGGTCCTTGTATTTTGACAGCTTTTCGAATATCTTCAAAGATACATGGCAGTCTGCAGGGACTGCCATATCAATAAGGAGGCTTTTTTTTTGCTTGTGATCTTTAATAACAATGTCTGGGCAGTTGGCTTTGATTGTTCGGTCAGTGTGCATTGTGTTTATTATTATTATTATTATAATTCAATTTTTTCCCTTTTTTCTCTAATTCTTTCCAAATATTTTTGGCGCGAATATTTACTGCTTCGTGCCGACAACGTTTCAGCACAAAAGGAAAGCAGAAAAACAGAAAAATGTCGTTAGAAACAAAGAAAACAGTACTGAATGTTACGTGACGCCTGTCCTCCAGTGAATGCTGGACAAACTCCTCACAGGTGAAGACGAGACTTGAGGCAGCAGAAATTTGGTTCTACAGAAGGATGCTGAGGATACCATGGACCGAATGTGTGAGCAACGACGAAGTTTTAGAGAAAACGGAAACAAAAAGGAAATTTATGCTTAACATCAGGGAAAGACAGTTGAAATTTCTAGGGCACATAAAGAGGAAAGGAGACTTGGAAAATATGATACTCACAGGACAAACTGAAGGCAAGAGGGACAGAGGAAAACAACGTATAACCTATTTAATTACCTTGATTAAATCAATGGCTGAACAGGGTTTAGGAGAAATAACAAAGACAAACTGTATACATCGTTGACCTTAAACACTTCCAATCTCTGGCTATACTGGGCCAAGTTGGGGGCGATGTATCGAGTCAGACCGTCGTACCATATTGCCTTTGCCCGTTCTCTAGTTCGTTATCACTGCCTCGATGTCGGCTACTCTACCGCTCGAATAGTCTCTGAAACGAGATACGTGGCCAGGCCTTGGTCTCAATTATGTCCTTCAGTCCAGTCTGCTGTCGAATCCAGGTGTTCTTCTTCTTGTTACTCAACGTGATGCCAAACATGATTCGCTCCATTTTACGTTGGGTCGCTGCAAAAGTCTCTGTAATTCTGGTGTTGAGCGCCCATGTCTCATTTCCATAAGTCATCACCGGCAGAGCATATACATTAAAAACTTTCTCTTGGTTTCTGTTGCTGACTTGGGACTTCTCATAATGCTATAAACTTTTTCCAAATGCCGACCAATCAAGCAAAATCTCCTTTTTTTACCTCTGGAAATAAGGCAGCATCTCTTGCAATCTTCTTTCCGAGGTACACATGACATTCTACTTCCTCGACGGTCTTCCCATCTACAATAACTGGTGAAGATTCAAGTTTAAAAACACATAGTTATACATACTTATAAATACACATAGTTATAGATACTCATAAATACACAGTTATAAATACATACTTATAAATACAAGTACCTATATATACTTGTAAATATACATACTTATATATATATATATATATATATATATATATATTATGAAATGGACAAAGTCCGACAATTATTTAAAGACATTTTTATGTTTAACATTCTTTTTATAGATACAAGTATTTAAGTAAATGCTCTGTTTGTAATAAATAGTATTAAATAAAATTTACCGGCCTGAATGTCCGAGAAATTTTCATTGAAAATATTCGTCCTCCGACAGGATTCGAACTTGTATCCTATACGGAACTGTCATATAGCCTGACGTGCCTTAACCGATTCGGCCACCTAGGCTCGTTCGGTTGGCATGGTCGAATTTCATTGAAGATTGAAGTTTATAAGCACTAAATTCGAATACTGTCGGAGGACGAATATTTTCTATGAAAATTCCTCGGACATTCAGGCCGGTAAATTTTATTTAATACTATTTATTACAAACAGAGCATTTACTTAAATACTTGTATCTATAAAAAGAATGTTAAACATAAAAATGTCTTTAAATATATATATATATATATATATATATATATATATAGATAGATAGATAGATAGATAGATAGATAGATAGATAATATTAGTGGTAAATATACACATGCTTATGCAATCATATATCTAAAATATAAATATATATACATACTTACATACACATACATATATGTATAAAAAATAATTCCAAGAGGATAGAATCCAGGTAGAACTTAATGTCCAGGACAGAGTAAGGATATAATAAAAAGACTTAAACACTAATATTCCATGGTCATAATTTATTCCATTGGAATCGTAAATTCGATCCAATTCATATATATATATATATATATATATATATATATATATATATATATATATATATATATATAATAAAAAGGCTTAAACACTAATATTCCATGGTCATAATTTATTCCATTGGAATCGTAAATACGATCCAATTCATCAGACCTACAAATTCAAAAAGAAAACAGAAAAAACATCTCCGGGAATAAAAAAATAATTTAGTGGTGAGAGTGTATGTATGAGAGTGTGGGGCGAATGCTAGAGTGAATGAAAGCCAAAGGGAGGGGTAACAGACGAGAGAAGAATAGGATGGTCTAAAGATGAAGGGGGGATTAAAATTTAACAGAGAGAAGTTTTAAAAAGGGGGAGGCAAAGAGGGTTGAAGTTAGAAAAATATGCATATTTTCAAAAGTCTGATACATTAAAGATACACCGGAAGAGTGTATCCATTTCTTGGTGACATACACACACAATAGACGATAAAATCTTAAAGCTCAGAAGATGAGAGACAGAGAGGAAAAGAAAAAGGGGGTGGAAGGAGGTGGGTTGGGGGAACTAAAACCGGAGGGCCTTTATTAAAGAGCCGCTGTGTAATCAAGAACATTTGACAAAGGTAATATCGACTACAGGTCACAAATCTAATATAAACATATAAAAATAACGATTATCTAAACTAGCAAGGACCTAAATTTCTATGTTCAAAAACACATACGTATACACACATACACAACAAATATTAATATTTTCACGTACATACATATAGGCGTGTACACACATAACCATACATAAACATATACATACATATACATATACACATACATATATACACATACACACATATACATATATACATACATATATATATACATATACATACACACACATACACATACATATACATATATACACACACATGCATACATATACACGTATATCTACACACATCCACTCTTACATATATACATATTAACGTACATACATACATACGCATACGTGTACATAAACAATATATTCATAAAATCTTACGCATCTCCATACAAATACCTACACACACCCATCTAAACAAATAAACAATGTATCCCTCTATCTATCCGTCTAACTAAACATACATACGTACATATGCACCCATATACCGATATATATATATGTGAGTTTATACATACATACCTAAACATGCACACACACACATATAAACACATCTACATACACATCTACCTACATGTACATACATCCATATACGCATATATACACATATATATACACATATATATATACACATATATATCCATATACATACACACATACATATATATATATAAGCAAATTTAGCCACTAAGATGCAAAGGGGTTACTGAGTGTTAAATAATATGAGAAAAATACTGATGAGGAGGGAGAACAATAAAAGAACAGGAATTAAGAAGACAGGCGATAATGATTGACAATGCAATAAAATTTTAAAGATCAAAGATCACTGAAAATAAGAGACCGGAAGATAGTTCCACAAGCGAGAAATGTGGTAGAAGAAACTATTAGCACAGAACTTACGGTTACATCTAGTCATTTCAATTGTAAAATGATGAGACCTTGCTACCAATCTAGTATTTCATTTAAATTCGTAAAGTCGATGTACCAAAGTGGAAAGCTCATCAGAACAATTACCATGAAAATATTTATAGAAAAGGCACAGGGAAGCTACATTACTACGCATTACATTATTAAACGAGATTTTAAATTCAGAATTTATAAATAATGACCAATTTAAAACATTTAAACATTTTCCAGCTTACTCATCAAGAAAATGTTACAAAAGAAAATATTTTCAATTGTTCACAAAAATACTTTTCCGAACCCATAAAATATCGGAAATTCAAGTTCCTGTTTTAGATACTTAAAATGCAATACTTCATATGTCTATATAAATTTTTCCTTTTACTACCAAACAACAACAATTTTGATAAAATGCGAATAAGTGAAAATATATTATTTCAATAAATAAATAATATAGTAGACATATGTACAAAATTATAAAAACACTAGGGAGAAAAAAGGATCATCAGAACACTTGCCGTGAAAATATTTATAGAAAAGACAACGGGAACAGGAATTAAGACAAAAGACAATTGATATTTTTGAAGATCAAAAGGTTACTGGAAAGGAAGAGAAGAGAGTTCCACAAGTGAGAAGTGCAAGAGAAGAAACTATTGGCACAGAACTTACGGTTACATCGTCATTTCAATTGTATAATGACGAGACCTTGCTACCAATCTAGTACTTCATTTAAATTCGTAAAGTCGATGTACCAAAGTGGAAAGCTCATCAGAAAAACTACTATGAAAATATTTATAGAAACAGCACAGGGAAACTACGTTACGGTGGTGGAAAAGTGACTGAAGCCGGGATGTCAGATCACAGGCGATAACATTGCACATTCTTCCTTTGATTTTATCAAGAATTTCGAAATACATATCAGAAGCACTAGACCAAATGTGACAGATGTGGCAATATTCAAATGCATGGTCGAGCGACAGACTTATAAATATGTAAGATAGATTCTGGCGATTAAAATTCTCTAACACGACACAATGAACCAACTTTCCTAGCAGCAGACCTAGCAATTGATTCAATATAATCTTTCCACTTCATGTCAGCAGAGAACGCTAGCCCGAGCTTCCGGATGTTAGCAATAGATTCTTTTATGTGTCTATTTTCATTAGTATTTTCTAACCATGTATATGCATCCATATAGTTGCTTATTAATTGTATATTTACTTCAAGTTGTTATTTTACTTTTCCATTTTATAGTTATTGCTATTATTATATATTTTATATTTCGTAGTTACAAGTATTTGACTCAACATCCTTTTTTTTAAAACAATGTATTTTATGCCTGTTCGACAAAGAACGACCTTCTTAGATATGTAGACAGAGATAGATATGTACAGACATAGATAGATAGATAGATAGATAGATAGATAGATAGATATGCTTGTTCTTTTTAAATGGACATTTTAATTAAATTTTCTTAATTTATGCTTTTTATTGCAGACGTAGTTTAAACAACAACCACAGATTAATTTTTATTCGTCATCAAAATAAAATTCAATAAAACAGACGACAGTTTTAACGAAGCCAGCTTTCATGTCATTCATCTTTTATTGTTGTTGCATTGAGTCAAGACGGCTTTTATGGTTTTCCTCGCCGCATGTTTTTTTTAATTACTTTCGTTTACAAGTAAAGGCATATTTGATTAAATTCACCAAGAAATTCAATAGATGTGTGCATTGTACCACTGTGATTTTTTTATAAGTCGTTGTTTTACGTAAATTGGGTTGATATTAAAATTCTCAACACCTTTTTTACACAAGTTTAAATATCTGGAAAGTGTTATTACAGAGGGTGGAAAATACGACATCGAAATCCGAACACATTTCGGACTGACGAAAGAGGCATTTCAAAAGCTAAGCAAAGTAATAAGAAACAGGATTCTATCGTTAATAACAAAGAAAAGTTTATATACCGTACTATGAACATTAATGTCCTAATCCTCGTAAATACGTTGGACACTCTTGAAAGTGGGGGTAATATGCTGTCTAAGTAGTCCACCACTAGCAGTGGTTTACCTACTTCACGCCGCTGGCGAGTATTATATTTTGTTGATGTTATAAAGATTACCATTTCCGTTTTGGTTATTCCTCATCCAGTAACCCTTTCTAAGTTACAACAAAAAGAGTGACGGGTTGCTATGTGATATCTATCCTCTTCTGTGGCTGTGAATGCCGGACTATCTACCCACGGATGAAGAGAAAACTAGAGGCAACATAAATATGGTTCTACAGAAGAATACTGAGAATTCGATGGAAAAAGCGAGCAAACAACGGGGAAGTCTTAAAGTAAATGACAACAAAAAGAATGCATTTGTTCAGAATCAGAAAGAAAGGCCAAAATGTCTTGGACATACTGAAGAATAAAGGGTTGGAAAACTCACAGGGTATATTGAGGGAAAGAGATATAGAGGAAGGCAGCGTGGCACCGACCTGACGAACTTCTTTGAATGGATGGCGGAACGAGGGCGACACTTAGCAAAGCAAGAAAAACTGTTAAGGTTTACAAGGATAGGAAGTTTTGAAGAGCGGTTATCGCCCATGTTCTGAAGGGACGTGGCCACATAGCAAAAGAAGAAGGGATATTTTTGGAAATTATTTAATTATTTGTGCAATCAGTCAAAATTGGTACGTACTTTATGAACGTAAGGGAAAAAATAAGTAGCGAGTCTCTGTAATAAGTGGCCGTCCGGAATTTGGACTGCAGATTCATGTGACCGCTGTTGCCAAAAGTGAACAAGAAACTGAAGAATTATAACCAACGTTTGCAGTAACTCTTCGAAATAGACAGGTACTCAAAGATCCACGATATGACCTTGTCTCAAACTACACTAACTGAAAAAAGAGCGTATCTTCGTAACATGACAAGTTCCTCTATTCGATTGAAACTTATAGCAGTATGCAACAACAGCTAAACTTAAAGAATGTGTGAGTGTTAATATATACCAATATTTGATCACAATATCTCCCTAATATGCACATCGTACTTCAGGTGATTGCAGTTTCATTTTCCCCAAGTATATATATATACATATATATATATATATCTTCAGTTTTAGGGATATATGTTTGTAACCCTGGGTTTCAGGCTTTTCCGATCAACAGACAAATTCATGATGATCGCAAAAGCGTGAAACCCAGGGTTACAAACTCATATCCATACAACTGAATATGTTAGCTCTACCACTGATATTGAGCACTTTCTAATAAGTACCGCGCATATATAATATACATATAGAAATTATATATATATATATATATATATATATATATATATATATATATATATACTTGTTGACAACACCAATATACTACACCACGAAATTAATAAAGAAAATCTTCATATTCTCGAAGCACTGTATATCAAAATCAACCAAGCAACATTCAACAAAATTTATTATGAATATAGCAACAACATATTAAAGTGCATATAATATTTGATTCTATTTTACATTTCTACCAATTTCCGGTCAACTCCCTTATACTAAAACGCTTGTTTTGCCAAAAAATTCCATAACTACAACGGATAAATTTAAAATTTTAAAATAATTAGAGAGCTCGTGCGGTTTTTTTAAAAAATCACCATCACAAAGGAATGCAGATTTTATCGCAGTTACAGCCAGTTTGTCTTTGTAATTTACCCCTGAAGAGGAACTTGTTAAGATCGAAGGTACTTGGGTCAACAAAAACTACGGCGCCTTCCTTGGTAATTTCATCTTAATATCAAGAAAATGACTTGACAACTGGAAAAGATCAGTATAAAAATAAGTAGACACAATATGTCTATATTATTAAATGAAATATGTTTGAATGAAGATATGCTGTCTAAACATAGTGACAAGCCTTTCACTACTCTATGGCTGTGACAATGGCAGAGTTCTACCAGCTCAAACCTTCACAGCTGCTATCCACCATGCCATGTTGACGGTGGCAAACCATTCCCATTCCCATAGTGTTCTTTTGATAAAGAGCAGGTTCCACTTAGCTTCTTCTCCAGAACTGTTACTTTGTGGAACAGACACCCGAGAGAATGCTTCCCTGACAACTACAATCTTGGGCTCTTCGATTCCATGGTCAACCGATATTTATTCTACACGTTCTCATAATATGCATTTCTTACGTCCCCCTTCCCCCTCCCTTGCTGCAATCTCAGTAACTCTTTACTTTGAGTGACCCATGGGCTTTGAGTTGGGTGAACTATCAATATATATATATATATATATATATATATATATATAATCACAATTCTGATTGAGTGATTTTTTTTCCTGCGTATACACCTTTTTGAGTTTATTTAAAACCGAAACGTATTTTTGGATTGTAAGAAATTTTAGGAGATAATAATGATATTCTGATACAAGTCTTACTATTTAACCCATAGCTGGGTGGAGAAGAGACGGATTCACACATTTGCAACCAGAACAGGTGAATCAATAGAACATGAAAGAGAACCAGAAATTGGCTTAAATTTACTAACATCACACAAACCACAGATCATAATGAAGAAACTGAGATACACACCTATCACTCTGAGGATAATGCTGAAAATTTAGGAGACTTGGAAAGGCATGAACTTAGCCGCTCACAAGCCTGCTATATAACGAGTACAAAATACATTGAACCGAATTAATTTACGGAAAGCAAGGGTTTTTAAACCTAAGTTGATATAAAGAACCCGACTGGAATTCGAACTCGGCTCTCTATTTTCTTATTCCGAGCCTTTATTACCCATCTAGGTTCAACGTTGCTTAACTTCGATGCTCGTATAGGAACGGGTGTTTCAACGTGATACGACCATAAGCAGTCGCAAGCCTCTCGCTACTCTGTTGATATTTTCATGGTAAATATTCAACCGGGCTACGTTTCTTTTAATCGAATTCACCCCCAAACAAGGCAATAAAGTCACTAAGACACAATGGGTCACTGGATGTGAAAGAATTAGAAAACAGAAACATTATAAAGGATTATATGGAACGAGAACAATGGAAGAGTAATCAGGGGGACAATAGAAAACGATTAACATTCCGTTTAAATTTTTGAAGATCAAACTTGGTCGGAAAGCATGGAACCGGATGAGAGTTCCACAAGCGAGAAGTGCGAGAAAAGAAACTGTTAGCATAGAAGTTACGGCCACATCTAGACAATTCAACTGTAAATTGATGACACTTTGTTGCCAATCTAGGCCATAGTTATACCATTTCACAGGTAAGACCCGCCATGTCACGCACACTGGAACGAATTGTCCGTTTTCCCTTCGTATTCCGTTAGTAAGGAAGAGGTTCCATTCGGACAGTTTATTTCCAAGAACGGCTACTTTATGAACAAACTCCCGAGAGGATATTTTCGCAATCTCTACAATTTTAAACTCTTCTCGTCTAGGTTTAACCGTTATCTTTCCGACATATCCTCATAAATTATATTCTTTTACCTAGATGCATATACCTCCATCAGTAAACCTTCCTTTGCTCAAGAGGTGAACAATTAGTAAAAAAGATATTTTTTTACTTCTCAAATTTCGTGTTCTCTAAATACATTAGGGTCGTAGGGGCATCACGTGTATTGCAGCCATATCAGGATTGGTGTTGTCTAGGGCAACATAACCAGACGGAAACCATCCCTCTTCAGAATGGCTTTGAATTCAGAGTTTTCCGTCTCCTTGTTGCCGGTTTAAGGAGAGCCCAATCAGCGTTGCATAAGTGGTACTGGAGGAAGAAAGGGGTTCACAATTTCCAAAGAGTATTTTTCTGAAAGGGAACATAACGAACTCGGCTCGCCGATATCTAGCTTTTCCATCTTCTATGTACCGTATCCCATCAGAACGTAGGTAATTATAGTTCTCCACAACTTCCTTCCCTTTGTAACTATTAGTAAAGTGTCACTTTTTTGCTGTATCTCCTAATGCCAGTTCTGTTAGCCATTTGCATAACCCGTTAGCTAATCTATGCACTGCTTCTCTCTATCGATCTTACCTTCAATCTTTCCTGTGAGTGTCAGATTTTCCAAGCCCCCTTTCCTCATTTTGTGCCCTAAGAATTTCAACTGTCTCTTTCTGAGGTTAAGTATAAGTGTCCTTTTTGTTTTCATTTTCTATACAGCTTCGTCGTTGCTCCCGTATTCAGTCCATGGTATTCTCAGAATCCTTCTGTAGAACCAGATTTTTGTCGCCTCAAATCTCTTCTTCATCTGTAATGCGATAGTCCAACATTCACTATCATGTTGGAGTATTGATCTGACCTAACAGTTCAGTGCTCGTTTCTTTTTTTTCTAACGAAAGCTTACTGTTTCTTCTTCACATACAATAATTGTTGTAACTTAGGGAAGGTTACTGAATAGAATAATCGAACGAAGGTTAAAATTAAAGCTAATACTTAGGACAAGAACAACACATAAGATTCGCCAGCGGCGCGTAGAAGAAGTCGTCAACTGCTAGAAGTGTGTCAAGTGAATTCCACAATGAATCTCCAACTCTAGGATATCTACCAACCGCGCCACGATGTCAGATGTGACACAAGGCCGAATTTAATGTGGAGTAACCGAGCCCGTAGGCTCGTCCAAAAATTCCCCGTAGACCCCGTATAAAACGGTGTCAGGTAGTTGTTTCCCGAGACGAGCTTCTGCCTTTCGACATAGCCTCGTCTAGGGATCCTCTCTGCCCGGAGGCATAGAGTTTGACCAGTACAGCTGGAGACGAATCTCTAACTCCAGACCACCATACAGTATTTACTACTGTATGTGAATGGGAACATACCCATTATCGTCCGTAGGTAACCTACAAGAATAATGATTTTTGCAACCAAGCTTCAGCCTATCTATGGGTTTTTCCATCAGTGGTGTTTTTAGATTGATATTACAGAACAGTTCTTTTCTTTGCAATGCAGCTTTCCTATTTCTTAATACTTTGCTTAGCTTTTGGAAAGCATCTTTCGCTATCCCAACGCTCCTTTGAATTTCTGTGCCGCATATTTCAACCTCTGTTAAAACACTTCCTACATATTTAATTTTTTTTTCACTTCTTTAATTTTGGTATCTACAATTTTGAATTCATATGTTGGCAAGTTCTTTTGCTGACAGTCATACATTCTGTCTTCATACAGTTGATGTTCAGTCATATATATATATATATATATATATATATATATATATATATATATATAGGACTAAACATCAACTGTAAGAATACATATATATATATAAGAAGACACACACACGCACACACACACACACATATATATATATATATATATATATATATATACATGTGAGTGGGGGTCTCAATTATTCTTCTAGATGCTTGTGTACGCACATAAATCTCACTTCATTCAACATATGCCACGATTTTAGTTTCCATGGAAGTATATCGTTTCTGTTTCTGTTTTCCTCTTAAATAAATAGATTTGTCGACTTGTTGTTAAAACAATAAATATAGAATTAATTAATTAAAAACTTTAAACAAGAGATAAGAGTAAAGGAATAATAAAACAATTAATAAACAGAAATTCTTCTTTATTTTTTTCTTTCTTTAGAAATATCGAGAAATAAAACTGAGTCTTAAATAATCTTTGTTCTAACTTCTCACTTGTTTAAACTATTTTAACTGTTTTGTTTTTTTCCTTTTTTAACCCCGTTGACTGAATGTCAAACATTCACGTATCTTGAAAAGCTGAAAAGTTAAACGCGTATTTTTTTTTTAAATTAATAATTGGATTATGCTGGAGTTTTTCTGGGTTTGTTATTTTTAGAAAAGATGTTTATTTATATAAACAACCGAGAGAACATGATTGTACTGAAAGATTCATAAATTGTAATTTAAACCAAATCTGTGGAATGATATTGAATTGTTTGAGATTCGGTGACTATATTTCTTTTGTTTTAAACATCTCGGGTAAAAATAAATCTAGTCTCATTAATTAAATAATAATAATAATAATTATGGGAACTTACCCATAATAGTAATGGACTTGTCCGTACCTCATAAATACTGCTTCTCAAGAGGAAGCAGCAGTGAGATCCAGTTTTTTGGACGACTCACCTAGCAGGTCGAACTCTCTGCCTCTGAGGCAGAGGGGAACTCTCTGCCTTTGGGCAGAGAGGAACTCGGACGAGGCTCCGCCGAAGGGTAGAGCCTCGTTCGAGGTGGTTGACCAACCCGATCCCGTTTATACGGGTTCTACGGGCAATTTTTGACCGAGCCTACGGGCTCGGAAAGCCCACATTAAACCGGCCTTGTGCCACAGTGGGCGTGTTAAGGAACATCGTGAGAGTCAGGGGCAGTGTGTGAGTCAGTCAGAGACAGAGTCGCGTCAGACGATTACTGTAAGACATTGGAATAGTGATACTGGTCGAGACAACATAGTTCTCTCTAACCTAACCTGATTGTTATTACTAACACTTCTACTTCTTTTGTACATATTCTGTTTGTAATATATCTGTGTTATTCCATACCTGCGTTCGAGTTATTCTTCATTGGTTCTATCTTGGACCATCATGTTCATATCTGATTGATGTGTCCAGATCTGAAGGAGTCACAGGATTAGTTAAACTAGAACTGTTTTACAAAACCACAACAATCGGTTTTCAACGATACCTGAAAACTACAGAATACTGGATGATGATCTGTTTCAAAGAACATGAAAAAAAGAAACTTTATTTAATAATAAAGGAAGCCAAAAAATTCAAAAAAAGTCATTTCAAGTGGATGAAGAGGTACAAATAAACCATAATAAACCTACTGCATCGGCAAAGAACCTAAAAAAGAAAGCAAAAGCAAATACAATGCACTAAATGCAGAAACGATGACAAGATAAGCCTCTTCATGGTCAACACTCAGCCCGTACCAAACAAGCTGATGTAGACAAACCCCGTATCCAACAGTGGTTACGTAGTGCAGGGTTAAAAGCAAAAACCGAAGGTTCTATTCTTGTTTATTATACTTGCTAAGTAAAAATTACTAAGTTCACATACAGAAAAATTTTAACCCGAAATGCAGATTCTGTCATAAATACCCAGAAACAATTGACCACCTGCTTTAGATTGCACTGTGCTAGCACCCACTGAATATAAAACTCGACATGACAGAATGTGCCAATATCTACACTGGAAAATCTGCTACTTTTACGGGAAGGAAACCACATGAAACTGGCATGAACATCACCCAGACCCGATTACAGAGATAAGACCTTCAAGGACTTTAAAATGCATAGAGACAGAACGATCAAAGCTAATCGGGAAGACATTGTGATCAAAGACCTCAAAAAACAGAATGTGCTTCCTTATTGACATGGTAGTCACTGCAGACAATTTGGGTGGAATTTTTGGACTCGTGCTTCACTCATGAGAACAATATGAGAACTAAAAGTCGAACCAAAAAGTCCAGTATGGCTCTTCCAATAAATAAACAGGGAGCGCGCCAGGAGGGAACCTACATGAGGTCGAAAAATCTGCCATAGGAAGAAACTCCTAGACAAATAATAAAGCTTCCGGTCCCCACACCCGGGATAATCGCAATGACAGGCCTGCGAATTCTCCAACTAGATCTACAACCATTCTTTGACAGAAATAAACGGTAATAAGGTCTCGTTATGACTGCATTCTATAAAGCGTTGCACAAACCTCAGGAAAACATCACTCGCCAAAAATATGACATTTGGCGAGAAAATGTTAGACAAGCAATTAGAAAGTACATTGACGAAAATGAACTAGCCAATATAAGACGGTACATAATGAGAAATAACCGATTGACAGATGCTGAAATTAAAGAAATAAAAAGAACTGCAACCGGAATAAGGGGATTCAACAGAACATGAAAGGGAACCAGAAATGGAAATAAAAAGTATTAACATCACACAAGCCACTGATCATAATAAAAAAACTGAGATACACACCAAACATTGCGAAGATAATGCTGAAAGTTTAGAAGAGTTGGAAAGGCGTGATCTTAGTCGCTCACAAGCCTGCAATAAAACAAGTCCAAAACATATTGAACGGAATTATTTTACGGAAAACAAGAATAGTATATACAAGAAACCAAGGAAGAAATTATGAAGCATATAAGCCAGACACAAAATAGTGAAATGGAGGAACGAAAACAACTCCCCAAATTCAGTCAACAAAGCAGGACCTCAGAATTATTAAACTCTACAATGCAGCACTCAAATGAATTCTGGGTAAAGTAGACCGTAATATAAAACTCCACGAAGCAATATACGCATTGGCAATAGCAGCAACTAAAAGATTAAACATCAAAGTAATAAAGGCAGTCTCACAGACATGAAGATCCACATTGGAAAAGAAAAATAGAGGAAGAAGTTGAACAACTTAGAAGTGAATTATACGTACACGATGAACTGGCAAGAGAAACAAATGTAAGAACTAGAAAGGGTAAAAGAAGTCAAATGAAAATACAAAATTAGAAATGAAAATGAAGTCCTTCTTAAGAAAACAAAACAAACAATAAAACTGAAGTCTCAAAGAATCAGACGCTATGGAAAAAAAAGATCAAGATTCTACAGACAGAACAAGATCTTTGAAACCGATGCGAAGAAATTTTACAGAGAAATAGGCAAACAAAAATTGAAGTGACACCCTCCCCCTCAACAATGGAAGAGGTTATAGAGTTCTGGGAAAAATATGGGCTTGTCCTAAAGAACATAAAAAAAAACAGATTGAATTACACAAGAGGTAGAAGAGATGAAAAATAAACCAGAACAAACATGGGTGTGAATCACAGAAAAGGATGTTGAATCTGCACTGAAAAATGCACACAAATTGAAATCTCCAGGAATAGATAAAATTCCTAACTATTAGCTTTATTATTTAAATACAGCACACAGAAACTAGCCAAAGAACTCCAAGAGATGGTCAATGATCCTACGAAAATTCCGGAATAGACAACCAGAGGAATTACCTTTGTTTTACCCAAGAATGGTGACACAAATGTCCCAAAAACTTCAGACCAATTACATGTCTTCCCACTATTTACAAATTATCGACATCTATTTTGACAAAACAGACATATCCCTTCTTAAAAAAATGACATACTCCCTCTTGAACAAAAAGGGTGCAATCACGGCTCTTACAGAAATAGAAGACATCACAATTCTATGGGATTATACCATCTTTACAGACAGGAAGATTGAAGCAAATAGTTTGGATATAATTCTCAAAAATCGAAAAGAAAAAAATTTGCCTTCTAATTGATATAACTTGCCCAACGGACTGTAACATAGCAACCAAGGAATTGGAAAAACTATCGAAGTATAAAAACTTGGAAACAGAAAAATTGTGGAAATTGAAAACAATAGTATCAGTCGTAGTAGGTACACTAGGAATGTTAAAAAAAGGAACACAAAAACACATTGAAAAAATCTATGGAAATCCGAGTTTAATAGAAACAGAAAAATTGTCTTGATAAGTACAGCCCACACGAAAAGAACTTTGTCCATGTAACGCTAGTGATGTTATGGGAGTTATAAAAACAGATTATGAATTGTAGCCATAACAACACATGAATATACTGCCTTAGGTCTTCCCGCAGACTTGTAAGGTAGTGTGACCATAGCAAAAATCAAAATTTAATGAGGATAATAAAAAAATAATAATAATGACTAAAAACAGAAAGCAAAGAATTCATTCTACCCACACATGATTAGTATATATTCACCCGTAACTATCAAGCTAATGTCATTAAAAACGGAAACTGATTCAAAATGTAGGTTTTGCGATCTTCTTTCTTTCTATGTGCTGTGTCCTTTCAGGACGTAGGCGATAATGGCTCTCCACCTCCCTCTATCCCTTGCAGCTCTCAAGTTCCTTCCCTCTGCCAACTGCCCCCAGCTACATTGTCTTCCACTTGCTTAAAGCCGCTAGGTATGTCCTGCGTTGTTTTCCCATGTTACGCTTTTCCTCTATTCGACCCGTGAGTATCAGATTCTCTATACCCTTCTTCCTCATTATGTCTCCCAGGAACTTCAGCTGCCTCTTCCTAATGTTAAATATAAGCCTACTCCTTGTTTGCATCCTCTCTCTCATCGTTGCTCACACGCTCGGTCCATTATATCCTCAGCATCCTTCTGTAGAGCCACATCTCCGTCGCCTAGAGTCGCTTTTTCATCTTGATGAAATCGTCCAACATTCGCTGCTGTAAAGAAGGACATATGTCACGTAACAACTCAGTATTCTTTTCTTCGTTACCAAATAAATCCTCCTGTCTCGCAATACTCTGCCCAGCTTTTGGAATGCGTCCTTGGCCAATATATCTACGGATCTCAGTGTCGCGTTTACCGTCCTCTGTCAGAACGCTTCGCAGATATGTAAACTTCCACGTTTGCTTGATTCTAGTGTTTAATTGTTCATATAAACAAAGTTTGGATGACTCAGCTGCCTTCGGTCTGGAAACGCAATGTGAGACAACCGTGCAGCTTCGCGTCCATTACCATTTTCGCGGGCGCATGTAGAAATCATATCTGTCTGCATACGATATGAATATCCAGCCATTGTTAACGGGAACACTTCTCAGTTAGCTCACTATACACGTTAAACGTTGAGGACAAACTAGCTACAAATGTACACGAATAACAAATGTAACCTAGTAAACATGCCAACATAACGCCATGAAACTTAAACAGTATTTAAATTTAATAACTCAAAAACGAAGGCCATGTGTTTATGTGGACTTTTGTCCTTGTTTTTGTGCGAGGAACCCGCCTCGAAATTTTTGACACAGCCTATATATATATATATATATATATATATATATATATATATATATATATATATATTGTAGCATATCCATATATATATATATATATATATGTGTGTGTGTGTGTGTGTGTGTGTGTGTGTGTGTGTGTGTGTATTGTAGCATTGTCGAAGGGCAGAGTCTCGTCTCGGTAAATAGCTACCCGACCCTGTTTTATATGGAGCCTACGGGCTCGGGAAACCCACATTAAATTCGGCCTTGTGCCACATCTGACCGCGTGGGTCGGTTGGTAGCTATCCCGCCGTTGGAGATTTCTTGCAGAATTCACTTAACTCACTTCTAGCAGTTGATTACTTCTACGCGCCGCTGGCGAATCTTATATGTGTTGTTCTTGTCCTAAGTATTTTCGTTCATTACCAACCTTCGTGTGATTATTCTATTCAGTAACTTTCTCTAGGTTACAACAGACACACACACACACACACACACACACACACACACATATACATATATATATATATATATATATATATATATATATATATATATATATATTAATTCCCAGTTTTCTTCTTATATATTGCCCTGAGTATTCCTTCTAGTTTCGATTGGATACTTAAAAGTGAAAATTTTTAATTATGAATTTTTATGTCAAGAACAGTTGCCAATAAGCGTTACACCGAAAACTATTTCAAACTTCTATCTTCCCAGATAATACCAGGATGTAGAGGAAGGAATTCTGCATACGACAAAGACATCATATTGGTTCTTGAAAATAACCGAGCCGGTCTGAAGTACTTGAACAAAGCAATAACACAACATGAAATTCAGAGAATTTATCCAGAATATCGAGCACAATACTCAATACTTGAATCGAAAATTGAAAAAATACATGGTAGTCCGGAAGTCTTGCCACGCTTACATAATCTAATTTTCTATTTCAGCGCTCAGCGGTGTATTATCAGGGAGTGAGTTTCACATGAATGATTCCAGAATACCCATCAGTTGAAGGGCGCCGTACGGAGAGCTTTCGAAACAATCAACAACGCACAACTTACAGATCTTCTCGATGTGTGACAGAGTCAATGAAAGGGAATAAACTGAAGCCAGTACATGTGCTTTTTATTATTATATTATTTCATCTGCAATTGTTCTCATTATTTTTAGTAGGAGTGACAAGACTTTCGGACCACTCTATACAATGAAAAATAAATAGACAGATTTTGTTGGTACTATTTAAACTTGTTTGGATGAATACTTCATGCTTGAATATACCTTATTCGTATATATTGAAACTGAAGAAAAAATAACATCTATGCCTGAAGATGGTGAATGTTTTCATCGAAAGTACTTGCGAACAATATGTACCGAACATCTAATCCATTGTACAATTAATTAAAACAAGGATCGCCTCGTTCAGCAAGTGGTCAGTAAGTGAATTCGCCATTAATTACATTAACTTTATTGATTTATTCTTTGAATGACTATTTTACAATATATATATATATATGTATGTATGTATGTGTGTGTGTGGGGTGTGTGTGTGTGTGTGTGTGTGTGTGTGTGTGTGTGTGTGTGTGTGTGTGTGTGTGTGTGTGTGTAAGTTATTATAGAGTGTATCTATAAAGGAACAAAATGAACAAAAAGACGAGGAAAAACTATTCTTAGCTGTCACTTTTCGTCCTCTGAGGAACTTTATCAAGACAAATGTAAGCTTTATTTTGTTGCATGTGTTTATATACAATAGCAGGGATGTCATTGGTTTATCAAGGCTTTTAAATTTGAGAACGTTCATGAATATTCATCATGTGGCTAAGTATTTCGTCTTGGAATTTTTACCCGAAATTACTTGAAATTGAGGAAAAAATAACATCTATGCCTGAAGATGGTGAATGTTTTCATCGAAAGTACTTGCGAACAATATGTACCGAACATCTAATCCGTTGTACAATTAATAAAAACAAGGATCGTGTTCCTCAGCGAGTGATCAGTAAGTTAATGCCTTCTTAATATGTTAACGAAGCGAATTCGCCATTAATTTATTCATTGAATGACTATTTTACAATATTAATTAAGTTGCATTATTTATTAATTTGTCTATATATATATATATATATATATATATATATATATATATATATATATATATATATAATTTATCATCCGTGTCAGTGTTTGCGTGCCTATCCATTATACGAACGCAAAAATAAAGTACGTACACAAACACGAATGATATAGAGACATATACATGCATATTTATATATCTCTCTATATAAATATGTGCTTCTATGAGTGTATGTATAACAATGCATTAATTAAAATATTGATGGATAAATATTTATTAATTATATTTCCACAACATAGATACTTAGACACAAAACAATATTAAGCAATATGTATGCACATAGACAAAATATTTTCAACGGTAAAAGGAACAAACAATTCTTTATAATAAAGGAACCATTTGAAAATTGACATTATTACGTTTTTTAACTAGTGTTTATTATGTCTATCGGATTCTACTTTCGAGAAATCTCAGTAAAGAAAAA
>OZ038485.1:36729060-36731560 GCA_964036315.1 Acanthosepion esculentum | reverse complement strand
TGGAGATCATGCAAACAAGGAGGAGGCTTATGGTTAACATCAAGAAGAGGCAACTGAAGCTTCTGAGCCGCATAATGAGGAAGGAAGGCCTGGAGAATCTGATACTCACAGGTCGAATAGAGTGAAAGAGAGACAAGGGAAAGCAACGCATGACATACCTGGCGGGCTTAAGCAAGTGGATGGCAGAACGTGGTCTGGGGGAGGAGGCAGAGGGACGAAACTTAGTGAGAGCTACAAGGGATGGGGGGAAGTGGAGAGTCATGATTGCCTACGTCCTGAAATGACACGGCACATAAAAAGAAAGAACTACTTAAAAAGATTAAGTAAAGTAAAAAATAAAAATTAAAAAAAAGGTAAAACAATAGAAACATCCAAATCATAATTTCTCCCAAACAATGTCTACTTTATCATCTCATAAAAAACAAATTAAATAAGACGGATCATTTTAGATTCTAACTTCGTGCAGCATTTCCTCATTGTACTATTACTGCTCGTCCTGTCGCTAGTGAGATACCAGCTACAGGATATATTTACCAACCTCCCCACAAGGTAGGATGTGGCACAAGGTCGGGTTTTAAAGTGGGGGAATCCGAGCCCGTGGGCTCGGCCAAAACTTCCCGTATAAAACGAGGTCGGATAGCTGTTTCCCGAGACGAGACTCTGCCCTTCGACATAGCCTCGTCTGGGGATCTTCTCTGTCCGGTGGTAGAGAGTTTGACCAGCACAGCTAAAAAAGATTCCAACTGCACTCCGATACAACCCCGGAACGAAACTTGGCAATATTTAACTCTGTCCACAACTATTCCTATGAACCTCAACATCAAGCCCAACCACATGCAGAATTCCCAAATAAAAAAATGACAAACCTTACAAGCGCCAATATTTAAAATTTTCCTGAACTTTCATAAAAACGAAACGTAATTCTTGGGTGTTGAACATTTTAAAAAACAAAATGTTTTTTTTTTGTTTTTGTTTTTTTTTTTTTTTTCGGTGGTGGGGTGATTTTTTCGGCAATGAATTGTATTCAAGATCAGCAAATTTGTTCAACTGATTTTTATGTTAACTTCTGGGACGAAGTGTTGTTACTATTATACATTGGTTCATACAAATATTTCCTTGGTCTTTGTTGCTTTTATCTTAACTTTCTGTTGGCCGTACTTTCTCCGCGAGTATCTAGGAGACAATACCTAGCGCTTCAGCAATTATGGCCACCTTTATTTTCTTGCGTACTAAGTTTAACCACACAGCTCTAGCAACTTAATATCAACTAAAAAGTATCCTACCAAGGACAATGACACCTTAGTCTTCCTCAAAGTAAACTCCTCACACACTTATCTCAGCACACTTTCAATTTTGAAACTAGTCTGCAACAACTTCAATCAGGATCGTGATAAGTCTTTTCATAGAGTTCCCCTTAATCTCGTCTACGGTCTTTTTTTCAATGGCGATTGGAAAATACCGGAAGTCACATGGACTGAAGTGGAGATGACAACTTCATGGTTTTCAGTAATGGTCATATTTGACTATCGCGTACTCACAGGCATTATAATTATTAACATGGTCATGCGTTGACTGATGACTGAGAACACGAAAATCGGTTAGACGAGTTCAAATTTCGGCTAAAATTGTGTTCACTTCGCATAACTGCTTTTAAAAAAGACAAAAACCCATCTCTTGCCACCTCATTGCTTCTTATAACAGGGTAGATTGAGATATTTAGCCTTGGCTGCTGACCTCTCGAGGAGGCAGAAGACGCGGAATTCAAAATTAGGAACAAAATCCAAACCTACTCCCAGTTATGGACGAGAAGAAAGTAAAGAGTATGTGGCGGGTCTTGCAATTCCACTGTTATTCTTATATGCACTAAGTACTTTCAGAATGTTAGTGATCATGGCTCTCCACGATTTCTTTTTTTTTTTTTTTTTTGTTATTTTTGTTGTTTATTTATTAGCTGACCTGCTAAAACAGATCAAATACAGAATTAAAATTATTACAAAATTCTTTATTCTATGGCGTCGGTATCAATTTCTACAGATTGTAGCGAATTGTAATTAAGTCGTAATTTTTTTTAATCACTTCACCCCAAGCAAAAATATAAAGCGACTAAGACGCAATGAGATACTGAATGTTAGAAAGTAAAAATAAAAAAACATTGCTGAAGAGAAAGAACAATAAAAGAACAGGAATTAAGAAGACAGATGATACGATCGATATTGCATTTGAATTTTTTGAAGATCGAAGTTGGCTGGAAAGCAAGAAGCTGGAAGATAGTTCCACAGGCGAGAAGTACGAGAAAGGAAACTGTTATAAAAAAAAAACTTGCGGTTACATCTAGCCAATACAACAGTGAAATGACGAGAACTTGCAGTCAATCTAGTACTGCACTTAAATAAAAAGGTCTAAGTTCCATCGAGGAAAGTTCATTAATACAATTAATCATTATTAATTAATTATTTATAGAAACGGTACAAGAAAACTACATAACGGCGGTGGGAAGCAG